>CM067076.1:27881335-28481335 GCA_033980235.1 Diadema setosum
CAAAGGAGACAAACACAAAGCCACTTCAAACAGCAAAATCATTGTGTTTGGTTAGCAAACAATACTTACATCTGTACACAACAGTTTATAAAGACAGAAATTCAAATGTCTACATTTATATTAGAAAAGTAAATGCATACTTAAATCCTTGCATTCGTTTGCTGCACTCGCTTTTGTTCCATCTTTCCGCTGCTTGGTTCGGAGCTGGCCAGAGCATTTGTCAATATTTCGTTGGTGATTTTGCTGGAGGTGCTAACTTGATTAATATTGCGCGACTCCGCGCCAAGGCCTTATAGCCTCATTAATATCACTGTGAGTTTGTCTATGCGGCTCTCACGCTGTTCGACGTATAATTAGAAGAAATTTAGGAGATCTTTTGAGATGGCTTGCTGCACCGTCGTCGATCATCATCGTCGTCATCATCTTGGGGCGCTGTGGCAGAGTGGATAAGACTCCCGACTCCCAATCGGAGGACCCGAGTTCGATTCCTGCCCAGTCCTTGAACAAGATCTTTTTACCCGCAATGTCCCCCTCGACCCAGGTGTATAAATGGGTACCTGGCAAAGTTAGGGTAATTATAATGGCAGGGCCCTCTGGTAGAGCATTGGCAACACTGAAGAGGCTACCCTGGATAAAGAAGACCTTATTATTATTATTATCTTCACCATCTTCTTCCTGCTCTATTTTCCTTGTTGTGATATGATATAAATCATTTTCACTTGTTTTTTTCTTGAAGCCCTTTCAGAAGGAGCTGATTTTCAAAAGGGTTGAATGCATAAAAACATACAATTCATTCACAACAAATTAATACTCAATCCAGTAGTTTCTGTTTGATAATTCGCAATAATTGGAGACAAGTTGGCACCAACCGGTAGGTGCTCTGCAAAACTTAGGCAAACTTTCTTTACGTGGGGAACAACCTTATCCAAGACGTATAGGTGAAAAATTTTAGTAAAATAACGGTAAATCGGTCTGTTGTACAAGCAACCCAGTGAGAAAATGTGCCACAAAATTTATTAAAACTTGAATGATTTTGTTCTTGGATGTCTGAATCGGAAAGGAGGACAAATCTTAGAGAATGTCAAATGATGTATATGTACATAAGTAAGGTTTATGAAAGATAAGAATTAATAGGATATATTTTATGCCATTGGAAACTAGCCACGAAATTTGTGAACGATCTCACTGAGAACGTAATAATAATCCTTTACCCAGGAATTTTACTCACTTGTACTGAGAGAAAAGTTAAGACATCCTCCCTCAGAGAGAAAGAGATTCCATTGTGTCCATATCTTGAGGATATAGGTATATTTCAAAACAACAAAGAATTTCCTGTGCATCTTCTACTCACAATGACTTTCAAGATGTCGTGTAGTCTGCCGATAGAATATTTGAATCATGACTGAATTGGAGGTCATCGTAATGTGTATTGACAATTTAATTGTGAAAACGAGACTATTTCAAGGGCCTTATGTCATTTCTGAAAGTGTCGTGCAATCCGACGTCTTCATTTTCACCCATTGATACTATTTTAAAATTGAACGTGCTTTTTATAAGTTTAGAGATGGAGAGAGAGAGAGAGTGCGCGTGTGTGTGTGTGTGTGTGTGTGTATGAGCGAGCGCACGTGTGGGATGGGGGATGGGTGACTTCTAATTACCCTCAATCTTCCGGAATGTAGAAAATTATCTCGCGTGAGAACATTTCCGTTAGAGTATTCCATAAGACGAGCCTTGCTGTTCTCCCATTACATTTTTTTTTTTTTGGGGGGGGGGGGGGGAGATGGAGGGGTTGAATGTTGTTTTATTGTCGAGCCGAATCAGTTATTCACAAACATGATACCACGAAATAAATTTATTAAACTGATTATGTATTTTTTTCTCTTTTCCAATTAAAACATGCAGGGTCATATATAAGTACATAGATTATATTCGTGTTGACAAAATATCATTATGCATTATAGTGCGATATATATCGAGCAGTAAACATGCATTTTGATGTGTGAATACATCAGTCCCCATTTAACCCCCTCGGCTTATTCTATTTCTCCATTTGACTTACTGTACTGCAGACGTTAACATTATGTAACCGATAGGACACAATTAGAGTGTTTTTGCCTTCGAGCCATCTATCCAGCGAAGAGTTTTATGAGTATTTTCAGCCCCAGGGGCGGTTCATAACAGCGTTTGAACACCGTTTGAACAAGCGTGCCAAGTAAAAAATGAGAAAATTATCTTTTACGGGATTGGGTTTCCGACCCAAACCGGCACGGTATTTTGCACAAGGCCGCCTGTGCATATACGGGTGCAGCGAAAAACAAATTGAAATAAATTGGAGTCGTGGCGCTTCCAAATTGGCGCGCCCAATCGCAGAATTTCATTTCGTCCGTCTTTTAACGATTTCTAACTATGCGCGTTAAACCAACCCACCTGTCCCCGCCAAGCAATGTCTTCAATTCAGTTCCTCGTATTTGCCCTGTAAATCGATGAACGGTGCCCATTTCCGAAGGCACATAGTGCGATGCCAACACATGGTAAACTGACAGTATATCAGTTACATTTCTGTGAGGTCCTTCGTTTATTTTGTCACGCGCGGCGGGCTTGCGTGCCCGGCAAGGACCGGGTATATAGGGAGCGGGCAAGCGAGCTTGAAGGGACGAGGCGACGCCACCTCTCCGGTTGGGTCCCCCGGGAGTTGTCCATTGAAAAATGCGTTAGCTTAGCCGGCCCTGCGCCGACCGCTTTAAAATCGCTCTGCCCCCGCTCTCAGCGGTAGAGACTCGCATCTCCTGCACGCGCAAAGTTTAAGAGATTGTTTAACTTTGCCTATTCCTTTCCCCCCTTCTCCCTCGCTTTTTTGAAAATGCTACTCCTTTTCTCTATTTATTTATTCTATTTGACGGAAATAGAGTGAATATTCCAAGACGCTTGCGATGCAAACGGTTAGCTTTTGAATGAAATTTGAATCTAATGCTGAGATACGTAAGATTGGGTCAAGGTAAATTCTGTAATATTTTTCCAAGGCGTGCTGAATAAACAGAGATTTATTATTGTTGTACCGGATCTTTCTAAGATTTCTCTTCATATCCTTTTTTCTTCTTTGAAGGACAAGGGACTGAACTGACCACGCAAGAAACATGTAGCTCCAACATGATGTCATTCACTGCTGAAATTAAAATTGTGTATGTCTTCTTTTTATATTCAAGTTCTTTTATGAGACAACTATTTTGAAAAGTTTTCGTCTTATCATAATAAACTGTTATGTTATCAATTAAATCATCTGAATGTTCTGACGATTAAGTAATTTCAAAACTTTTCTTTCCGCCGGTAACTAAATTGCTGTTTGACTAACAAAATTTTGCACAATGTACTGACTTCCAGCTCCACATAGCATTTAGGAATGATGATAAGATTTAATGATGGCTAATTTTGCATACAAACCATGTATATAGGACACAGAAAACGATCGATGTTTGCTGAATTAAGCCTGTACAAATAATACTTATATTGCACAGCTCACGAGGCTTCTGTTTGTCTGGAATCACATTATTTCCTCAAGACAACAATACAACAGTATTTCTGATATCATTATATAATATAATATATATAATATATATGTATATATATGTGTACAGAGAATGTGTGTGTGTTTGTGTGTGTGTGTGTATGTGTGTGTGTGTGTGTGCGCGTTGCACACATAATGTGAGTGTTGCCTAAAGGCATGCATATGGAAGGCGTTTCGAGTACTTAAAGCAAATTGAAAATAAATCCAAACGGTTTGGTAACTTCTTGCTTGATCAAAATTTTGTTACAGATTGCCCGACATGTCGTCTTCTGACAAAAATCAATGAGTAATTTTTTTAGTCAAGATTGGCGTTACTGAGAAAAAAAAAAATCCTATTTTGAAAAGGCGTGAGGTTGAGAGACTTTTTACAACTGTAACCTTAGATTATACCTTTGGAAACAGAAGCACAACAAGCAACAACACAAGCACAGTTTCTTTCATACGGATCTTCGAATTATTATGCTGACTGGCATGGCGAATCTTGTTGTACCAAAATCTTTGTGAACATTAACGTCTATATCTCAACTGCTGGTAGAATCTGAATTTGTTGCAGGACTCTTGTTTCGTTTGGCAATCGCACTCCCTGCTGTGAAGTGAGAGGCTCCGTTGCCCCATCATGTTTTTAGAAAAATGCCGAGAGTTTCTACAAGAATTTAGATAAATTCTAACGTGCCACAGTGAATGTAAAACTTCTGAAAAGTGAGCTATAAAGGGTTTCTTTAATATGTAGTTCTACTCTTTATGTTTCAGGTTTCATTTTCAGGAACAATAAAGTTGTATTTTGAATTGATAATTATGATGATAATGTTTGAAATAATAATCATTTCATTTCATGATATCATTTTCATAATCATAAAATAGAAACATCAGAAAAGATCACACAAATGATCAAATATGAAATAAATGTAAGTTACGGAAGTTATAAAATTTAAAGGTTTACATATTTTCACAAGACATAGAGATATTAGGCTCAACTACAAAATAATATCCAAACAATGATGATGCAATGATTATCCCTCAACGAATCCCCCATCGACTTGAGCAGAAATCTTCACTGAAATTCCTTTCTTTAATGTTGATAAGGTTTTGACGTAATGGTATACCACACTGCTCTCTTTTTCGGATGGTATAGATTGACAATATTGCCATTATTATGTTACAATACAATGACATACACAAAGGTTTCACAAAATGTTCGTTTCCTCAGGAGCGTACATTCCCTGGTCTTTACCAAGATAAATTAAAGTATTGATTAAACGGAGCTTGAGCTAAGCAAAATGCATTACATAGATGTTAGATGTTCTAGGATAATTTGTTTATTTCCTCCGAAAGTTATTTGATTTTTCCTAAGCTTTCCCTGAGTCCTTACTATACTAATCATTCTGTATTTATTTTGCTGAATCAACTTGTTTGTGGAAAAAAATGGCCCTTTAAGCAAAATACAGAAAAATGCCAAAAAATGCTGAAAACTGCTTACCCGATAGTATTCTAGCGACCCATTCAGGAGAGCAAAATTGAGATGGGGGGGGGGGGGGTAAGTTTTCAATGCAAGCAGAATCTTCGTCAGAGGCAAAAATGGCAAACATGCAAGGTAGGCACACACTTATATGGACTACAGACATATAAAATAACAATAAAATATGCACTATTTCGGGGGGGGGGGGGTGGATATTGAGCAATGAAAGTAAACAAACGTTTGCCATTCTATAGTATAAGCAGACGTTTTCAGATCATATACGAAAACCAGTTATCATTCATAACTGTGTGCACGAACATCTATGAATTTCTATCCGCACACGTACAGATTATAACAGTCTAAGATTTTTTTTTTCACTATTTCAAATTTAATTGAAGGCATCTAAAAGAGATCATAATTATTATGCCAATTAAGCTCTCTTTCCTCATGGAATCCATAACATTTGCTCCTGGGACAGTATTGCTCCTATGAAATATCTGCACGATAAGCAAAACATAAATTCTACCCACACACATAACGCTAATCCTAATAGTAATCCTAATCCTCACATCAAACTAAACCTAAAACCCTATCACAACCCTAACCCTATAACCCTAAGTCCTCGGAGAAAATAACATCGTAGCAATTGTCGAAGGAAATTATAATATGTCGTGTCACCCCCTCATCATCGGCAGATGATGTATGGTGGCGCCATTGCATACCATATCCAGTGAAAACAGAGTTACGTGTATTTATAGCACGACAATCTGTAGAGAGAGACGGCACCCCGTACAGAAACTAAACAGATGCCAGAAAAAAAAAAAAGATGATTTATTAGCATCCAAAAGCATCCAAGTGCTAAACTTGGAAGAATCAGACTCATGACATGCTTTACAACAATCCACATTTCTCTGTGACTGCTTAACCAAATTGAATGGGTTTTTCTGCAAAATAGAGCTAGGATGTTATATTACCCTGATGTAGCATTTAGACAATTTAATCATATTGGGTGTTATCAAGGCGAAAATCTGATTGTACTTTTTTTTTGGGGGGGGGGGGGGGAGGGGGGGGGGGACATACTGTACCCTAATCCTAATCCTATATAATCCTATTCTAACCTGTTCCTAATGTCTTACCATCTATACCTATATTACATCCTATTCCTAATTGATGAATCTGTATCACATTCTTTTATATACCCGCAAAATGTTGAGATGCATGAAGACATGATTACTTAGATTAGATCACATACATCTTAATTAGGCTTATTAACATATGAAAATACCTCTTCATACCACAATTTGAAATTGTGAATAAATGAACAATAATGTAGGTAAGTTTCTTTTTGACACAGAAAGTTTTAACCCAGCTTAAACCTTTAGATTTCAATGTCTTTTATCTATTTCCACTAGTTTTTAAATCTTATATTTTATATTTTCTTGTGTGGCACATGCATGCACTCTCTAATCACACGTACCCCACCCCACCCCCTGGGTGTGGCACACTCTTCAAAAAATGTTTTCTTGTCGATCTTGTTGTCTTGTCGTGTTGAGTGTTTGTGTCTTCTAACAAGTGATTTTTTCCCCATTTCGTTTTGTAGGCCTATACTCTGTATACCAAGTGAAATGGGACACGCCACGTCGTCACAGCAACATGAACTGTTAGGCCCTACAGACATAACCTGGAAACATTGAACTGCACATTAGGCCTACTTGAATATGAGACCATTCTGAAGCAAATAATTTTCACACAACAATAGATATATAAAATGTAATCTTAAATGAATCCCACAAGGATTGGAACAATCATCCCCCAGCATTCCCACTGATTCCCACTGGTCAGTTACTAGCCATCCCCTGAACTGCAGTTCAGGGGATGGCTAGTAACTCTCATGAGTTACAGTCTCTCATGACTATTGAGAGACTGATGAGAAAACTGAGAAGAGATCCCATACACTTCTCGTTTTGAGCCACGTATCATACAAGAAAACAAAACAAGCTAACTTTATCCTCGAATTTAAATGATAAAAAATGAATTTTGTTCAGTTTGCTTTTCATTAAGTTTGGTCCCGGATTTCATTCATACAATGTATACTATATACCACTGGTACGTAACTACATAAAAAATTACACAATGATTATTTTAAAAGAACTATGAGTAGCTGCTGGTAGCCTAGGGACAGATTTTCAATCAATAGTGTCTGTGGTTGTTTCCTTTTTGTATTTTTTTTTTTTTTTTTATAATGTGGGGAAGATATGAACCCATATGATTTATTCGTATATTTTATATTTCAGGAAAGAATATTAATTAACATTAATGAATATTGTAAGTCAAGTTATTACACAGATTTTACAAATACAGCATTTGTTTTACTCTGTTGTCTATTGGATGTGAGGGGCGTGTCTTTCGTGTGAGGGGCGTGTCTTTCGTCAATCATGACGTATTGATATTATGTTTTCATATCAGGAATTAAACGGGCCGTATCTATACTCGGCGTAGGGAGACTGGTGGTACTCCACTCGTAGTCAATTTTGAGTCTGAGGTAGGTTGTGATCGGCTTTGCTATTTGAGTTCTTCAGCATTACTTCGATCCATTCTGATAATTTGCATATTGATCATAGTGCAAGTGATTTAGGTTAGTGATTGAATGCACTTTCTGCAGAGGAGAGGTTCGTTTATAATTGAATGGCCCTGGGTTCTCGACAAGTCTTATTTGCTTAGTCCCGCATGTACAAGTTTATGTTGGTTGTGTGAGTTGCTTGTCGATGCTGCAGAACCCTAAGCGCAGCGCTAGCAGTGCACAGTGGCAGTGCAGTGTTACATGTCAATTCATGAATTCATTACTCTGTCTCTGGACTGTAGAGTCTACCTGTGGTCTGTAGTGTAGTGTAAACTCCTTTTGCCGATTGCCTACATTATTCTGAGACTGCAATGCAGGGAGGCTTTCGGAAAACATGTTTTTCAAAAAACCCTCACTCGACTGCATGCAAAAGCATAACAGGTTTCTACATGTACAATTGTAGCTGACGTTCAAAATTTAAGGACGGCTTTATGGTCAATGGACGCCTGGGCCGCTTGCTTTAAATTTCTTTTTGGAAAAAAAAAATTATGCTTGACATGGAATGAGCAAAGTTGTAGAGAAAGTTTTGCTGTGATGTAGATCTTATAGCAAATATACAATTATTTTCCTTTCAAATGATCCTGACCAGTAACTATAGTATTGTACAGGCAAAAGTTTTGCATACAAAACAATGACAAAAACTCAGAATTTACATGAAAATCCAAGCAGTAGGGAACACCGCTTGATATTTAATCTTCACACAATGTGAGTTACATGTGAGAGGAACAGAACTGCAAGTTAACCTCTCATTGTACTGTGGCATTTGGCGATTTATCGATGGGTTTGGGCGGGTCTGTGCGTTTGACCAAGATATGAATGTGAACTTGGCACGCCGTCGACTTGAGTTGGGTGTGTGAATGTGGCATATAAAGAGTAAAGTGCAGCAGCATCATACATCTGAGTACATTCCATTGAAATTCAGTTGCATTTGATGAACCAAAACTTTATTGATTTTGTCCTTTTTAATTTTGAACAGACCTGCCCGTGGGGAGAGGCTAGCATCCATTCTTCATCATGGAGACGGATTTCTTCATCAGCAACATCCAGAAAATCGTGCTATATGAGACCAAAGCGGTAAGATATTGATTTTAATCTGGCAGAATCATGTTATTGGCCCCATTCTTGTATTTGACCCCTCCCCCTTCAAGATCCATGTAATTAGCATGCAATTCAAATGGGAGGAATGAACCCTATTTATGTAAATATTTAAAGGGATGGTATAGTTTTGGTTGAGATAGGGATGTAGATTTGAACTTTTCGCAAGATAATCAGAAACCATTTAAATATGAAATAATAAAGAGCATACAATCTAGGAGAAATTAAAAGTTTATTTGATAAAAATCAGTTTTGAAATGGCTGAGAATATGAGATATTGAAAAACAAAGTACAGCAAAGTGATCCTAATGAAAGATGGGTCCCACCTTTTATTAGAACATCTTTGTTTTCAGATTTCCACTGTCAGTAGCTTCTTCTCAGATGGTTGGACTGAAATAGTCAAGCTAATTTTTTTCTTGGATTTCGTTTGCACTGTTCTTCCATCCCCTCAGCGATTGTACATCATGGGATCGAACAACTCTGAGACAGAGTTTAGGGTCCTGAAAATTGACAGAACAGAGGCAAGGGGACTGGAGATCACAGATGACAAGGTACAGTGAATATTCTGTTAAATACAAGTTTTGATATACTGTACGAGCTGAAATTTTCGCGTACAGATATTTTTGCGAATTGCTACTTGGAGGACATTTTCGCGTGTGTTAATTTAAATTAGCGGTTGCGAGGGTCTAACTGAACTTAGCTATTAGCGCGTTGTTATTTTCACGTGTTGTTATTGTTCAAAGGCGATTCGCGAAATTCGCGAAAATAAAACCACCGCGAAAATTTCAGCTCGTACAGTATTAAAGCAATGCTGCACACTGGCACTGGACCAGTAACTTTTTCAGAAATGGACCAGTAAAAATATCGGAAAAACTGGGTGCATGCAGGTCCGACAGACAGGTCAGACCAGTAGAAAAAAATGGGTTTATGTGCAGCCCTGATTAAAAGCATTGTTTACCATTTGCAGATGAAACAAAAACTCAGCTTTAGTGCTTCAAAATAGTTCTAAAATGTGAGTTAGAGAAAAAACATCCAATTTCAAAACTTTAATCATTATAATCAATGTTAAGTATCGTTAAATATAGAAAATGTGAACAATGATATAATAAAAGTATTTCTCGACTAAACTGTAAATAGTTATGGTTAGTGAGAAAAATAGGGATATCTCCTTATATTTTAGGCTTTATTGCAAAATTTATATATTTTAAGATGTTTAGTGATACAACTGACCTAAGCATATACAACTGACCTAAGCATATGCATCAAATGCGATAACTCAAACATTTTTAAATCACTGCTCCCAATTGTAAAAATAACTCTAACAGATTTTTTTTTTCCCTTGTGGACCTTGTAATATTTAAAGATTTTTCCATTATTAGCATATTTCTACTGGACAGCCTTGACAGAGGGTTTCAGAGCAGTGCAGGAATAAAACAACAACCAAAATTTGAATGCACACACGTGGTACTTTTTTTTTTTCATTTAGATTACGTACACCTTGAGTCAAATCAAAGATCTCCTCCAAACCCTCAAGCATGGCAACCAAGGACCGTCACATTTTTCATCATCGTCCTCCTCTTCGTCCTCATCCTCGTCCAGTGGGATGGCCGGATGGTCGCGGTGCGTTTCGGCGTTTGGCATTGCTGGTGAGCAATCTGGCCAGGGCATGACTCTTTTTATACAGATTTTGCCTTTTTTGGGGTGTAATATAACATTTGACATCCCTGCTGAAGTTAATTGCACATTTCGAGATAATGTAATCTTGTGGGAAAATACAAACCCGAAGGGACTCTCATTACGGGAGTCAGGTGTGATATTACGACCATAGACAAGACAATAGAATGCTGTGATATACACAATTGTCCACATTTAAATACACATCATTTCATTTTAGCCCTGTTTAAAGTCAGCAGCCAGGCAATTTCTTGAATTACATGTATGTTGCCTGGTTTGATGTCATTGCTCACAATATGACAATTTGGATCCTCCCTGCATTAGTCATGTGACTGCATTATGACCAATCACTGGCCAGTATTTACAATTTGTGTGTTTGTTATAGACCATTTGATATTATCAAATATTTCATCGTGAAAGGAAAAACATGAGAGTCAGTTTCTGCTTTTCTAACCATGGTGCTACCTTTAACTCAATTTACTGTGATTACAGTCAATTGTCACTCCTCTTTGTTTTAATGATGGACAATCATGTATAAAAAAGTACCTTGTTCCAAGCTTCATTGATTAATGTTCATATCACATGTTTTGTCTCGCTCAGTGTCTAAAATACAATTTTCAATCGTCTTAACTTTTTGTGAATGAGATAATTACATTACACCGCGTATCATTACACTTTGACTTTGGAACATCTGTCAAGCAATTCTATTTTGTATTTTAGATTGTCCCAGAGTTATATCAGCGTGCTATAAGCCAAAATGTGACATTGTTGGGTTGTACAAGCATATTTAGACAGGTTTACTTGACTTCCATTGTCTTATCTTTATTAACAGTCTTTGTGGCAATATCAAAAATGTATTTCAAGAATGAGAAAGTGGTAATTGATCCAATTACTGTAGGTCCTATTTCGTCGCTGGGGTGATAAGACCTTGTATCTGCAATTTTGGTGAAAATGAGTGTTTTAGATTAATGGTCAAATAATGGGTTAAGTGATGTCCTGTCCAAATCCCAACTGTCTTACTCCAAAAATGAAGCCACCACGGCATGTCAAAGGGAAGGCTATCCCATTCGCCACAGTGCTTTGGCTGCCATGTTTTTTGGCTCTCCTGAACATTTGACATTTTGTAGATACGAGGTCTTATCGCCCCAGCGACGATATGCCATATGCTTTGCTGGCATAATAGTTTGCAAATTGAGACTTGAAAGACAATTTTGTGTTTGATTAAATTTGCAAGTGAGAACCACATTGATTAAATTTGAAATAAGTATCATCCCTTTCCAGTAGAAAACTTAGTGATTTCCCACCATGGAGTGCAATACATGGCACCATTTGTGTGAAAGAGGAGATTAGTTGGCAATTTGATAAGATCATGAAATTTGTGAAAATGACTTACCGGTAATATAACACAAAATAGTTAGAATCCCAGATACAGTGTTAAATTCACTCTATTCATTTAAAAAGGATGTCTGAAGATACAAAATGTTCACTGTTTTTGTTTGCATTTCAGGGTTTGTCAGATTCTTGGAGGGATACTACATTGTTCTGATTACAAAGAGGAAAAAGTAAGTGGCAATTTTGGGGACAAATTAAATTGATATGTTTGCACATGACACTGATTTTGCTCATCAGTACAGTAATGTGTCTGTATCAAATTCATATGAACCTGAGTCATTTTGCTTATGATTTTTTTAACCATGTATTGTTTAGTAAGTAGAAATTTCTGGATAAAAGGTGATAATGTCAAGGATGATGATCATAACCATGATGATGATGATGATGATGATGATGATGATGATGATGATGATGATGATGATGATGATGGTGATGATGATGGTGACTGTGACTAAGTGAAATATGCTATTACATATACATGTACTGCATTTGTTACTTCTAATCATCATCATCTTGGTGAATGCACAGATAATAGTAATAAAAGTCACAATGAAAATTACAGTGGCAGCATCAAAGAGGGATGCTATATCCAGAGCAATGGAAAATGATTGTGAGAACTGAGGAGGTTTATGTATTACTGTGAAAACTAAAATTTGGCATGGTTGATAGTTTAAATTGAACAAATTTTTAATGAACTTTGCCTGTTTGATTTGTGCAGCAGAATGTTTCTGTATTTTAAAGATTTTACATTTCCAAATGTATTCGTCCGTCATGATCTTCACAATTTCAATAATTCTGTTAATTATGAAGTACAATACAGGCGATGAGACAATTAAGTGATATAGTCTCATATCTACAGATCAGCAGTCATTGGAGGACACACCATCTACAAGATAGAGGATACCACAATGGTTCCCATTGCCCATGAGAGCTTTAGGAAGCAGCATCCGGATGAAGCCAGGTGAGCAGTGCAGTGCAAACCGGTCACAACCGGATTAGGTCAGACGAATGCAGTTCAAAATTGACAATCCTTTTTACCTCAGGCAGAATGCAGTATTCAGAGTTGAGCCTCCCATAATGTGACTTCTGGTCACTGTACAATTCTGTTTAATAGAATTTCATGTTCTTCTTTAAGTTTGCAGTGCACATACAGTTGATTTTAGATTAGTGTTTACACTACTACATTGATAGATGCAATTTTATCTAGTACATAAATTGTAGTATATATGCTGAGACTCTTTGTGGACATGCTCTGAATGATATACATTTGTATTTGAAGGAATAGGAGCTAAATTCTTTGTAGGCACATTTAATTTTCAGCAGTTCAATATAAAAGAGGAAAGGGTATGTAGAAGAAAAATAAATAGTGCAATCAAAACTTTCAGTAGTGTGGAAAGCACATTGACTCTCTAATGAACATCTTGAAAGAAGACATCCTATGTTACACTGTAGTATGGGATGTTTTGATATCGGCATAGGAAAAATCTGTTTGAAAGTTGTATTTTTGTGACTTGGTTTACATCTGATTAAACAGGTACTTCAAAATCTTCCAGAATGTGGATCTCTCGAGCAACTTTTACTTCAGGTGAGCTTGAAACTGTCTCTTACATTTAAATTGTAGATGAATTTCTACAATTGTTATAAATGACTGTCAGATCACATGATACATAAAGCTGCTTTAATTGCAAACTGATTGGAAAATTGCCCTCTTTTGATGTAAATGAACACCAGTTATTCATTGTCTTTGAGTAATAGCCCTGATAAAATACTCACCGGCATACATTCTCATGTGGAATTTAAACCCACATCCTCCTGATTTTGCAAATGCATTACCCAGTAGACTGGGTGAGATAAATTTCGCATACACCCACAGCAGTTAATGTCTTTGGCAGCACATACGATTGTTAAGGATGGCTGGTCCGCATTGCAGCAGCAAATTCAATCGCACTACAGGACAAGGGGAGATGAAGAAAACTGAAAGTAGCATCACAGTCATATCTCACAATATACCTGCCTTGAAAGGAAAGATATGAAATGATATTGCACAAGACAAAGCAAAGAATTTGTGTGCTTTTATTTTCGCGCGAGTTTCACGTTACACGAAATGTGTAATAACTGCCATTTTTACAGTGCTCTTTGGTTTACTCGTTTGTTTGTCTCTTTTTTCATTTGTGTGAACAGCTACAGCTATGACTTAACCCACTCACTACAGTACAACCTGACTGGCTACAAAGCCAGGAGTGGTAAGTTTACATTGGTGCAACAGCTGGATCACAACTCTTCCTGAGTAGCTAGTAGGGTTATATTCATTTGGTTTCATATTTTTATGATGCAATGTCAAACCCTGGCCCCAATGACCATTGTAATGAGGCTTTAATATCACAAGGAACTTGGTCCTCATTTGCAAGGAAGAATATTTTGGATCTACCACTTTTCACAGTCAAATTATTTCAAATAATGCCACATCATGTGCTTTTACGTATCAGTTATATAATGAAACATGGGGTCAATGAAAGCCTGCCCATTGTTTTGAATTTGTCTAAGGGTAATGGCTTCATACACACATGGTCTTTGTATTGTCATCTTGTTGTATGGCACAATGTGCCTGGGTGATACCATTTGCTGACTATTGCTAGTCACCTGGGGCAAACCACGAGGAGTCAGCATCATTTGTCCATTTTCTCTGGGTATATGTAGGTCAACCACTTCACTGGGCTTGTACCCTGCTCTTTGAAATGACTGAATGCATTGGGATCTGTTGCATGCATAAAATGTGATTCCTTTATACACGGGCCCTCCAATAATTATAATGTTCCATCCGAGGGACAGAGTGTTTTGCCTCTTACTAGAAGGGGCGGTATGATTGCACACAACATTGCAACCAAATCACCACCCTCTTTTTTACAGTGATGCTTTTTCCCTCTTTTCATTCTCCATTCAAGCTGTATGTCTCAGGCATGATATTCTGTAGATTTAAATCTGATTTCAGATTTTTTTTTTTCTCAAGTCTATGCACATTTTGCTTTTTCCATGTATCAAAATCACCTGAAAATTTTGATTTCCGATTTTTTTCAACAAACTTCAATATCATCCCCGATGTCTGCAGCTGGGTCGAGTCGGCCCCGTGCCGTGCCCATCCAGCCTGAAGCCAGGTTTGCATGGAATGACTACCTGTGGAGAGGGGTGAGGGACAGGGTGCACCCCTGCTGGGTCACCCACATCATTCACGGATTCCTGGGACAGTGCAGTATCCTTGACCCCTGACCCTCGACCCTTCAGCCCTCAGAGATATATAATCTTCACAAGTCATTGATGTTGTAAATGGACATAATATAGTAGATGCACTCAGTAATGTTGATGATAGTGAGAATGATCATAAAAATAATGATGATATAGAAAATTGTAGTTATGGTGATGTTGATGATGATGATTGTGGATAGTACTAATATTAAATATTGTTAATGATGAACTGTTAAAATAACAGTGGTATTAACAATTATAATGATGATATGATGATGATAATGATAATCATAACAGTGATAATAGATGTTTTCTTAAACCTGAAGAAAACACCAGGCACAATTTTATACATCTAGTGTAACTGAAATGAGGTCCACTGTAAAGTACTTTTGTCTAGAGATGCTTTGTTTGTAAGCCTTTACATCGAGGTGTTGTGAGGGCTTGTGTCGAGACTAATTTCTCGCCGCAGACACTCTTAAATTGTGAATCCAGAAAAAAAAAAATGGTTGGACAGGAGTTGATTTCCTGAATGACATCAACCCAGATGTGTGTGTGTTTGGGAGGCCGGTGCTCATCACGCTGATCGCCAGGAGATCCTCACAGTTTGCTGGTACAAGGTTCCTGAAGAGGGGCGCAAACTCAGAGGTTTGTTTATATCTGGTTGATATTTTTGGGGAGCTTTGCTTTTTTCCACTGACTACCTCTCTTTCTGCATGTGTGCATTAGTGAAAATTTCTGTGAGTCTGTGCTCTTGAGGACTGACAAACATTCACAGGCATGTAATGGAATTAAAAATCATATTGCTCATCGTAGCAGGTTGCTCTAAATCTGTTTTTGTACCATGCAGAATTTTGTTTGTTTTGTTCACAGCTTGGGCATGAACAACTCGACAACAAACACCTAAACCGGACTTGCACAATCAATGATTTAGAAATTCTGACATTACCAGAAGGTGGGCAAAGAGTTTTAAAACTAGATGACCACCATGCTCAAGACCCGACGATGTGGTTGAATGTGGTTATTCATGGTCATTACCAACTCGATAGAGAGTAGGTTTGCTGTGTGATAGAACATGTTCATGTTCATTGTTAATTTTTCTCCATCGCAACATAATCAATAACATATATGCACAGTGTACATGAGAGAACTTCTCAAATAGTTCTCCTACAGTGCAGCAGCAGAAGGCTATAATGGTATGGCAGTGATTGTGTAATTATTATCTCCCCATCTTTGTCTTTTTTAGGGCAGAGTGGCCAATGAGGTCGAGACAGAACAGATCGTCCACGACGCCTCCCTCTCAAAGTTCAAGCGGGGGCGCTACACATCTTATGTCCAGCACAGGGGCTCGGTGCCGGCCCTCTGGTCTCAGGACATCACAACCATTGTCCCAAAGCCGCCAATCATGAGTGAGTAGCCTCTTTCCCTTGAAGGGGAAACTTCCCAAAATATGTAGGCGGGGCTGCACACTAGCCCATTTCTTCTACTGGTCCGACAGAATTTTCCATTTTTAGCTGGTAAATTCTCGAAAAAGTTACTGGTCCAACAGTGATTTTTTAGTGGTCAGGGACCGTCGGACCAGTGCTAGTGTTCCATATGTGCGCTTTGGTGTAGGGCTCAGTGAGTAGAGAAAGAACAATTCATGAAAATTTTAAGAGAATGGGGGGAGGTGGGAGGCCTCCTCCTAAATCTTTTACGCTGCCTCACAACAGCTGAATTTTTCACTCTCAAATCTCATGACTTTTGTCTCACTGTGTCTGTTTTGTGTAGATTGGACCCATGGTTGTGGTATCAGATTACAATTACTGATCACAAGTCAAGCAAAATGATAAAATTCTTCATTTGCCGGTGTATCATTGATAGCATATGACTAAAACAAAAACAAAAACTTACTCCAAAGAATCAACACCATTTCTTATCACTATTACAATATTATTGAAGTTCATGTAACGAATGCAATTTATAGTTGGTAAAATGATGAAATACATATCAAGGGAGCATTACAATAATTTATAATGTCACAGTAGTAGACCATTATGATAAAAAGGATAACACAAAATAGTATATTATCGCCGAGCTGACAAGACCTTGTATCTGAAATTTTAGTGAAAATGATTTTTTTTTGATTAATGGTGAGGTAATCACTTCAGTGACATTCTGCCCAAATCCTAACTCTCTTACGCCAAGACTGAAGCCACCATGGCATATCAAAAGAAAGGCTATCCCATTTGATATAGTGCTTTGGCTGCCATGTCTTTTTACTCTCCTGAACATTTAACATTTTGCAGATACGAGGTCTTGTCGCCCCAGCGACGATATCTAGAATATGTTGCGTGGCTCCTCCTGAATGTGTACTTTTCATAAGAATGAAGAAATTAAATCACCTAAAACTTTATGATTATTAACAGTTAAAATCTATGTCCCATTGTCTTCAAACTTTAACTGAGTGTGTCACTAACTATTCTTCATAGCTATTAGATTTACTGTAACTTCCTGTAAGTTTTATTTTCTTCATTTGCTAAATCCATGTTAACCTGTTGAAGACGAATCCCAAGTATACTTGGGCTGGTGTCTATGGGAAATGGGTGTTGTAGAAAATCAGGCCATCCTCAACAAATATGAATATTTAAAATATGAATATGAATATTCAATACTCTGTGTTATAGTTGACATGGCGGATCCCTTTGCCCACCTGGCTGGTCGCCATGTCAACGACCTCCTGAGTCGCTATGGAGCTCCTGTCATCGTCGTCAACCTTGTCAAGGTAAAGATTGGGAGGCAAAAACTCACAAGTGAGAGGAACTTTTGGCTAAAATCCTGCCTCCAAGCCCAGAGCTTGTAATATTTTTTTAATTTTTTTAAATATATTATGCAGTCCATCATTTGTATCCCTTAGAATGGTTGTCCTTTTAGAGCTTTGCCGCGGAATGCAGATGACTGCAAGAGAAGCGTTTCCATGTTGCATATTTTCCCTTTCCTTTGTCAGTGACTGACACTAATAGACAGCATTCTTTCTAAAAATTGGTATAATTTTGTGATTTCTGCCGTCAAACTCATTCATTCAATATACTACCGTGATTATATCTAGTTTGTACATTGGCAAGTCAAAGTATGTTGATTGCAGTCATTGTAAGAATGCTTTTGATTTCTTTGTCCTTGGTTTCTTTTCTTTTTGGCTGAATAGTTTTTTCATTCTTTTTCTGTTTTATTTGGACCTTGCATAGTGTAAAAAAAAAGTTATTCTTGCTTGTTATGTACTGCATTAGGAAAATATGGGCAAAGATCCTTGTGAGAATCATGTAGTTTTTGTGAATGGAAATTGAGGGCCAAGCAAAAACACAAGACATTTCAACAAAATTACCTGGTACAGGGGTTTTCTTATTGAAAAGTAAACTTTATTGCATGCCTAAAGATTGATCTGGTTCAAAAGAATGACTTGTGAAAACAAGCAATTCTAATTTAATAGTCAAGACTCGGATTTCAAAATTGCATGTTAGTCTGCAGATTTCATATCTTTCAAAATTGTACAATAAAACTGTATGTGCTTTTATCTTGCTTTCACTATTAATTTTCTTTGATGTCCTCTGTGTAGAAACGGGAGAAGAGGAAAAGGGAAAGCTACCTGACTGACGCTCTCCATCAGAGTATATTGTATCTCAACCAGTTTCTCCCACCGAAGCACCACATCCAGTACAAACATCTTGACATGGCAAGGTCCACCAAGAAGTGAGTTCAGTCTCAACCATGGCTTACATGTGACACTACCATAATACTTTATTCGCATAACATGGGTTTACATACTGCCATTTAGGTTGTCCATTTGGTAAAGGCACTCATTGGAATGTGAATGTTATTTGACATGAATTATATTATTGGATGTGTTTTATTACAAGGGGCCTTGATTAATTCTAACAATTTTGAGGGTTTAAAACTTACGTACATAATGTGCCGTAGTCATAGTACCTTGTGTTTCATTGCTAGACCTGGTGTTGATAGGCATCACACACACTAAACATGTGCAATGTTAGATGCCTGTTCAGGCTAGTTGAAGATGAATGGGTCTTGCTCCGTAACATTCCTGACAATGTCCCTTGATCAGATGGTGGGGAGTTAGTAGGAATATACCTTTTTCCAGGGCCTGCAACCCAGCAAAATATTGCTTTTAAAAAAAAAATCCTTTTGTATTCACCTAAATGATGCATGCAGGAGAGCTTTGCACCTCAATATGAATATCAATGTCTCATAGAATTTTCATTTAGTACAAATGTTTAGAATGCCATGCCAAGTGGCTTAGAATTCCAATTAAAACAGCCTCAGGATGATTATAGCACGATCCACCTTTGATGGATGCTAAAACTGGTCATGAGGAAACGGTGCATGAGATTTCTTCCTTTCCCCTATCCTATCCAGCATCTAAGAGAAGGAACATGTCTTTAAGGTCTGTATTTTCTCCTTCATGTTACTGACCCCCCCACCCTCTCTTTGTTACCCCCCCCCCCCCCCCCCTGCAGTAAGCACAGTGATGTGATGGCGCGGCTGGAGAAGATTGCAGCCCGCTTCGTCGAGAGGACAGGTATCTTCCTCTGTGGTCAAGCCATCCACCCCAGCGTCCCGGTGAGAGATGAGTCCAGGTGAGGGTGAAAACCTCTCCCGAGGATGTCTTCATCTATGCAAATGACTTCTAATGAGTGGCATTGTCTCAGCATCATGATCATGGGTTAAACATGGACTGTTGTCCATGCAACAGTGATGTAACCCATCACAAATGAAATCCTGATAAAGTCACAAAGTGCTGATTTTGAATTTCAATAATTATTCCAACAATCTCTGGACTCTGAGCTTGCCCACTGATATTTACTTTTGGTATCACTTCACTTTTAAACTCTGAGCTTTGCAGCATTGTATAGTTTATTTCACTTTCTGAAAACTTACCTCAGATACATCATATGAATGCTGATCACAAGTAAATCAACTTGTCGGTGTCGATGCGGTCACAAAAGATTATGCAGCAGATGTAAAACGTACACTGTTGTAGGTCAATTCAAGACACCATAGTAAAATGCTTTGTAAGAAATGGAAAAGTTTGTAGTATTAAAAAATGTCAGTGTTGAATTCAATATATTCAGTTTTTTCCTAAAATTGTTAAAGGTAGGGGATACCTTTTACAGACCTTCCAAAATGCAGCAAAACATTAAATATGAACCTCAGGGGACTTGTTTAGGCCACTGCTGAGAAATTTGGAAGTCAACAGTTATCTACAATTTGAATAATGCACAAAACTCAACTACTCAGTAGTTCTGTGTGTCAGCCACACTTAAGCCTTTTTGTTGCAGTCTTCTGTATTTTTTTTTTATCTATAAACACAAATCTAAAAGTATAAGAGCTGATGTAATAGCATATAGAGTGTGTGGCAAGAATGTATATAGAAATGTTTGTAAGTTTTGATGAACTTTCTTCACAAAATATACATGATGGACACACATGCAGTGCATGGGTCTGCAAAGGTAGCCTAGCAATGTACTGGAATTTACGGTGAGCCCCGAAAAAAATTCAATTCAAAATCTAACGGTCAATAAAAATGTACTAAATGTTACCTTCCACTTTCAATACTTTATGGGAGTTTCTAAAATGATACTCTCTTCAACATACCACTGTATTTATACAACTCTTCATTTAAGGCATGCAAATGGGATTCCCTACCTTTAATATTTAAAAAATTTATGAAATATTTCTCATGGTGTGATACAAGGTCCATTTATTGACTACTGTTCAGTGTTTGTGACACTCATAAGATGCAAAACGTTGAGGATTGTTAATCTGGTATCACTTGCTATCCCGCAGGATGGAGGTCACGGATGAAGAGTTACCGGGTCACATATTCATCAGACAGGTCGGTTCTGCCTCAGAGAGTACATAGACTGCCTATACGCTTATTTTGTTGATATGTTGGTTGATGTATCTGTTCTGCATCGTAACATTATTACTCAGTCGTTGTACAGAGTATAGTTGTTGGGTAGGTTTATTCTAGACTGTTTGCTGTAGTCCAGAGGAGAAAAAAAATAATGCTCAGCATTTTCTCTTTGTTCTGTTGTTTGTTTTTGTTTTTTGTTTGTTGTTTGTTTGTTTTTTGGTGGGGGGCATTTCTTGAGAAATTGAGAGTGGGACTGTCTCTCACAAAATGGAATGCCCTTTTAATGGAAAGTCAGACAATATCAGGATTCAATTTCCAGACTTAAAGAAGTCCACTAGACTATATAGCTAGGATGGCAGTTTGTGAATGTGAAGTGGCTTTGTAACGTGCTAGTTCAGCTATCCATCCATTAATCCATCCATCCACTTACCATCATGGTATGCGATCCAGACATGATTTTGTCCATTCCACCCAAAGTTTAGTCCCTATAAAATGAAATCTAGCTACATTGTAAAATAAACTCACATGCCTGTAACTTTTGCACGGTGTCAGCAAAGTGATGTTATCATATCTGTTTATAAATTGTCATCACTTCTAGTTCATCTCTTTCTTATCATCATCAAGATATATTATGATCATAATTCATCCATTCCATAAAAGAGTAGAGCTTGTTGAAGTGACTGCCTCGTAGTGGATAATCATCACGACCTTTTTTATATGGCATGTGACATCTTGAGTTGGATTTGCTTCAGGTACCAAATGTCCATTTCATAACCTATCAACTAGATGTCATCAGTTTATGGCCATTAAGGTGTTCACTTCATACACATTGTAGAGTGGTTGACAGCACCCTGCTGGAATTTAGTGAATTAATTAGTTGCCTTTTGTCCTGCAGACTGGCGTGGTCAGGACAAACTGTGTGGACTGTCTTGACCGCACCAACACCGCCCAGTTTGTCATCGGCAAGTACGCCTTGGGTCACCAGGTAGGCATCATTAATATCTGAACTGTTTTCTTTTGAAACATCCAGTTTGGTAAGAATTATGTGTTGGAGTGCAGTACTTGCGATGTACTTGAAATTGCACTGAATTAGAAGATTATTTGATGAACAAAGTAGAAGAATGGAATACCAGAACCACTTTCATTTCTTCTCTACTTTGACATCAGAGATTATTTCCTCCTCAACTTGCTCAAATTAAAGTTCATTGACTCTGCCATGCTTATTGTCAGGTGCACATTCAGGGGCGGATCCAGGAATTCCGTAAAGAGGGGGTGCCTTTACCCCTCCCCCACTTTTTCTTTTTCTTTCTTTTGTTTAAAAAAAAAAATAAAGGGAGGGGGGAGCATGCCTTTTGCATTCCCCCCTGGATCCACCACTGCACATTGATCACGTGATTGGGTATCTGTTCATATTGGTGAGCCTGGTTCTGGTGTGATGCAGATAATGATAGCGACGCTGTCAGTCACTGAGGTCCTCTGTTTGTTCGATAAGTGTCACATCAACCTTCCTATCTTGCTTGTACAGTAGGAAGTTTGAGATGTCCCAACATTCATGATTACTTTGCTTCAGATTCAGCATTCTCATTTTATTTTGCATTTGTCTGTTTTTGGTCCTTTCCAGCTGTACTCACTGGGACTGGTAGACAAGCCGCACTTGGAGTTTGGCTCCGACGTCGTCAGGTATTCTCTTCCAGAATTAATCATTCTTTTCTAAGTTCACCAATTGTTCAACATTCGTTCTTGGCTTGTAAATTTATGATTTCATGTACCGTAATAAGTGTATATTTGATAGCTAGATGATACCTCACTGTTTATTGAAGATAGAACTCAAAAGAAAGACTAATCATTTGGTTTTCCTTTTTGTGCTGTTAGGCCTTCATTCAAGTTTGGTCTAGACTACAGTCCCGTTTTGGCAAGCAGGAGGCTAAGTTTGGCATAACAAACACCTAACAACTGCCTATGTATATGTATGTTAACTCTTTACGTGCCATTTGCGTGGCATTCACATGCCCAACTCAGTTGTCGGCTCGCCAACTTCACACATTTTGCTCTAATGCACAACCGCTCACAAACTGATTGATAAATTCCAATATGCTGTACAAAGTCCCTTTCCTCACACATATTTACATCACAGCAAAGTTTGCAATTTTCCCTGTAGCCTTGCTGTACTTCCTTTCAAGCATAAATGCTTCCATAGAGAGTTACATGGCTTTCAAAAACAGAATGTTTTCCAAAAGTGCTCATGCGTTACTGTCTCAGAATAATGTGTCACACCACAGGAGGCTACACCATGGCACACAAAGAGTTAAAGGACAGTGTACTCTCAATGAGTTTGATGGAGATGTTCTTCTTCCACTCTCATCCGTCTTAATGCACAGAATGTTGGAAGACCTCTATGAGGACATGGGGGATACCATCGCCCTGCAGTACGGAGGCTCCCAGCTGGTCCACTCCATCAGCACCTACCGCAAGATCTCCCCCTGGACCTCGCACTCCAGGGACATCAAGCAGACGCTCTCCCGTTACTATAGCAACGCGTTCTCCGGTGGGTGAGGCGGGGCAGTCAGGACAGCCCCAGCTCTTTTTGCATTCCTCCATGTGTCCCCAGCTGTGAATTTTATGTCGTTATGTTGTTATGTCAGGATAGTACTTCTTCATCTTTTAATAAAGATATAGGAGATTCTCAGCTCGGATATTAAAGTAAAATGAACTTGATCCTCGATACACTTTAGATGGAATATATGAAAAACTGTCATATTTGCTGACAAATTAACTAATGAAGGAAATCACATTCAACAACGGTCTGATGACGAATATCAGGCTGCATGTTGATTAAATGGATTAAAAAAAAAATAACTCTATAAACTTCAAATTTCATGCGTGCATCGTGAGTTGACCACGGCAAAAGAAATTTTGCTTCAGGCTTTGCTAATAATGTGGCAACATCTTTTTACATACATCATACTTATCCCACATGTAATATGTCATCTTTCAGTAAAAACTGACAGTTTTCCATCCTGCCAACATTCTAATTAAAGGTCATATGTGAGATCTGTACCCATGAATACAGATAGGATTGTGCTTCAGTAATGCAATATATGACAAGAATCTTGTCAGTGTCTCTACGGTTTTTGCTGAGCTCTATTTCAACTTCATCGTTAGACTCTGTAAGCGACCATTTTTTTTTTTTTAACTAACAATTTTCATCTTTGAAAGACAGCTCAACACCAGAAGTTGGTTTCTGCTTCTACCTCCAAATTGCATGTGGTGATGAGTGAAAAGTAAAATGACCCCAAAGATTGATCAGTTTCGCTGCAGTTTTATGTCGCTCTGTTTTAACTTGATCATGAGAGAATCTTGGAGTGTAACATTGTCTCATTAGCAATTAACATTTGAAAGACATTTCAATTGAACAAGAGGGTTCTCCTTCTTATCGCTGAGTTGTTTTTGATGGTGAGTGAAGAGCATAAAGATAGGTTTGTCAGCAGACAAAGAAATTTAGTTTCCAGTTTTATTCAGTGTGATAAGAAAACAAAAATCCAGTGCATGTCCAACACAGTAGCATGGCTTTTGTTTTTCTGTCTGATTCAAAATACTCTTGGTATTTGACAGTTGGTTTCCTTTGTAAGGTTAGAGAGTGAATCCAGCCACAATAGACAAAAGGGAATGATATGGTGTCTGATTGAATTACAGATTTGATTGGTAACAAGATGCATAGCTAGCCAGAGATTTGAGTAGGCAGTGGTGTAGCATTCTTTGAACTGGTGTCATTTGGTGCCTTTGCAGATGCCGACAAGCAGAGTGCCATTAATCTCTTCCTTGGCATCTACGTGCCAAGGGAAGGCCTACCGAACCTCTGGGACCTACCGACTGACTATTACCTTCACCACTCGGACGCAGTGGGCACCGGTGTGGAAAAACGGTAGTGTTTTTAGAGCTTTTTAATTTCAATCATGAGACCATGCAGTGGATTATATCAGAGCTTTTCAAAAGACAATTAATAAAAAAAAAAAGACATCAATTGAGAATGTTACATGGCATGACTGCTGCCCTTTAAGCAGTAGATGATGCGGGTTCAGATCCCATGCTAGTTCCTACTTTGTTTTTTGTTTTTCTTTTGCTGTTCACAATGATACAGATACAAGTTAATGATCTTATCCATGTATATTAACAACAAAAAAGAACCTGCCGTATTTCCTAATAAATGTATGATACTGTCTCATCATGTGTAATATGCTCCATGCAGTTTTATTATGGTGCCACATATAATTTGGCATTTTATGAGAGGTGTAGTTATTTCAGGAGCAATCGTATGACTGCACAAACATATTAATCTGTGTCATGGTTGTACCTGTAGGTGCACCCTTTGGTACGACCCTGGGGTGCTAGAGGCCCTACCGCTCTCCGTGGAGGAGGTGAAGAAGTCTGTGCCCGAGGGAGTGGTCTTGCCTCAAGAGGTTCCCCCGGACTGCATCGACACGTACCTTGATTTGTACCGCCCTGGCGAGCTCACTTTCCTGGAAGACAACCTCTTCTTCAAGCTCATCCCGCATTCCATGAGGTGAGGTCAAAAGCATTGCTTGAATCCTTGTGCAGTCAAACCTGTGTTAGTGGCCTTCTGTCTATAAGGGCCAGCTGCCATATACAGTCATAACTTAAATCTCCCCGCCCCCGAAGAGCAATGTTCAAGACCATGTTTGTAGAGGCAACATGTTTATAATGGCCACTTTTTTGTCTCCATTTGGTGGCCACTATAGACAGGTCTGACTTTATTATCATTTCGTTTTTCTCTCTTTTTAGAGCTTGGCTCAAGTGTTTGGAACATTATCTCACAATATAACTCTGTGGCGTCACATTTGTATGCTTGACTGAAGTTGATTGGCGTTGACAACTTCTCATTGTTTTGCTGAAAAGCTCTACCCTGCACAAACCAATTGATAAATTGCAATATATGAAAGCATCGGAACAATTGTGACCCGCTACAACAAAATGATCCTAAAGTCGGGTGAGGTCGATTATTTGAAAATTGCATGACAAAATTCCCTAATCTTTCTGCTTTAAATTGATATATAACACATCTTATGAAAATAATTGGGTGCGGAGATATCGATGTTTAAAAGAGAGCATGTCGAGACGTATGGGAAATCTCTGTTTCGAGAAAAGCGCCCTAAAAGTTTCCCTTGCGCAATCGCGATCAAGGGGCACGTAGTCAGTTTTCACCTCCGGAAGATAAACCCTAGCAACCCCCGAAATGCTCATTCAAGCACAGCGTCGGCGGTCTCCTCACCGACCAATCAGTGACCAGGATGCCAGGAGAAGCGGCTAGGCATAGCGCACCCCGCCCGCACGCACCAGTCGACTTAGCAGTGTGCGAGCTTCACGCTTCGGTTAGCGGCAAGCAGCAAACTGACCAATGAGATCACTCCGGTCGTTGTTAGGGGCGGAGCCTGTATGTGGCGCTCAATCCAAATTTTCGAACCGGTTTCTGCTTGGTTGAAACGCCAAAAACATGGCCCAGAAAAACGCTATTTTTTGGTCTTTCCTTTCATCATTTTGCTTCAAAATTTCGACAGATGATAGAAGACATGTCAGACTCCAATAATATGTCAAAATCAGAAAATCGTACATTTTGACCAATTATGATGCTCTGACTTCAAACTCGATTTTCACGGCTTCGACCGTGCGCGACTTTAGGACCTTTTTGTTGTAGCGGGTCACAATTATGGCTTTGTCACAAACTTTACATCGCAGTCAAGCTTGCAGTTTTCCTTACAACTTTGCCATACTGCTTCTCTTGCATGAAAGCTTCTATAAAGATTTTCATGACTTTGAAAAACAAAATGTTTTCCAAAAGTGCTCAGGTGTTAAGTCTCAGAATAATGAGGCACACAGGAGGTTTACACCATGGCACACTAAGAGTTAATGACAGGAGACACCAGATTGTGTATTGAAGCAGATATCTATTGAAAATAATAAGACCTATTAAAAGTCTTTAACAACATAGAAAATTGATGCAAAATGACAAGAATTCCTACCATAATTGTTAGTCTAATAATATACATGTACAAAAAATCTTCATATGCCTTGAAAATTGTATTGATCATTTTCTTTCTGAGAATTTTTTTTTTCCTTTTAATAGAGAGATGGGATCTCATTAATAGATGAGATGGGATCTCATTATGGGATAAGGGGGAAGGCCTTGGAGTGGTTCAGGAGCTACCTGCAAAACCGCAAACAATACGTATCTCTGAACGAGAACGTTTCAAGTCTCGAATTCATTAAGTGTGGCGTCCCACAAGGTAGCTTATTAGGTCCTTTACTTTTTATCATTTATATCAATGATTTTTGCAGATCATCCGACGTGTTGTCATTTATACTTTTTGCTGATGATTCAAATGTTTTCTTTTCACATCAAAATCCAGATGAACTCGTGCACATTGTTAATTCCGAATTAAAAAAAGTGACCCAATGGATAAGAGCTAACAAATTATCTCTTAATCTTTTGAAAACTAAATATATGTTATTTAGTAACTCTATAGAAGTTTTACGTAAAGAGATTATTTTTGATGACATTCAAATAGAACGCGTATCTCATATAAAATTCCTGGGGATTACAGTAGACGATAAATTTTCATGGAGGCCACATATTATTAACATAAGTACAATAATATCACGTAATATTGGAATCCTTAATAGACTTAAGTTTCATATTCCATTGTCTTCTTTGCTGACGTTATATTTCTCTTTAATATTACCTTATCTTAACTACGGTCTTTTAGCATGGGGTAACGCTCATCAAACTTTACTAGATAGATTACTGGTTTTACAAAAAAAGGCACTTCGTGTTATTTGTGGTGTCCCGCCACGTTCCCATACAGATCCATTATTCACTAAATATAAGATTTTAAAAATCAAAGATTTGTATTTCTTTCAACTTGGACAGTTTATGTTTAATTTCAACACAAATGCACTTCCCTGTATATTCAATTCAATGTTTGCAAGGAATCAATTTTTCCATAATTATCCCACCAGACAATCTTCTGAGTTTCATCTACCTCTTCTGAGAACATTATTAGCTCAGAATACATTTATATACACAGGCCCTAGATTCTGGAATTCATTAAGTATCGAAATAAAAAATTCTCCTTCTTTGTACTCCTTTAAGCGTAAGTTGAAATCCTTTCTGTTAAACCCTCTCTGATGTTCGTTTTTATTAATCAAGTTCCAATAATCACAGGGTTTATCATCCAACCATCAATCAATTGATTTCTGAATTCATTAATTTATGAAATAGCCATTATAATTTCTACACAGCTGTATGCAACCACCGGCTGTTTAAAGAATCTCTTCAATTCCCTCTTCAATTCTTTCTTTCGTTTCTTTGATCAGCGTGTAGGCATTCTCTTTCTTTCTTCCTTCCTTCCTTTCATTTTCCACCTTTCTGTCTAGTCGTGTCATGTTATTGTGTGTCTCCCGTTTGTTTCCGTCTTGTGTAAATCATACTTGTGTCCAGCATATACAAATAAGTATTTAGTTAGATCTTCTTGAGTGGTTCACAATCTACAAGCTTGCTTTTTAGTGGACCTCTCAGTTCTCCTTTTTTTTTCAACTGAAACAAAGTCTTGTATTATTTTGCGTATACATATGTTACTTAATTATTGTATCATTTGATATCATTTGTTAGTTGTGTGTATACGATTGTGATGATAACCTAATTCATACTGTGTTGTGTTTTGTTGGAAAAAGGAGAATGAAATAAAATGAAATGAAATGAAATGAAATGAGATGTTAAAAATTGCTTTAATATGCGAGTGTTTACTCACATCACAGTCCCATCTGGGGGAATTTTGCAAAGTAAATATGAAATGAATGTGTCATTCTTTCAGCATCTAGAATTGCAGTCGTGTGTAATTGGTGAAAAAAAGGATATGTGACATGTGGGAACAAAAGATCTTGTGCCATTAGATATTTGCCAATCGGACTCTAAGTTGCAACCTGCAATAGGGCCTGTTTCACTTTTCAGCTGGCATTTTTTAATCTATCAAACTTTCTGACTTTAAGCTGTGTTGTTAATCTATCAAATGGTCTGTCTTTGTACTGTATTATTTAACTAGACAAAATTTTGTCTTTAAATTTGTTGCACTTGATCTTTTGTCCTCAGAAATTTCATGCCAAAGGATTCGAAGAATCCCAGCCCATATACGGCACGAGTTGTCAGAAGCAAGAGGCAAGATGAAAACAGGTATGTGAGACAGCCGTTTCACTTTGTACAGCTAACACTTGGAAGTCCCCAAAACTACTTTTTTATGTTCTGGTGCTGTATCTCTTTGATATGATTTGTACTGTTTATTTGAAATGTTTCATGGGGTAGCATAAAATGTCCTTTTTCTTTTGAACCCTTTTGTGTTCATGTATGAGTGTTTAGTTGTGTAGCAGAATTTTCAAAAGTCTGTGAATCGCTAAATTTATAAGTGATTCTTAAATTGGCAACATTCATTTTGGAGGAGTCAAGTTTCTGTTTCTTTCTTTGGACATATGGCATTTTTAAAAGAAATTTCTTTCTGATTTTGTGCAGATTTAATGAAATTTGTCTTGATGGCATCGAGAACTTGGTATCAATGTTATCAGTTATAATTGTGACTATTATTGTTATCATTAATATCATCATCTTGTCATTGTTATCACTCAATTTCAGTGTCACTATTATCAATATTATTATCCTTATCAACGTCATTGTTTCAAGTATTGTCTTGTCAGCGTTTTTCCTTACTGTTATTCCATATACAGTCAAACCTGCCTATAGCGGCCACCCAAGGGATACGGGAAAAGTGGCCGTTATAGACAGGTGGCCGCTATAGACAGGTAACATGTATCATCGTTGTATACATCTACATATACTTACATGTACATGTACATGTATGTGTGTACGTATGCACATGTGTGTATCATGCATAGAACAGTGCCGGTGTTTATGAAATTGTTGCACAGTACATGATGTAGCATGTGCAGTCACTAGTGCCTTATTGTGACTGAATAAGTGATGAATGCAACGGTGGCGATCACAGAACGTTGCCCAGGAATGACTGGCACGGCTAACAAGCAGAAAAACACGCTGAATTATCGGCTCGGCTACGGCTCCATCGGGTTTTTGGCCGCTATAGACAGGTTAAAATCTACCGCGGGAAACAAAATTTGTGGCCGCTGGCCGCGTTAGACAGGTGGCCGCTATACACAGGGTCTTTAACATTGCTTTTCTCTCGGGGGGATTTTTCAGTGGCCGCTATAGACAGGTGGCCGCTATAGAGAGGTGGCCGCTAAGGCAGGTTTGACTGTATCATATTGTCACTAAATTTGTTATTATCAGTGGACCAAATTGGCAATGTTTGGTATTTGTACTCACACTCTCTGCTCCTGTCATTGGCTTCAGTGCGAATGCCAAGGCCAGCCGCACCACGAGGGCAGGCACTCCAAATACCTCGTCGGAAGACGGCTCCTCCTCCTCCTCCTCGTCGACGAGCAGCGACGAGACATCGGAGTCGTCTGACGTCGGAACCGGGGTGGTGTCCTGCACTTTTGTCAGCATGAAGGTAAAGAGGGCTGCTTGTTGGCTCAGTGGTTAGATGTGTGTGACTGCTTGAAATGTAAGGTTTCCGGGTTCAGTTTTCAGGGGGACATAAGCACCAAATGTTGTATATGTGTGTGTATGTACACTGTTGTATGTGTGTATTTGGCATTTCCCTAAAGAATGAGGCAAGTGCTGTCAATTCTCACGTACAGACCATTAAATCAATGTTTTCATATTTGAAAGAGCTGCAAACTTGCAGACTTACATTCTTCTCCTACTTCACTCCTCCCAAAGAGCAGGGCAGAAAAGCTTGGTGAAGTCATCAACAAGACTGACTGTGACACAGAATCAACCCCCTTGGTCACAGAAACCACATTTCTGTGGCTTACTTCTGTATATCTTTGTTAAAAAAATGTTACTATCATTTGACAGCAGTTTTATTAGAGTAAATTACAGAAATTTACAGTAAAACGGAGAATGGAGCAGTCATTCTCATTCTAGTACTTTTTTTTTTTTTTTTTGGTCATGTTCCAACAGTTCCAATTACTCTGTTTACATCCACAATTATTTCAATTCAGGTGTATGATTTTTTTTTTTCCACGAACACAGCTGAACAATATTGAATAAGAAATCACACATAAAGACAATTCCAATAAAGTGTGCAGTGAAAACATCAGAATGAAGTTCCTTGCACAGGAAATAACAGCTTCTTATATAAGTTTATTTCTCAATTTTAAAGATATTCAGAGTATTTTTTTTTTCTCATTAATACACACATAACTAATTCAGACACCAAATAATAGTTTCTCAGTGTGTAAATCTATTTGTTACTTTTTGATAAAATATTCTGTACATTCTACCTCCAAATATTCAGAACATTCTATCTCATTAGTGCGCCCGTACTTCATCCCCATCCCCGCCCCCTTCACAGGATCTCTTCCCTACTACCAAAGCTGTGTATGGGGTGGAAGTGAAGTCACCCGAGAGGAAAGACATTGCCCTCTACCAACGGTAAGTTTTACCCTACACTTCAAGCTGGTCTTGCCTAATATCATCACTTGTCTTTCATCACTCCACAGCATGCATTGCTTGCACTTTGTATTTTATTATGCGCTCTGCCTTTAATATTATACATTTTATTCATTTATAGTCATTATTTGTTTCTTGTTTGCATGTCTCACTGTAGAGAGGTCTTACTGAAAGCACTTTGACCAAATAATGACTATGGTTTTAAGAATGAATGTACAGAAATTAGGAGAGGCAAATTTGGAATCTCTACTCCTAGCATGTTGCCTGTGTCGGTAGAATTCGGCATGACTTTGATCTAACAGATAGGAGGAACCATTATTTAACTTCTAGATGCTACTTAATTAGTAACTTAAGAATATTTCTACTTTCAAGTATATCACTTTTGGTAGACACACTGCATATATGTACCTACACACACTGCTACGTCCCGCATGTAGTTTGTTGATATGATATGTTTATAACATGTACATATAACAAAGTGTAATATTTCTTGGCTGCTTACATTCAAACTGAAAACAATAAATAAAACAAACATGATGAGACTAGGGTTGACATTTATAACAGTTGAGTAAACTTGCAGTAAGTCCTACAAGGCTGGTGTGGGCAAACAAACAAATAAACAACCAAACAAAACAAAAAAAAAACCTCTATATCTCTGCCCTGCATTGATTACTGCAGTGCATGTCTTTGACATGTGTGAATTTTTTCATCATCAACAACCATACCGAATCCTCATGTATTCTAATCCAATATTACATGTTTGTGTTCCAAGACTACATATATTATGAATATTAAAGAATGTTGGTCATTTGCAGCAGAAAAAAAAGAAGAAAACATCCCAAAATCGCTTGTAAGACACTGACATCGGTGTATATTCTCAGGTTAACCCTTCAAAATGCCAAGCAAGTTATACCAAAATGACTTTACCTGTAAAAGTATGTACTCAATTGCCAGGTGAAATTTCAAGTTTTATGGCATGCATATAGTCGATATACATACTTGTATTACCGTGTCATTAACCTTTTCTTTCTTTTTGTTATATTTTGTGCTTGCCAATATATATCAGTATTACTCAGTGGTTAACAAAATCCTTCATTGCATTTTAGACACATTACTATTTGAATAAAGGCAATGATCATTATTTATATGTCAGAGATTTTAACTTTTAAAATACTTGTAGTGTTTAATAGGGTGATGTTTAATAGGGTGATGCAGGTTTTCCAAATTAAAGGTGGTTTAGTGTGTGTGTTGGGGGGGGGGGAGTGCTTGTGGTTGGTTGGGTCAACTTCAAAGGTCAGTGCTCCCTTCCTCAACCTTTCAGTTTGAAGAATCTCAAACAAAAAACCTTTTTGGCATACTTCAACTCAGCACTGATCTATAGGGAGCATTTCACCCATTACTACCACACTACAATCTTTTTGTAGAGACATAATGCATAGGGCACCAAGTTCACATCACGCCATAGGCTAAATCTTCTGGATTTGGTTCATCTTCTTGTTTCAAAATGACTGAGGTAAGGTTTGCTACTGTCTTGATGTTCAAAAGAGCAGTCAGCCATTTTAGGTACCTGAAGGGTTTCATGGGAGATACTTTATACATGTTCAGGCAACGAGAATTTATTGTCTTTTGTCCAAGTTTTCTGTAGACATTCACTTCTCTGTCTTTCGTATGTCACTGATTTCGTTCACGTCAAATACAATGTATTCTTCTTGTGACTAATTCCCCTATAAGGGTGGTGTTACGCTGTCCCGAAATTGACACACGATGGCCATGTGAATATGAAATTTTAAATTTCGCTCAAAGTTGGCCCGAATGTTTTTAAAAGTCAAGCAGCGGGCAGAGCAAATACGATGCGTACAGAGGGTCACATGATAACACCCAAACCACACTGGAAGGCTACATGAAGATATGAATCTTTATCATGAAATGAGCCTCCTTAAAGGCTTGATCCCACCGGCTTTTAGGAAGATTTGAGTATGAATTGCGCACAAAATTGGTTTATATTCACTAAACATCCGCAATATTCGTAAAACATGCTTGTATTAGTCGACCACAATGCGCACACATCCGTAATTATCTGCAGATGCACTTTTTTTTCCATTGCCAGGATTTTTGAGCTTCATAAAATTTTGGTTTGCAGATGTTTAGCGAATATAAACCAATTTTGTGCACAATTCATAATGCAAATTTTCCTAATACCAGTGGGACCTGGCCCTAAGATTTTTAGACTATTCTTTGGCCTGCCAAAGATTTTGCCTCCACTCACAAAGTTTAAAGAGCCAGAGAAACTCCATCATGTGGTCATATGACGGTTTAAGATACCCTCACGAATGGTCTGATGATTTTGCAATCATAGCTGACTTGAGTGGTCCCTTTATCATGAGTCTATCTTTGCTTAATTTTGGGATGGCATGATGCTTGCATAACAGTTTATCTGCTGATGCCATCTCAGAATCGCACTATTTTTTCAGGCTAACTTTACACTTGATCAGTTCCTTTTAAAGCTCTTTTAATTTTAATACAGCAGTCAAATGAAACGCTGAAATGATTTTACAAGTTTTCATCTTTATGTTTGCTGTGCTCACTTCATCTATCTCTGCACAGGTCATCTACAATAATGGAGTATGCAGGGTAAATCCTTTCTTGATACAAAGTCTCTTTGCATATCGCATGAAATTATGTAATACTTCTGCTTTAACTTTCTTCCTGTTTTCATGATGCCTGCAGAATTATATTCTTTTTCTTCTTTTTTAAATGCATTTTTTTAATTGCATGGAATATGCTGCAAGTGTTTACCCATAAATTCCAAACTTGTGTGCATTTCAATTCTGCATTTTTTCCCCTTCCTTATGGCTTTGGCTATGTTAACCCATGAAGTCCAGAAACCACATTACTTTGGTTTGTTGCTGTGTCTTGTATAAGGGAGCTGTTATAGATTTAATGGCAACTCCTCGTAATCCATGCTAGCACTTGCTAGGGTTCACGGGCATTACTATGAGATGTCTACCATTCCTCTCTGTTTTGAAGTCATGCATGCCCTGTGCCGCTCTAGCTCCGAGACAAAATTTGGAGTATGATACAAACTGTATTTCCAGCGCAAAGTTTTGAATGAAATACCAGAATTTGTTCAGAACAGTTTAGGAAAGGATTCATTAGAATTCATCAAGTTATAAAAGAGTATTTCTGTACAGAAAATACTCAGCTAAACAGTGTTGAAGTGTGTTTATATTTTTTTGCTGTGGAAACTGTAACGTTTCCACTGCAGGGTTTTTTTTTTTTGCCACTCCAATTCAAGGTGCACACATTCTTTTTTGCCAGTGTATTAAAGGACAGAGAAAGAGTGAAAGAGCAGGGGAAATCTTTTCTGCTATGAGAGCTCTTAGTCCTGATTAGTGAATGCTCATCTCTTTCATCAAAGCACCTGGTTACCACCTGCAGTTATTAAGCGAATTACTTCTTGTCGGTGCCGAGCGTGACTTCAAAAGGAGAGCAGGAGTTCTTTTTCCATCTATAACACCTCCCTGTTTTTATCATATTTTACTGTTCATTGTTGGTGATTCATGAGGTCGAGTAAAAGAAAATCCTCTTTCAATTTAACCCTACATTGTTCATATATGTACAGTAATTGTTTATTTACGTTGCAGAATTTTTGAAATCCTTGTGATTTCTAATTGATTCTTTACTTGACAACACATTTTAGAAGACTTTAGATTATGCTCACATGGCATTCCAAATCTGAAAGATCTAAACTTCAGTGATTAGCTTGTCATATAGTTAGACCCTATGTAGATGCTCAAAAGTTAGCAATCTTAAAGATTAGTCAGTGATTAGAATCACAATGCTTCTTAGGGTTTATGCTCTACCCACAAGCCGTGATGGCCCTCTCTTGTAGTTTAGCGTTGTGTGGACACGATAATCAACAAGCTAAAATATTAACATGTACGCCCTACTCCCAAATAGTTTCTGGGTCAACCTCCAGTGTGTGTTGTACACTGCTGTATTGTCGCACATTATCAAGATTATTGCTAAAACTGTGTGTCATCAAGCGGGACTCTCCTCGAACGTTTGGTCTTAAAGATTTGGTGTCGTGTGGACACACATCGTAGTTTAAAACTACAAGCTATTCATCAAAGTTAAAAACTTCGAAGATTACAACCATCATGTGTCATGGGTTCCTGTTTTTCTCTCAAATTGGAATATAATGCATTAAAATGATGTCACTGTGGTGTATACACCATATGTGACCGTGCATCACAAAACAAAAAAAAAGAAGTCGCACCCCTTGATTTATGTGAGGACTCAAAACAGGTGAAATGGGTCAACAAAGTAAATCTTGAGTTTTTCATATTTTCTGAAAGAGCTATCTTTCTTCTACATTATTCTTTAGTTTGGGATCATAACACTAATAGGAAAATGTGTTTTTGCAGTTTTACTACAACCCCTTTTTTGGGGAAGAGTAGAATGATCATGTATGTATTAGAGGCCCCTTTTCATTTCTTGAAATCCTCTGTACGTACTCTTCGCTTTAAAGTCTAATAACTTTTAGAAGGATAATGCTACTGCTCTGAAATTTGGCATTAATCATGGACAGAATATGTTGAAGAACATGCTCAATTTCAGCTTAATCTGATAATTCCTTCATTGTTATTGCTCCGGTGGTCGACATCCTGTGTTTTGTCCCTTTCATCGCACAGCTAGCACGACTTGATGAAAGATTAAGCGCTTGAATAGACCCTGTACTTCAAAGCCTCTTTTCTCAGTTCACACTTTTCTATAGTGTGTGCTTTCTTTCCAGTATTTAGGTAGGTTAGGGGAGTCCATTTGAATTGAGTTATACATCATTTTAAAGCTTAGAGTCTGCTCTTTCAGAATCTGCCCTTAACTAAAAATCCATGTCTGGCGACTTTTTGTTGATTTTGTGGTGCAGGGTCACATATATTTTGCGAGTCTAAATTTTTGCGAATTAGGAATTCCCAACGATTTTGCGAGTGGTCAAATCCGCTCTTGTGGAGTCCTGTACTAAATGGAAAATGTACATGTGTACATCACATTCACGTCGGGGAGCAGAGTCAATATTTTCGCCTGTCTCTAATTTCGCAAATAGCACCCAACTCACGAAATTGGCGAAAATAAAATCCTCGCAAAATATTCGGCGTAGACAGTACTTTGTTTTTTCCAGACTTAATCAATTCAATGAGTTCCATCCAAATGTTTTTGACTCAAATGTGAGATACCCGTTTAAATGCACAACAGCCAATTTACCGATGACAACATTGATGATTTCTGCAGCAGAATTTCCCCCCGACCTTACTGGGTTAAATACAGATGTCGTGTACTCCGCCATACACACTGTTGACATTCAAAACTGCTAAGAGATTCTTGTTCGATGGTTTTTATATTCCCACAACAATAACAACAAAATCCAAAAAAAAGGAAAGGGGAGGGGAGAAAGCATGGTTGATTTTGTCCTGAATCTTTAAAAGGGTTTCCCTTTGTGTGTGTCTTTGACCCTTTGTCATGTAGCTAGGCAGGAATGAAAGTGATAAGAAGCTTGACTCATCGGTGGCACATATTTTGTTCATCTTTTTTTTTTCTCTCCATTTTTTTTTATAGATCATACATGCATGAGTCTACGTCTTTGCATCGTTATATTGGTGCAATTTATTATACTCTGTAATAAAGCGTGATTGGTTTTAATGTGATATTTGATGGGACAAGAGAGTAAGGGTAACCAAGTATTGATCTAACATGCCTGCCTCACCCATTTGTATCATAATCCTGTACTGTAGGACATGAAGTCAAGCCTTATCCATTTCTTTTTTGTTGTTGCTCAATTGGCATTTCTCCACTTCATCTGTTACAAAATGAAAATTATGTGAATGGTGATAACATAAGGCATTTGTTCTTGCTTTGTTTGTGTGTTTGCAATAATGTCTTTTTGTCAAGGTTGTACCAGGTACATGAGTCGTGAGATTTGGTTGAAGGACATAAAAGACTTTCAGAAATAAACATTCTGTCAAAGTGAGGAAAGTATTCTCTTTTGAGAACCGAAATTATAATCTGCTTTGTTAAACGTGCAGCAGATATGTCAAGCTTTAAATGTAGTACATGTCTTGTTTTGCTTGTATTGTGCATAGTTTTTGTACTCTTGAGAGAAACCCCTATCTCCCTCTCTGTGAGTGCACAAAAGGAGACTACCAGATAAAAAGGACATTTTTCTCTTTTTTTTTTCTTTCAGTACCATCATCTTTCTTGACACTTGCTTCTGCTTCTTGCAGTTTGATATCAATTGTATCAACAGTTTGCCGTTCTTGTCCAATATTTCTTATGATGGAAATTCATGCTCCCTCCCCACACCTGCCTCCTCACCCTACCCCTCCCCCTCACCCTATCCCCCCCCCCTCGCCCAAAACCTCCCCCTTCACCCAAACCCCTCACTCAATCCCTCTCCCCTTTGTTCGATTTTGCTCCCATTTTTTCGCATCAAATTATCGTAAAACCGTCATGATTTTATTAGCAGTCACGACTTCTCTATACAGGTAGGGGATTATTGAGTGGTACCATTGTCACACGATCTAATCTCCACATACAATTGGAGTGTTTCTTGGGGAAAAGCATCCCATGAAAGTTTGACTATCCTTTAACTGTCCTATTCCACATGTGATCATCATGAAATTCCATGTATGATGACTGAAAGAGCGAGTTGCATTTCAGGAAGTTTCCTATAATTGTGGCAAAATGAAAAATAAGCAAGCAAGTACTTCTAAAGCTCATAGCCGATCCCACAATGCATTTACACCTTTGTGCGCAGAATGATTGGACAAGTAGGTGACAGGGAATTTTTCACAGAATGTTCTTGTTATTCCCACCACAAATCTTACTTGTTTTTTACTGACATACTGTATATAAAAGTATGGTCTAAAAGGGCATATCTCCCTGTGGCAAAGAGGATGTATGATGAAGATGATATTAGATAGATTTTAGATTGGGAAATAAAAGCAAAATGTGGCTTCACCACTAGCAAAGAGAGCAGAGCTTTTTGTCCTATTATTGCCACGAAAGATTAATAAAAAAACACCACACCCAACAACGACAACAACAATCCAGTTGCCAGGCTTTGTGATTTCATTCATCTCTCATATTCCACTTGACGGTTGTTTCATGGCATCCTCTTGTGGAGAGTGAAACATTTTGTGCAGCTGTATTTTATACATGCTTGATTGACATTGCATGTGAAGTTTGCCTGCATGAACGATGGTATGTATATTACATTTCTACCCCCATCCTTCACACTTTCATTGATCAGTGCAATCTCATACTAGTCTTCAAGGAATCTGTGAAAGTTTGATGCTATGGTGCACATACAGGTACATAATTGTTTACGCCCGTCACGTCCTTGGGAAAATTTTGCCACAGTAATGATCATTTTTGTCTCGCCCACCGGAGGTGAAGGCAAGACTAAGGGATCCAAATGGCGTCCGTCTGTCGTCCGTCCGTCGTCCGTCCATCTTCCGTCCATCGTCCGTCCATCGTCCGTCATCCGTCACAAATGTTAAAGTTTACCTGCAAGACTCTCTTTTGATGCATAACTTGGCAACTGTTACAGTAATGGCAGGCACACTTGGGTGATAGAAACACTAGGGGTATCTTCATGTTATGGTGTTGTCGGAGGTCATGTGATGATGTCAAAGGTCATTTGAGGTCATATATTAAAGAGTATGTGCAAGACTCTCTTTTCTATGTTAAAGTTTACCCGCAAGACTCTCTTTTGACAAATAACTTCACATAAGTTGCTTGGATTACAACCGAACTTGGGTCATAGATGCACTGGGGGTACCTTCATGTTATGGTGCCGTTGGAGGTCACAGGATAAGGTCAAAGGTCATTTGAGGTCATACGTTAAAGTGTACTTGCAAGACTCTCTTATCGCACGTAACTCGACACATGTTGCTACAATGGCAATCAAACTTGGGTGATGGTAGATGTCTCTTGGGAAGTTGAAGGTTACCGCAAGGTCAAAGGTCACAGACTGGGGTCAACGAACTTTTAGGGCCAATGTTAAGTTTTTAGGGCGCATTTCGTTTATGGCTCATAACTTTTGATCCCTTTGTCTGTTTGTGACCAAACTTGGATGGAAGATGTCCCATGGGGAGGTGAAGGTCGTCACAAGGTCAAAGGTCACAGACAGGGGTCAACAAACTTTTAGGGCCCAATGTTATGTTTTTAGGGCGTGTTTTGATTGTGGCTCATAACTTTTGATCCCTATGTCCGTTTGTGACCAAACTTGGACGGTAGATGTCCCTTGGGGAGTTAAAGGTCATCACAAGGTCAAAGGTCACAGAAAGGGGTCAACAAGTTTTTAGGGCCCTATGTTAAGTTTTTATGGCACATTTCGATTGTGGCTCATTACTTTTGATCCCTTTGTCCATTTGTGACCAAACTTGGATGGTAAATGTCCCTTGGGGTGTTGAAGGTCACCACAAGGTCAAAGGTCATAAGCAGGTCAATTAACTTCTGGGAGTTATAAAAAATATTAATTCCTTGTACGCGAATGGGCGAGACACAATTTGGCACTTGCCTTGTCTTATTAATTTGGCAACACTGAATTTCATGGCATATAATTTGTGCTGGAGGAAGATCTGAGGGAAACATTGAATTCAGTTAAATCTGCACAAAGTCAGAGTGAAGTTTACCAAAACATCCATGTTGGAGAGAGAAACATACAGTAAATTTTAGTCTTTCCAAATTTGCTAAATTGAGCTAATAAGAGGCTGTTGAAGATTTGGCAGCTGATAGAAAGATCATTATTTAGTATGATTATGAACTATAGAGGGCTTATCAATGATGGATGATATTTACTCTTCCAACAACGAATATAAGCATATGAATTAATAAGATAATTACATCAGAGGACAGAAAGATAGTTGTGGAGATTTGTTGTTTGTTAAAATGTAGCTGACTGAAAAAAAAAAGAAAGAAAAAAAACTTAAGTCATGCTGCATATATCAATGTATTCAAAAAAGTGAGAGGACCGTGGACATAGAAATAAATCTTTGAAGCAACTTAATGGTGAAATCTAGGTTAAATTCCATTGTAGTTATTTTTTTGACATACGGTATACCACTGTATCCCCACATACACATAGTATCCGAGACTGCTCATGCTCACAGAGAATCAGGAAGAATTTCATCCATTGACTTTTATTTCTCCAAGTGGACTATCATCATCGAAATATGACAAGAATTTTTTGATAATGCCAAATTCAGGTTGAAAGATTTATGTAAAAGCTCTGCAAGTGCTGAGAATTTTTGACAGGATTACGGATGTTTTGTGCGGACAGATTTACAGGTGCGAAGGTTGAGTCTTTTGTGAAGTCAACCTTGCAAAGTGTGTCCAGCTATGTGATGAATGTGTCAGCCAATCTATGGTGATGATCGAACCGTTTGTTTGTCATCAATTCTGTTCACACCATGTCTGCTTAGAGAATATATTTTTCTCATGGGAGTATTCTGCAACAGATGTTGTTTTTTCTTTCCCAAGTGGATTCAAGCTCAGCTAAGTTTCAGTTCAAAGGTTAGATGCAAGTCAACAAACAATTTTGCTGTGTTCAAACTGTCAAAAGACTAGATAAACCCTAACACTTTTCACCAACTGCATGACGCACCCTTTTTTTCATTTTGAAAATGAAAGTAGTTATGTACTAAATTGTTGACAATGAGAAGTTATATGAACATGTTCATATTCTTTTTCTGAAAGTTTTGGGTAGCATTGGGTTACTTTAAATTTGGGATATTTGGGAGTGTGATAATTTTTTTTCTACTCTGTGATACTAGTGTAGAGATAAGATTGTCCACTGGCTCTGAAAGGTTACACTATTCTATCGTAAGCAGTGGGGAAGTTAAAAAGATATTAATGAATTGTGCCATACCAGATTGTTTCGGGCAAAATTGACTGTGCAAAAATTGGTAACTTATAGAATGTAAGCTTAGAGACAGATGCAGAACTATGAGTGCGTGTATGTGTAAAGTACAATGTACTTGACATGTAATGGACACACTACTCACCCTCCATTGCAGTAAACTATTAATATGAGTTTAGATGAATTTGAATTATCTGGTTTGTCGCACTTTTTTTTTTGCGAAGTCATCAGAGGAAATTGGTGTTGTTTGTTTGTGGGGAAAAACAAATCATATAGTCTCTTCAGTGTGTCGGTAATGCTAGGAGGAAAAAAAATAAAGATTTTATGAATATTAGTGTATGTAGACATCCTGTATCAAAGAAGTATTGTACTAACACAGATAAAAGTTTGGTTTTTTTTCTCCCGGCATTTATCATGAACGAATAATTTTTTAATGATTTTGACTTGCATTGCGGTATCCCATCTGTGCACATTGCAGCATTTGTCTCCTCAACATTGCAAAATTTTGTGCTCATCTCAGCTAGTGTATGCTCTTGAACATACCACAAGTAGTGGTGTTCACATGCTGTTCCTGAACTTCTAGTTAAAGGGGATGGCTGGTAACTGATCAGTGGGAATCAGCGGGAATGCTGGTGGATGATTGTCCAAATTCTTGTGGGATTCATTTAAGAGTACATTATGTATCTATTGTGTGAAAATTATTTGCTTCAGAACAGTCTCATATTCAAGTAATGTGCAGTTTAATGCTCCGTCACTGTACAGGCATGCTAACCTGGAAACATTAAACTGCACATTACTTGAATATGAGACCATTCTGAATCAAATAATTTTCACACAACAATAGAAATATAATGTACTGTGAAATGAATCCCACAAGGGTTGGAACAATCATCACCCAGCATTCCCACTGATTCCCACTGATCAGTTACCAGCCATCCACTTCAAACTAACTGTAATAAAAAGCTTGTGCCCCCTGAATTTTGAAACACGTCCACAAGACAAACCTCACCATTAATTGTAGCTAATCATCGCGTACAAGCTCTTGTTCTCCTAAATACGAGCAAAAGTTCCACTCGATGATTACACCACAGAACTGGAAGTTTTGTGACGACCCCAGTACGAGGAGCACTAAATTTACGTCGGCAGGTTCCTCTGGAAGCTAAGGGAAATCGGGGTTCATGGAGAGGTCACGCTTACTCAAATTTGTTGATTACTGTATATGCCAAATATTTCGTGAGGTTTCTATTTTTGCAAATTTCACGAGTGAAAAACAGTTTGCGAATTTAAACAAGCACCAAAATATAAACTGTCATTCTGAACATAAATGTGTTGTGCATGCATACATTTTTTCTTTCGGTACTGTACTCCACGATCACAGATTTTTACTCGCCAAATAGTCCGGGGAGTCCCGATGTGGAAAAAGTTAGACTCGTGAAATATATGGCGTATACAGTATCTTGTCCACACAATGCGTAAACCCCCTGCAACTCATGCATACAGTGTAAACCGTGAGAAATCTTTTGGTGCTCATCATCGAGTAATCTTTAAGTTAGCTAACTTTAGAGTGCATCGGCATGGTACTTAACCCATTCCCTGCGAGAACCTGGCAGCCTGTGTATTATCGAAGTCTATTGGGATTTCAGAATTCAGCATGGAACTGGTTAACTATGACCTTACCATCAAAGTTAGCTTGTTGAAGTTAGGAACACCGTGTGAACGTTACTGATCTGTGTGTGCTCTGAATCAAGCTGATGCAGATGCCTCCCACCTTGCTGAAAACATCTCCCCTTTGCTGGAGTCACCCCCCCCCCCCCCCTTCTTGTAGTTGCCTTCCCAGATTGCCGAAGATATTTTGTGTAAAATATGATAGCTAGAACACAAAATTTAATGACTGAAATGGAACATTGAAACTAAACTGGTTTTAGGATTTCTGTGAAGTAGTTGGCCTCTCTCTCTCCCCCTCTCTCTCAATCTCTGTATCTCTCTAATAATTACATATATATATATATATATATATATGTATGTGTATATATATATATATGAAGTATATATGCATATATATATATATTTATTTATTCATATTTCTTACCAACATGTATATGTATATAGAGTTAAAAACAAAATGTATTTGTTTTTCATCAACTTAGGATATTTGAGATTGAAGTTTGATGAAAAACAAGGAAAATAATGAAAGTGTGTGTGCTAATTATATCAATATCTTCAAAAATATCTCTTGTTATGTAGGTCATGCAATATCATAAAAAATACCTTGTTTTTCTCTATTTAAGGATGACCTTCCTTCAATAAACAGTGGAAAGTGGTGTTATCTGTTTTCTGCATTTAATCTCTCCATTATGTAAAACCAGGGAGGTGAGACAAAAAGGAGTGGGCACTCTGCCCTGAGGGTTTTCCCTATCACTCAACACAGGATTACAAGGGATCAGTGCCCCAACGAACAAGTAAACGACCTCTTACGTAACGAGGTCAGTCTGATCGTTATCACTGCTGTTTGATGTTCGATCCTCGGGGCCGCGGTGATTTGGCCCTCTATCGTTGGGAGTATGGACAGGCCAGTTGACTTGTGTGTGTTCACAAGGACGTGTCTGAGGGTTTTACATTCTTTATGCAGGCTCACACTGCATATACTCTTGGGACCTACTAGTCTAAGAATTCAGCTCTCGATAGATACAAAAATTTTGAAAATCGGCCAAGAAGAAGTTGAGTTTTGACAATGTAACTGTTTAACAATAGCCATTGTTTTGCTCTTGTTTTAATCAAATTACGACGCAATGTCAAGTGTAAATCCTGACTAGTGCTGACGAAATTCACCTGTAGATCAGAAGATGTTGGGGTTTTTCTTTAGTCTGATGTATCACTTCATTGTTCGCTCTTGTTGGTTCTCTTGTCATATTTTTTGGGAAACTTGTGTACATCCGCCAAGACATGTTTTTTTCTGGTCCCACTAACATATTTTTGTGAGCAAGTTTAGTTCTCCAGGGGATGAAAACACTATTTGAATGTTTTTTGTTGCATGCTGGGGATAAATTGAGGCAGGAGGGCTGTAATCTACAAGAAAGTGGTCATGATGGAGACTACTATAGTACCTAATCTTTGTGAAATAACTTGCCTCCTTGCCTGCTGGTGTATGGTGAAGACATGTGAGAGTGCAGTGAGAGCTGAACTATCTCACAAGTCCTGTATCAGTGTATGCATGATAAGATATTCACCATGGCGCTTTTTTGTCTGTCTGTCTGTTCTTGTTTTATTCTTATTTGAAAGCTGAATGGGTATTTTTATGATGGTTGTTGCTGTTGTGGTTGGTAGTTTCTATGCTAGCTTGGTATTAACATTATTTTCATCAGACATTATTAGGGCCTGTGTTCCACTACTCAGCTGTTCATGTTTCCTTCATATTCTTACAATCAGTATATTATCATTGGTGCTGCTAATCATTATTGTTAAATGTGTTTAAGTCTGTGTTAATTTGTTTCCATTTCATGTTAAAATTATTTCACCATAATAGCATGCACGGTACATTTGTTCCCAAGAAATCTTATAGTAATTGGACATGTAATACAGTAATACTACTAATAGGCCAACAGCTAGGGCCTACCTTGTATATTAGCTGCAAAATTCAAAATGTGACCATGCAGCCAGTTCACTGCACATCACAATGCACCAGTGTTGTTTGCAGGCACAGCAATGGGTAATGCACCAGTAATGCACCAGTATACACCACTACCACGTGGAGTAATCCAGGTTCTGGCCAGGGAGGGGTGAGACCCACCAGCCTGTTGACAAGGACTGCGCATGTGCACTGTGCGGCCAAGCGGCAGTAATCTAGTTAGTGGAGTGGTCTCTTGGGGAGTGCGGCTCCGAGGATGGTTCAAAAGACACTAATCCAGTGCCCACTCCTTTTCCTCTCACCTCCCTGGTAAAACGGAGAGAAATAAAGATGGATTCACAGCCAGACAAAATAGATAAAGTTATAGAAATAGATGAAGATATATGAATCCTGCATGCAATCAATGATTAGTGCATCTTCATGGTGGGTATCAAGTGATATGACACAAACAAAACATAACTAAAACATATTATATGGCTTTTGAATGAGATGTAATGGCTGTATCTATGGGCTTTTGGATACAGGTACACCACCATTGGGATGAACATGCGGCATGGGTGTATCACGGCCCACTCGGATATCTCCAACACAAAGGTCAGACGCTGCATGAAGAGAGCTACAAGGATGTAAGGAGATCCTCCCTGCTTTGTATGGGAAAGGGGTGGGATGGGGGGGGGGAGGGAGTAAGGTGGAGGGAGCGGGGATGGGATAGGGAATTGATTGGTTATGGTGTGGAGTAAGGAGCAGATAGGAATGAGGGAGGGGCGTGTTGTAGGGAGGTTTGGTATAATATACCGGTAGAGTGGGGAGGTGATACTAATTAGGGGTGGGGTGGAAGGATGGAAAGATTTGTGGGTATGGAGTTAGGAGGTGGTAGGATAGAGGGAGGGGGCAGGGTAGGGAAGTTCTGAGGTATGGTGGAAGGGAGGAGGGGTGAGGTAGGGAAGATCTGAGGTATGGAGTAAGGAGGTGGAAGGATGGAGGGAGGGGCAGGGTAGGGAAGAGTTGAGGTGTGGAGTGAGGGATGGAGGGAGGGATGGGGTAGGGAAGATTTGGGGTGTGGAGTAAAGAGGCAGTATGAAGGAGTGAGGTAGTGGGTAGGGAATATTTGAGGTACGCGTATGTAGTAAAAAGGTGGTAGGAAGGAGGGCTGAGGTAGGGAAGATATGAGGTGTGGAGTGGGGGATGGAGGGAGGGATGGGGTAGGGAAAATTTGGGGTGTGGAGTAAAGAGGAAGTAGGAAGGAGGGAGGTAGTGGGTAGGGAATATTTGAGGTATGGAGTAAAGAGGTGGTAGGAAGGAGTGCTGAGGTAGGGAAGATATGAGATGTGGAGTGGGGATGGAGGGAGGGGTGGGGTAGGGAAGATTTGAGGTATGGCGTAAAGAGGAAGTAGGAAGGAGGGAGGTAGTGGGTAGGGAATATTTGAGGTATGGAGTAAAGAGGAGGTAGGAAGGAGGACTGAGGTAGGGAAGATATGAGATGTGGAGTGGGGGATGGAGGGAGGGATGGGTAGGGAAAATTTGGGGTATGGAGTAAAGAGGAAGTAGGAAGGAGGGAGGTAGTGGGTAGGGAATATTTGAGGTATGGAGTAAAGAGGTGGTAGGAAGGAGGGCTGAGGTAGGGAAGATATGAGATGTGGAGTGGGGGATGGGGTAGGGAAGATTTGGGGTATGGAGTAAAGAGGAAGTAGGAAGGAGGGAGGTAGTGGGTAGGGAATATTTGAGGTATGGAGTAAAGAGGTGGTAGGAAGGAGGGCTGAGGTAGGGAAGTTCTGAGGTACGTTGGAAGGGAGGAGGGGTTGGGTAGGGAAGATCTGAGGTATGGAGTAAGGACGTGGTAGGATGGAGGGAGGGGCAGGGTAGGGAAGTTCTGACATACGTTTGAAGAGAGGAGGGGTGGGGTAGGGAAGATTTGAGGTATAGCGTAAGGAGGTGGAAGGAAAGAGGGAGGAGGTGTGGGGTAAGGAAGATTGAAGGTATGGAGTAAAGAGGTGGTAGGATGGAGGGAGGGGTGGGGTAGGGAAGATTTGAGGTATGGAGCAAAGGAGGTGGAAGGAAAGAGGGAGGAGGTGTGGGGTAAGGAAGATTTGAGGTATGGAGTAAGGAGATAGTAGGATGGAGGGAGGGGTGGGGTATAGAAGATCTGAGGTATGGTGTAAGGAAGTGGAAGGAACTAGGGTGGGATAGGGAGGATATTGAGGTATGGCATCAAGAGAGGCAGGAAGGAGGGTGGGGTAGGGAAGATATGAGGTATGGAGTGAGGGATGGAGGGAGGGGTGGGGTAGGGAAGATCTGAGGTATGGTGTAAGGAGGTGGAAGGAAAGACAGGAGGGGTGGGGTAGGGAAGATCTGAGGTAAGGAGGTGGAAGGAAAGACGGAGGAGGGGTGGGGTAGGGAAGATCTGAGGTATGGTGTAAGGAGGTGGAAGGAAAGACGGGAGGGGTGGGGTAGGGAAGATTTGCGGTATGGAGTAAGGAGGTGGAAGGAAAGAGGGAGGATGAGTTTGGTAGGGAAGGGTATGAAGCAATGAGGTAGTAAGATGGAGGGAGGGGAAGGGGTACAAAAGCTTTGGGGTATGGAAAGAGGTGGTAAGAAAGAGAAAGGAGGGGTGTGGTAGGGAAGGTTTGGGGTACGGAGTAAGGTGGCTGGATAGAGAAAGAAGGAGAATAGTTGAGCAGTTGGGTTGGGTGTGGCCAGAGAAAAAGGAGGAGGAGGAGGAGGAGGAGAAAATGGGGAAGAGATGGGATGGGGATGTAGTAAGGGTAAGAGGATGATATTATCAAATGAGTATTTGGAGGACAATATGTGATGGGAAGGAGTGTCTAGATAGGAATCAATTGAGAAGATATGGATGTTTGACTTTGCAAGAATTGAATAACGATTATACAAATTTCTAAAACTTGCAAACCTGGTGGAGGGAGGGAAGGGGGCACCCCAATTCCAACATGCAAAAACTTTGCCCCTTTTTGAGTTTGATGTCCCTTTTATCGCCTGTACCCTAATTTAGTATTTGAGTGACACTTAGTCTTTTCCCAACACCTTAAGTCTTATATTCTTGTGATTGGGCACATCATATTGGGAGATAAAAAGTAGGAGCATTTTGGATGCAAAGAAGGGCACATTTTATGTCTGAATAGGGCATTGGTCCTCTTACTTTACTTTCCACAGGGGTGATGAAAACAAAGCTATCACCACTTCCTCTCCTTCCAACTTTAAGAAGTAGTCGTAAACAAACCACATTTTCAGTAAATTGGGGAAAAAAAGTTACCCTCAAATGACCTGCTAGAGGGATTCCTTGTGATGCCTTTTTGTATCATCTTCAGTGGGGGCGCTGTGGTATAGTGGATAAGACTCCCAACTCCCAATTGAAGGATCCAAGTTCGAATCCCGCCCAGTGCTGATGTCCGTGGGCAAGATGTTTTACCCACTATGTCCCTCTCGACCCAGGTGTATAAACGGGTACCTGGCAACGCTAGGGTAATGATAATGGCAGGGCCCTCTGGTAGAGCAGTGGTAACACTGAAGAGGCTACCCTGGGTAAATAAGACCTCATTATTTTATATTATCTATAATCAAGAGTCATTCATTCATTCTTTCGAAATCCTCGCTTATTCCTTCCCAGCATTCCCAGCAGCGTGTTCTCCCTGGACACGTCGTTCCAAGTGGCCCCGCCCACGGTGGACCGCGTCTCCAGGGCGAAGTATGAGGCCCACGTGTCCTGCGGCATCAACGGTCCGAAGCCGTGCTCGGCGAAGGATGTCGCCCTCTATAGGAGCTACATCAGGGAGGTGCGCTTCCGCTGAAAAAGTGGAGTGCACTGCTCCATCAATGTGTGATGCGCTATCAAATACAAGATAGTGTATTCTCCATCAGTTCAACTCAAAAGGAGTGCAATTTGGGTTTTCCTGGTCTTAAAGGAGACCTCCAGATGATATTTTGGCTTTCATTTGAACATTTATAAATTGGCTATATTGTGTACAGAGTTTCAGAATTTATAGTTATTGCGATGAGGAATATGAATGTTTTAAAGAAATCAAAATGAACGAGGATGATGTTATGGCAGCTTATGATGTCATAAGCAGCTTCACATAAAAATGCATGATTGGGTGCTCAAGGAGGCAGAACAAAAGAAGAAAGCGTGCATAAATTCTACACAGGTGGTATTGTAATGGAATTTCATTGCTATATTACTGGACTACATGCGAGTGAGCCTCCTATGTCATCATCCTTGTTCAGTGTATTATGTTTTTGGTTTTGCAGATTATTGGTTTATCTGCTCAATGACCACAATGAATGTCACAAATCTCTTTATGGCATTATCAAATCATGTGCTCCATGGTGTGAAATTATAAGAACTGTGTGGAATGTCCCTTTAACAATGTGGACTTTTCCAGAAATATGAAATCATGACTTTCAATTTGTGTGCTGTCTTTGACAAAAGGTTATTATTAAAGTCGGAATTATGCACATCATTTTAAACCTTCATTCTTTCGTGTAATACTTCCTATTCGCACTATTGGACTTATAGCCATAATGGTTGATGCAGCATTGTCCATGTAAATAGTTAACCAATGCAACTCTAATTTGCGAAGTACTGTGCAGAAAGCTTGTCACTTTGTGTCTGCTACTCAAGGTATGAAATTACTCTGAAATATGAGATTTTTGTCTCTTTTTGTATACGAAATGAATAAGAAATATCCCTAATTTGAGATGGAAGTTTTGAGAAGTTTCAGGGAAGTTTGCGGTCACACCGACAAAACTTCAAGATATTAAATGTCACAATTTTACACTTCTTGATCTTTTGCCAGTGTGACTGCAGCTAGTGATGCAACCTGAAAAGAGTAAAAACTGCATGGTTGTTGTTGTCTTTTAAGAATTAAGATATTTTCTGTCCAGAGGAAATAAAGAGCTGCTCTGTACCTGTACTGGCATTTCAGTCCCATGACCAAAGCCACCTTATCCAAGTCATTGATGCATGTAAAATTTGAAGTTATGGCCACATTCAGAATGTCAGTACTTTTTCTTGTAATTCTAAGATTACAAGATTTACAATTTTTTTTTCAGTAATCACCTCTGGTCCTTGGCTTTTTATTTCAATGCTTTTATTTGAAAATACATTGTAACTTGCTCAGAGGTTACCTGCCCATTTTGAGGCCATGCTAGCACTGCACCAAATTCCACAGTAGTGTTGATTATTTTTGGTCGTTTTGTAACATTCCTGAGAGCAAATTCTTCATAAGTTAGTTTCAAAAGATGTGTAATACAGACTTGCGAGTACACCAGCTATGAAAAAGCACACCACACAATTATTTGAACTGTTTGTAATTATTTAGATGTCATGGTTGGTTGCAATGATGTATATACATGTATATGTATATTATATATAAGTTTTACATGATGTACCTCACAGGTAACCAAAGGCCATACCAGCATTTCATTCTACAGTAGTATTTTGCCTTTACTAATATGACTGGGTATGGAAACAATTGATCGTAAAGGAATTAACAATGTATGTACTTCTCCTAAACGTTAAAAAATTTTGAGTCTTGACTTCTATCACAAGATTATGCACATTATTTACTTGATCAGAAGGCAGTGTGTGTGACCTGAATGATCTGAGACCTTATGATATGCAACATTTTGGTTTACTATATTTTGTAAGTTCCTTCCCTTTATTCTAATTGCAAATTTTGCTGCTTAGTAGAAACGGTCCTTATCATGTAACAATGAAAAATATGCAGTGATGCGAGGTGATACGAGGTGTCCAATAAAAACACAATGAATGAGACTTTATAAGAAGAATAACACTGAGTAATTTTAACCTTTTTAAGAACAAATCTTCTTTGGTAATTTGTCAGATAATTTTACTATCCATGTTATTCCAGGAAGAATCTTGTAACAATGTATGGTGGTGATACTTGTTTCCTTAAAAAAGGCAAACAAACAAACAAACAAACGATCAAACCAAAGCAAAAAACAAACAACTGTGATACCACTTTTGCAGTGTCGAGTTGACACTCCAACTGCTGGGGACATCTTCTCAACCTATCCTTATTGTGTCAAAGAAGCGAAGTAAACAAAAGAATTGTAACAAACTGCGCTCATGGTGTTCTTTTGTTTTCTAAAGCATTCCACAAGTGAAATTTACAGTGTGACAATGTCATTGTGCATGATTATTTCCTTTCACCTTGTTTTGACGGATGAAGTTTACACCTAACTGCTTCGAAAACAAAAGTGAAACAAAACAAAAAACCTCAAGGCTTAGTGTGCATTGTTGTAGACTGCGTAAGCTTTTGTTTAAAGTATCATCTGTTGGTATGTTGAATGCCATGGTATTCTGACAGCTGTGTGAGATTGACACATTCTGTGGGATCAATGGGTGATGATGAAAAAAAAAGCACAGAGCAAGAGTGTGAAAGAGAACCAGGGACGATTTGTGTGTGTGTGTGTGTGTGTGTGTTGCAGACAAAAGAAAGAATATCGAACACCAGACTGTTATGTCGTCAAAACCATCTGTTCACATGTCACTTGCCTGGATTGAATTGATTCTTTACAATAATTGGGCAAAGGAAGATAGTGAGGAGAAAGATTTTTAGTTTGTTACATGATTGATCAAAAACCTTATTCCCAGTTTCTTACACAAGTGTTTGGAGTCACTACATAAGAAATGACACATTTGACTTAAATCTTTAAAAAAAGAAAACTCATTGAACTCCTGTATATGTCAAATGACAACTCTTAGTCCCACACACACATACAATAAAAACAAAGAATGTAAGATATTGTGTTCCATTCATGTTATCTTCCTTTTTTATTTCCGTGTTTTGATTCTGATTGTGTGCTACAAGTGAATTAGGAGCATGTGTGTGTAATACAGCTTCTTCCCAAGGCAAAATTTCTGGTGTTAGAAAATCTGCTACGCCTTCAGATATTATGCGTTAGACAGTTTATTTTCTGTGAAGCTCGCAGTTTATTGATGCCATTTTTATAACACATTTTATACCACGTATGTTGTGTGTGAGCTGTTAATGTACACACACGCCTGTCCAAGACCTGTAATCATTATATTTATGCATGTACACATATGCATATGATGAACATGTCCTTACTGGCTTGTGTAATTTGTAGGTAACCAGTATAAGATAGAAAGTGCAATTAAACGGATGTGTTTATACTTAATGAATTGTCTATAGTTCTATTGCGTTGTGTAATGTACACTGTGAAAAAATGATATCCTCTCCTTATTTCAGTTTTCAGTTTTAGTAAGTTTTATTTCTCCACTTGTACATAACAGAAAATAAGTATAACAATATCGAACATATTATTCACAAGTCAGGTAAATATAAACAAAATTTCGCATTACAAATATATAATCATGTGAAATAATACATAGCATTACAGATCTTTAAGTGTACAGGTGGAGGAGACCGTTATCAATAAGCAAAACGCTTGATAACAACGGCCTCTGAACATAACATGCCTTGTAACATTTTTTTTTTTTGAACTAAAGGAAGGTACGGAACAATTATACACACGTAGAACAAATAATGTAAATCTTTTAAGTATTTTAAATGTCATTTGACCAAAAGGACAACACAAGGTGGAATGTATGAAGACGAAAGAAGAACAAAATAAAACAACCCGAGAATTTATCGTCAGAGGTAGGGTAATATAAAACTGATATATATCTGTACCTAGCGGCAAATGTAATTCCTATAATATATTCAGTTATTTTGTTTGCATGCTTGTTTGTTTGTTTTTCTGTATTTGTTTTGTTTGTTTGTTTTTTCCTGGAAGCCACTACAATAGAGTATCATCAACGTCTTGAACGTCATGACATAACTACAGTACTTGCGACAACTAAAATACATTGTATATTTGCGGTCAAATTTCCCCATATTTATTCGGCAATTGATACCCTGCTGGCCGGCTTTTCTGATGCAAATCAAAGGGTATCCAAGTCTCAGGTCACCGCACACTATACGACTTTCGGTCGCACGACTGACCGACTCTGGATCTAAAATAAACTTGCTTGTTTATTCTGAGGCTATTCCGATTTATTTCGGATCCAAAGACTGTAAGTCGTGCGATCGAAAGTCGTATAAAGTGCGGCGAGCTTTCAATGCACTGAACATAGGGCTTGCGCATGATTTCGTAACTTTCTCTTGCAGTTATGCTAATCTCCGAAAATCTCACGTTTCACAGGGAAAACTACCCACAATAATGTAAAATACATGTACTAATACGCGTTGAGTTGATCACTGCTGCTTTTTTTTTTTTTTTTTTTTTTTGCTTTGCTTTTATACTATATTATACGGTGGAAACTCTGTATAACGAGATCCTGGGGTCCAAGACAATTAAATTGTTCTTTTTATTAGATATTCTGTTATATCAGTAGTCAATAAACAATACAAACCAGAGGAAATAAATTAATTGGGACCAGAGAAATTCGTTTGCTATATCAGGTATTTTGTTATATCAGATCTGTTTATAACGAGTTTCCACTGTATGTAATATAATTGTTATTGTAGACCTGTGGAGGACTTGTTTGGCGAAAGAAAACTCTATAGAAAGAGAAGGCTTAGCGTGAAGGAGAGAAAGGGTATGTATAGAGAGTGCAATTACAGTGCACTCCCGTTATTACGAACACGGCTATTACGAAATTCCGGTTACAACGAAGTTAGATTTCACGCCGCAACAATATCCGCTCTGTTTTTTATTGTTTGTTTGTTGGTTTGTAACGAAATTTGGGTATAACGAAAGAAAACTGCCGATCCCGAGAACTTCGTTATATTATGGGAGTCCACTGTAGGTATAATTATAGACACATTCAAAGAGCAGCGGTGAGCTGGAAGTTGAGGTTGCACCAGTGCGGAGACAGGAGAATAGGAGACAGGGAGATTTGTGAGGAAGAAAAGATTAAGAATCTGGTAAAATGCTCGAAAGTCGATGGAGGGAGAACGTTTAAACTGTAATTATATAGAGAAAATTAATTTCATGTATGACAGGAATGAGTCTGCCTTTGCCATAAAGGAAGAAGACGAAAGATTTGATGTACAGTTTGTACTGCGGAAATAATGTACCTGGATGAGTTTACTATACAGTATTTTCATGATGGACAATACAGGAATTCCAGAGTAGAAGCCCATCTGCGATGGAAATTCATCTGAAATTTGTGTTAAACTTTGTTCTCAATACGAAATATCTGCCTCTCCGAAATGTTCAGCTGTCAACACATAGGTAGAATTTTCGTGGAAATATTCGGAACTTTAATTAAACTGAAACTGAAACAAGGAAAGTGTTGGAAAGAGCTTGTTATTTCCCAATGAGTATGCATTTTTGGTTTTATTTGGTTTATTTTCTGTCTCCACACATTATTACATAACATGACATGATATTACATGATATAACATAACATAACATAACATAACATAACATAACATAACATAACATAACATAACATAATTCACACTCATTTTGGTAGTCATGTAGCTAAATATGGGGGGGGGGGGGGGTACCAAAACGTTTAGGAAACAAAACGCGAGTATGTGGGGGGGGGGGGGAATGTGTCATGTGTGTACAGTATATGTAATGAAATATATGCAATGAAATGAAATAACAATAATATCGTTGACAAACATATAAATAACAAAAATAGTCCAAGGTAACATGGACATGATTGTTTGCAAAGATTCAGCAAGAGCAAGTAAGCTAGCGGTGGCCAGTTTATAATACAGATACAGTTTATAATACAGATTTTTACAATTTAGAAGTTTTTCAAAATAAAAGTTATTGAGAAGTGATGTTTACCATGCATAAATTTACAAGTTTTTGTGGAATCATTGTAAGACGTAATCAATACGCTAAAAATATTTTTGTATAAACCAAGGAGGTATGCAATACCACCCTGGAAAAACTTACTGTGGAATATATTAATAAGTAATTAACGACTTGTTTACCGATAAACCTGAGTTTGTAAGCCATGCATATATATGTATATATATATATATATATATATATATATATATGTATATATATATATATTTTTTTTTTTTTGGGGGGGGGGGAGGCGATTCACTGTACTTTTGTATGTGTTTTGTATTGTTTTTATATAGGGCCCCTTTGTAAATCAGTTTGTGTTTTTGTTTTTTAACTGAAAAGGGCTATCCTGAACATAAAATGGAATGAATAAAATAAAACTGAGTAAATAAACTTTCCGAAATAAGGTGCTCAACTTTCTAGGAAGTTAATTTCCGGTTCCTTTCGACACCACAAAAGATTCACTGTTGGTAAGTAGATGACGTCGAATCAGTTCTGGGTCGCTGTTTATCAATAGTGACACATATTGCATTAATCGTTTACAGGTGCCTATTGTTATAACGTACTTTAGTACTGTATATGTTGATTGTGTTGGGGGGGGGGGGGGAGGAAGTGGTTACTTAGCGTATACGTTGTGGTAGGTTGTTTTAGAAGTCAGAGCTCCCGTTCCCCCGCCCCCATTCTCAAAGATTGTATACTGGCAATTAAACTAGTGTCCAGCTGCACCAACACTCGACAAATACATTAAAAACAATCATGACATTTCAGTTCTCTTCATTGATTGATTGATTGATTGATTGATTGATTGATTGATTCATTCATTCATTCATTCATTCATTACCCTTCTAAAAAAAAAAAAAAATCTCCAACCAAAGTCATGAAAAGAAGTTCAGTTTCAAGTGAGAACTAGACTATGTAATGGGACTGTCAGAATGTGCCCAAAATATCCCTGTAACTTCTTTGTGAGTTAACTCCCTCAAAATTTTTGTACTTGTTTGTACTTTGGAAGGCTCACTTTCTGATTTTCGGTATTTTTTTTTCGATTCTTTCTTTGTCTTGCTCTTTGTAATGTTGGACTTTCTTTTGTTGTTGTTGTTTTTGTTTTTTCTTTCGAAGTCACCTGTGAAGTCGTATCTTTGCGATTTTTTTTTTTTTTTTTCGGTTGACATGACTGGTGAGGTGTGACGCACTGATTGTTGCGGGTCTAGACGCAGGGTGTACTTTAACACGAGCACCGCGGGACGGGAACAACCAGGAAGTGTACGTATTGAATGCTATAGTAGAACGACGGCACCCCATATTGAGCGCTTGCTGCACACTCCAAATAGCGAGTGACTTTTTGACAGGAATAAAATCATTAAGAGTAATGACGGAATACCGTATTTATCGTTGATTTGCAGGATTGAGTGAAGAGGGTGAGTAAAACAGTGCGATCAATATTCTATATCCATATTTGATTTGTCTGCATGGATTGGATCTATGAGTTTTTGACTTATTACAATATATCTATCAACCGTATAAACGTTATAACCTGAAGCTTCTCCACACGCAATACGGGTTATTACGCGCGCTCGTCTTCTTGAGACCGTGCCTCTTCACTGCCCATAGGCCTACATCATGCAATTTTATTTGAACACCTATGATATTATTTTACCTTTTACTTCGTATAAACGCCTTATTTAGTGGGCTTTATCAATAGAGCTTGAAATGATATAAACAAATCGCCCTATATCAGTGCGGTAACATAATTTCATGCGATTACCATGCTGATGACTCCGACTCGCACAAGTTGATAATAGTGTCTGCTGTACCATGTGTACTGTGGCTGTGTGGTGGGTGTGTATATGTGTGTGTGTGTGGGGGGGGGGGGGCCCTTCGGTATTAAAAAGGGGGAGGGGTGTCCGGATTGCGCTATAGTGCTCGTGATTGGGGTAAGGAGCAACCCCCCCCCCCCCTTCCTCTTGATCAAAACACTCTCGACCGACACCCAGATATTTTTCTTGTGTTTCTCTTTGTTTCGCCTTTCAGAACAGAAAGCGGGGAGGGATCGATCAGGCTTAATGACTAAATTAGCACCGTATTACCTGAATGATCTTGCCACAAAACGTCCTATAAATTATGATTATGTCACCCGTCATTCTACTCTAAATCCACTGTTCATTCCAAAGCCCAACACCGAATTAAAAAAAAAAACAAACGATCCTTTTCTTTCATAGCACCCAGTATTTACTACAAACTCCCAACCCATATTCTAACGGCAACAACACTCACAAATACAGTCAATTAACTTCTTAGTGCAGATTTAACGCAAATTCTGGTTTATTCTTCTTACAGTTTTGCGCACCAACTGAAGCCACAACTGTTATGTGGCATGTTGGTTACCCTGTCTTGTTATGTATTGTCTTGTTCTGTTATGAGCTTAGTATAATTGTTTCTGTTTGTTTGTTTGTTTGTTTTTTCCTGTTGTTATTGTGTTTGACTCTGGTTTTGTCGTAATTACTTTTTGTTTACACTCATGCAAATACGATATGTTCCAATGTGTAATTGTATATTTATATTAACAGGGCTCTTTTTTTAAGCAGGCCCTTTGGCTCTGAAAAGACTACCCTGTTTTTAAAGAAGACTGAATAAATAGATAAATAAACTAAAATTTGCTTCTTACCCCCTTCCCCCCATTCCCGCGTGGAGCTCTGCATATTTAAAAAATTGTCTTTATCTATCCTTCCACTCCTTTTGAATACGAATAAGTATACGGCCAATTACAGATTGCCGTAGAGTTGCAACCAAGCGATGTTGGCACATAGATTATAGAATCAACCGAGGAGCTCTTTGAATAAGCCCACATTCAAACCACACTGTCATGGCTATGGGACAGACTGACCGAGTTTTACTTTTCACTGATATTTCTGCTGTCGACTGAATCCGCGCATGTTGATATAGGCTCTGGCAAACTGTTTAATCCTGTTCACTCCGAAAGCGTTCGGACAATATAGTGTTCAAAGTTCACTGCATGTTGTGTCACACAATGTCTATTGTAGTGGTATTATTGGTCTCTTATAATATCCCACAAGTCAAACGAGAGATGATATAACGCAACGCGTTGGAATCTCCCACAAATTAATTTGCCTATTCTTTGAAAGCCACACCGGCTGCATCGAAGAGACTTCGAAAGTGATGATAATGACCCAAAAACTTCAGTTTGTGCTTTGACTTCAATCTCGATCAGTGGAATCCGCTGATTTCTGCGCTGTTTTACATAGGTACGACATTTTTTAGTCCATTTTGTACTGCTAACCTGCTGAGAGTATTTTAAGCATTTCTAGTTTTTGACCCACTCAAACTTCTGAAAATTATTTTAAAAAAATATCAAATTTCTAGAGTTTCTATTATGTTATACGCAATAAATTTTCTTTGGATAAATATTACAATATTTGATGCCACATGCAGAATTTCATGATTTTAACAGAATATGAAAACCTGCAATTTCTTTCAAATTTTACTGAAAGGTTTTCAGAATTTGTCACCCAAATTTATAGATTAACATCTCAGAAAACCAAAACAGAATAAAATTTCTGGACGTTTATCTTTTTTTTTTCTCATTGCTAAGATATTTCCACAACTTAATCATTGATCATGTATACAATGTCCGTGAAGTTCCATATCATTTTCGCTGATACTTTGTGCAAAACGCATATTTTGACGTCGTTTGTAGCAGCAAAAATTAATATTTATGATGAAAGTCATTTCTTGCATTTCTTTGATAAGAACAATGACGTTTCGGTGAAAAATCACGAGAGTTTACCAAAAGCTACCAGCTGATATTATCCAAAAGGTATACGTAAAATGTACTTTTGGGGCCATTTCTTATGGCAAGTTTCAAAGGAATTTCAAGCCGCGGTTTATCAAGTGAGAACCGTATGCGATGAACTAAGATGGTTTGTGAATGATATAATATGGTGAAAGAGGTCCATGGTGTTTTGGCAGAGAAGGGTTACACATAATTGCGGTCATTATGACGTGTACCTAACGTAGAAGCACAGGAGAGGAAATAGGCACTCTTCCGCCGGGGAATCGCGGGTTATTGTAGGCCTACTGGACCTCCCTGCGATGCTAGACATCAGTGTTCGTGTACTAAACTGTATCTACATAGAGGCTAATGGGCTAATCGTGTAACACAACCCGGAATGTGCTTACCAAAAATATACAGGTTCCTATCAGATTCTATTACAGTGTATTACGCATATCCGTTTTCTGTTTTAAAGGTTATACTCATTCCTTCTGATTCGTTTCAATTTCATTTCACACCAAGTGTACTATAATTTATTAAAACAAACGCAAACAGAAAAACTGACGAGAAATGAATATTATTTCTTAGTGGAAAATTGAAGCAAAGAAAATGGGATTCCATCGGGTATCGAACCCGAGACCTCCGGATTGCTAGCCCGGTGCTCTACCGACTGAGCTATAGAAAGCCCTAGTTCATTGTTCGTCCCAGAAACCCTAAATTTCTCAATGATTTTTTTTTTTTTTTTTTGCTCAGTTTTCCACTAATAAATAATCTTATTATACATACGATGCCGATAAAACGTCATAAGAGAAGAGATTTGTTTGTGTGTGTGTGTGTTTGTTTGTTTTTTTAAACAGTTAAAATATTGAAAAGAAACAATGTCGGTAACAAGAACGAAAATGTAGGGCCAATAAGAGTAGGATCCTCTAGAACGTGTTCGTGATTTAGTGAAAATACAGCTCTTAAAAACGAAAATGGGCTGCTGCAAAATTCAGTGAGTAAGATAAAAAAATTATCAATATTTACGGAGAAAGGCCAAGTCCGTCATATAGGGCAGAAGATGACATGCAGTGAACGACAAGGAGTTGTAGTTTTAATGGATGGTAGAGTTTTGGTGTGGCTGGGGCTACAGGTTTTCAACTTTAGGGTGTGTGTTGTGTGTGTGTGCGTGTTTGTGAGATAAGAAACCTCTTATGAATTATGGGAAAACATGTAATTCTCGAAGAAATTCACAGTTCATTTGATGAAACTTGGTCTTGAAACTGCACAGATGTCCAAAAAATGATCCTAATAAAATACAACAGGTCACGATTTTTTTTAGACCTCTTTGTTTTACCTTGTATTTCTTTTGTAATATCTCAGTCATTGCAATACCCTTTTCAACACATAAACTTTCAATTTCCCTTAGAATTCTATGCTCTTTAACATTTCAGGGTGGTTTTTGAATATCTCGCAAAAACGTTAAAAGCTCAATCTTCACCTCAACCGATTCCATACCATCCCTTTAAAACACGACTGAGCGGAGAAAAACGATCCATGTAGGAAAGCCTCGACCGGATCGAACAGAGAGAACGGATTTTAGTTCAGTGCTAGATAATTAAAGTTCATCATAGGATCTGCAAAAAAAGAATGAGGTTATGATTTTTATATAGTGTCACATCGCGATTTTCTGTGTATCTCGGAGGTAAATGGAATTAATACACAGATGTAATTATCATGAGGGACAGCTAGAGTTAACAGAGTGGTCGCTTCACGGGTCAGGGAATATGAATAACTTACAACTTCGAAGAATCCTAGCTGTCCAGTGGTGAATGCCCGTGTGGAATTAAACATGCGTTGTGCAGAGGTTGTAAAGTAATTTGTAACAAATAAAGCTTCATGAATGACATAGCCTATAATCATCATAAGATCGGTCTACCGAGAAAGCCCAAGATCAGTTGATAAGTAAATTAAGTTTACATTGTATGGAAATAGTGTAAAAAAATGAAGGAGAGATTTCGATATTCAACGGGTTTCATTTTCAAATCAAAACGAGGCTGGTAGTGCCCCGAATTAGTAATCATGGTAACAATAACAATATTTTACTGCGGGATGGTTTTGGCGTGTGGCGAAGTATCGCCCCCCCGCAAATAAGACCGAAGATCTGCAAACATTATTTCACCAAACTACGGAGTGACTCATACTATAACTCCAATTGTTTGGAGCGGCTCAAATGAACAAATATAATAGGACTGTTATCTAGGACAGTAAGTGTAAACAAGAACATGCACGAAAGAGTTGGGTCGGCAGAATTCTTGGTATAAACGGTATGTTACACAGGCTGCACACTGCCTGCGTGCATGTGAAATCTCGCTCCAGAATGGATGCACAAAACGTTGAAATAATATTTAAGACTGTTTCCAGCCGCCAACAGATTCCGCGCAATTCTCGATTCTCTTGTGCATTTTGTGTTCAATTGAAAATAGGAGCGTGAAGATAAGGAAACACAAATATTGAGATATTTCCATTCATTAGCAGTTACGTGCCACGGCGTTATCTATGGTCATGCATCCAGTGCAAAACATTTACGGGAAAAACAGTAAATTTTTTACAAACTATACTATATTATACAAACAAAAGTAATAAGAGAATAATATGCCGATCGACAGCCAGCTCAATATTGTGTTAATTACTTTGGGCGCTTATTTTATTAGGTGTTAACGTAGTAAACATTTCATGGCAATTAATCAGATTGCAGAGATTTTGATGTCCATAAAAAGATAACAAAAGCATGGTGAATAGAATGGGCCAAAGATCAAAGCGCTCATTGTGGTAAAGAAATAAGATCATTTCCTTGCTGTCGCTGATAACGACCTTTACGTCGCAACAATGAACTACATTGTATTTGACAGTTTTTTTTGTGTGTTCTTTTTTTTTTTAGATACTCTAGTGTATATTTGAAGGGAGGATAACATGGCATTTCCAATTCATCGTCCAACAGTGGCAGCACACTTGCTTTTTAAACAAAAACGTGTAACAAAGTTGCGCCGTAACAGACAAATATGATAATTATTCACTGTCCCATACTGTTTTATTAACTATGAACCTCAGACTCTGTTGAAAAAAAAAATGAAGCCACTAATGACATAATATATGGTTGTAGGCCGCACGCTGGTATTGTGAGCTAACTTTCTTTGTTGATTTGAGTAAGGAACAACAAAAACGGCGATTTTGAATTCATACTGGAAGAGAGAGAGAGAGAGAGAGAGAGGGAGAGTGGAAAACCCAACCAACCAACAAACATATCCGACAAGTGACATTAATGATGCACCAGTATGGCGCAAAGTTTGGAAAACCGTCATCGCTCATACCCTACTGCCTTCAAGAAAATGGCACCGGGAAAGGGAAGAGATGAAATTACCATCCCGGATGTTCATGATTGTGACTTAACAAGAACGGTTGCCGTGTACAAGTGTATGTTTGTGTGTGAGTGTTTGCCTTTGGTTGCCGCTTTTCCTGTTTATACAGTGCGGCGATGTATTCGCTGTGTCCCAGCGCTTAACTGCATAAACAAAACACAATGAGAGGTCAGCGAAAGCATGGAGTGTGCTTCATTCAAAACGCGTTTACTGTTTATTTACAGTACATGGATATAAGATTAGTGGATATGAAGCTATACATCTGAAAGGTAAATCAGTTTGCACAATGCCATATAATCCTAGATACAGTGTATCTTCATTCTTCTTTCGCGTATTCACTGCCTATATCATTCTATTATACATATATATATATATATATATATATATATATATATATTTACATACACACACACAGGCACAATATATATAATATATATGTACATCCACATGTATGGTATATATATATATATATATATATATATATATATTATGACTATATTTATATATCATGGTGAATTGGTGCCATGTATATGGAATATATGATGTTATACATATAAGTACCCTTAGTAGAATCAAATTTGGGTCATGATCATCACACACTTACATTGTACAGTAATAGGTGAATATTCTAGGTGATTATAGGTGAACATTGTACTATGGCAATTCACTCAGTCAATTGAGAGGTCATCCATCTGCGAAAAGTTATCATACTGAAATGATGCCAATAAAGACACCATACAAAAAACTCTACCTGCACTCGTACTTAATGTAGTTGAATCTCATCCGGAATGATATAGTTTTATATCCTATAGGGAATTCTTTTTGTTTTTTCCTCTTTAATAATATTAAATCTTATCTAAACACATAAGAATTTACACTATGCGTGCACCGTTACATTCACTCGAGTCAAACAATCGTCGATATAATTATGTTTATATTTTTTATTGTGTGGTTGCTACTGTTGTTCGTCTCCTGTCTTTAGATCATCTTCAGAATATGGCGCTTCTCGGCGAAGAGCTCAAGGGAACTGCCTTGGAGGTGGAGGACGTGTTGACCGACCTGCAGCTGATGAACATGGCTCAGGAAATAGGCCCCGAGTTCTGGCGGCTCGTGGGCCTTGGCCTTGGCTTCAGGGAACCGGAATTGGCCCACCTTGAACGTAATCACCGGTCAAACATGACTGAGTGCGTTTACCAGATGCTGATCAAGTGGCGCCAGAATGAGACCAACCCCAACTTGGCGCGGGTGCACCTCCGGGATGCGCTTGTCAAGGCCAAGCTAGGATCAGTGGCCCGTCAGCTTGGTGTTGGTAAGGACAATAACAGCAGATTCACTAATACAGTGGAAACTCAGTATAACGAGATCCTTGGGACCAAAACAATTTGTTATTTATATCAGATATTTTGTTATATCAGCATTCAATAAACAATACAAAAGAAAGGAAATAAATTCATTTGGACCGGATAAATTAGTTTGTTGTATCAGGTATTTTGTTATATCAGATCTCTCTTCCATTGCATAAGATGGACAAGTTTTTTTTTCCCTTTAAAGCGGGTAAATTAGAAACTAAAAATGGTGTGCTTGAGAGAAATTCGTAGTTTTGCACTTGGTATGGACTGCATTTACTGATTCAGTGACACAGAATACTGGTGTAGGGCGACTTAAAATACTTGCCTTTGAGCAAAAGTCATGTGAAGGATATCCAAACTGCGTCTGCCAAACTCATCCCATAATCATCAGCATGTTTCAAAATGACCAGTTTTCACCCTTAGGTCATGTTTGCTCACATGTTTGTAAACTAGTACATTGAAAATTCGTACACGACAGCTTATAATTGTTCTTTGGTTATCGTTTGCTGAGAATGCAAGACTAGCTTTGTTCTGTTATTCTTGCAGGGTCTGCCCATCAATTGAACATCGACAACATGGATCATGCACCACATGAGACAAAAGCTCAAGAAGTGGAAATACAACAACTCCGACGAGAACTCGAAATGAACTACAGATCTCGATTGGGAACTACTTGCCTCTTGCCTTGGGACTCTCGGTCGAGGGTGGCCATCGATCGTTATTTCACGGACGTTGCCATTACGCTCGAGGACACCTCTTTCCGAGGTCACAGGAAGATTCCGCTTGAGCGCCATCGACACGACATTTTTACCATTAGTGCCGAAAAGAACCTTCCGATCAATCGGATTCTCCTTCGAGGGGAACCAGGAACGGGGAAGTCCACAGTTGTTGCAAAGATAGCACAGGACTGGGTTTCGCGGAATCCGTCCTCACCGCTCCACGACCTCCCGCTCTTGTTCATACTACCCTTTCAAAAACTGAGCGAAGAATCGCAACTCGGTGACGCGATTCGACAGAATCTCCTTCCAGAAGACACAACTTTCACTCCCGAAAGAATCGAGAGTCTTATCCGCTTAAGACCCCATGACTCAATACTGATTTTAGACGGACTAGAGGAGTTGTCACAAGGATCCTCAAAAGCAGACAAAACTGACAATATTGTGAAAATACTTGAGAATCGGCGTTTGACTGAGTGCAAAGTGATGGTTACTGCAAGACGGACGAGGGTCGCTCAAATGAAAGAATCAACATTGAGAGAGTATACTCTACTAGAGGTAGAGGGCTTCAGAGCTGCAGATGTCTTCGATTTCATTGTCTCCTACTTTGGAGATGATGTCGCCATGGCTCAAGGACTCATGAGACATTTAGAGGCAAGTCCTGTGATCCTGGGAAGTCTGTGCTCCATTCCTTTGTTTTGCACCATCGTTTGCTATCTATGGGAAACAGACAATGGTCAGGGTAACAGACAAGGAAATAGACTCGGTACGAATAGCGAACTTGCCGATCACATCATCAAATGCCTGTGGGCTCATCATGAATCAAAGAATCCGGAGGATGAACCTGACGGGGGCTTCAATAGGTCGCGATTGGAGTCTGACATTGGGCGAAAGTCCAGGTTGTCATCTTTCTGTAGCTCCATTCGCAGAATCCCCCTTAGACGGTCCCGAGAAAAGAGCGGAAACAATGCTGTTTCTATACATCCCCCCAAATCTACCACGCAACGTCTTGGAAAGGTTGCCCTTGAGAAGCTTTTAGCATTTGATGAAGACCTGGGTTTCCAACAAAAGGATCTGACCTTTTGTCGCGAGTTTGTCGATGTTGGTCTTGCTGTTGGACTTCTATCAAAAGTACAAGTAGTCAACAGTGGAAACAAAAAGAAACACACGATTGTCAAACATGAGACCCGTGTGCAGTTCGCTCACATGGAAACGATGCAGAAGTGTGCTGCTGTGTATCTGGCTTATTTGTGGAAGAAAAACCGCGTAAAGTTCAACGACGTTCTTAAACAACTCAATGATAAATTCCTCGTGGAGCGGTTCGAACCGCTTCTCATGCTGACATGTGGAGAAGATGCGAATGTTGCCAAGGAAATCATCCAACACTTATCGTCTCTCTTTGCGTCACACGACGTAATTCTGAAGTGCTACTTCGAGAGTCCAGAAAGTCAATGTGTTGATGAGGAAATGATGCGTATATTCTCGGACAAGTGCATCGTTGCGCTCACGAATCCTTCCGTCCATTCGATCGCCGCCCTCGGATACTTCTTGGCAAAGTCCTCAAGGAAGGACGGAATTACAAACGCAGTTAGTAAACTTCTCCTTGCAGCCGTCGGCTTTGTTCCCATGCTCAACTTAATCGAACTTTTGGACGAGAAACACTGCCCTGAAGTGACCTTACTGAGTCTTTCCTGGTGTGATTTGGAGAACACGGACACACCTTCTTTGTTGTGCGCGCTTGGAGAACTTCCAGCTCTCTCCGACTTGATGATGACTAGATCCACCATTGGACCAACATTCATTCAGAATATAGCACATTTGCCCGACGGCTGTTTTAAGACCCTTGAAGTGCTTGAATTGCCAATCGGAACAACATGCGCAGATCTTGTGCTGAAGGCGGTTTTCTGTGTGGGACAATTTCCTGTTCTTCGAGAGGTCTATCTCACTCTCCAAGATTCTTGTTCAGATACTGACTGTCAGCATTCTGACGACGTGGGTGACGTCCCAACTCCACCACCCGAACTTCGCAAAGTATATCTGAGCTGCAGTAATCTTACTCTCTTGGCAACTCGCCGGTTCGCCCAAATCCTCACGAAAGCGACCAAGCTGAAATACTTTAGCGTGGTGAATTCAACGCTTCATCCCGATTTCTTCTCTCAGCTTGGTGACATGTTGACCGTGAGGAAGCTTGTGCTGCGGCTCGATTCATGGAAAGGCTTTGAACTCGATACTCTCCTGGGCAAGTGCCCAAATGTGAATCATGTCGAGGTCAACACATCCTCGATGGGTGAACATGAGGAGATCGACAGACAGATGGATGCCATCATTCCCCTTCTTGCAAAGCTCCGGTCGCTAAATACCATACACGTGTCAGTCGGTTTAGGTTGTGCATACTCGGCTCGTGAGTCAACTGTGAGGACGCTGTGTGAGTCGCTAAAGGAGTGCAAGATACTCAACCGAGTTGTAGTCACTGGTATCAAGATGACGCCGGCTCAAGGACTGGACATCATTAACGTATGTCGGGAGACGACTGTGAGAGTTATAAGGTAATTATTGTAGGTCATAATGTTTCGTTCAAAGAACGGGAGATGTATGAGTAAGTGATTGCGTTTGGGGGGGGGGGGTGTCGAAAAGAAATGACCTTAGTTCTTATCATTTTCACAGTAAAATGCTCATCCAATAAATCTTGAATTGCATCTTTTTCCTCAGCGAGGAAATCTGGAAAATTAGCTCCACTCCTCTCCCTCCTTACCTTTTCATCCAGAGCAGGATAGAAGCATAAACACATTCATATTTGTTTTTCTTTTGATTGTTCATTCAAGGACCAAAATCTGTGTAAGTGTTAGATATCTTTTCCCGGACAATAGCTAATACAACAGAGTGTGTTACGTGCTGAGGTAGCATTGGATTTTCTAATAGTTAAGTCACTAAGTGGTAAATCGGGGTGGGGTGAATATATTTGGTGCAGGACAAATCTTTGAATTTGACAGTTTTATGTTGAGGAAAGAGACCCCGAATAAGTATAATTACACTGATTTTTGGCGCACCATCAAGGGTCGCTAAACAGAAGTTATTTTAGGCTAAATTTGTCATGAAAATGAGATGCTCAGGAGTGAGATGTTTTACTTTATTTTATTTCATTTCATTTTATTTTTCTTGTTTTATTCTTATACGTTTTGCACACAGTCTCACGGCGTGCTTCGATCACTCCCAGGATCTGAGCGAGCTACACCGATTACGTCAAGACTTCGCTCGGGATCGATCGATCGTGCTGGAGTTCTGATCGCACGTCGTCGTCTGCTCCCCCTTCTCGCCATCTGGAGCCCGAACTGTACACCCACTTGTAGGGACACGCGTTAGTTACGAGACTTGGCAGAATATTCCGCCGACTTTTTAATACTTACAAAATCAACAAAGACTCTCAAGAAAGAGAAATTCATCCGTTGTGACCGAACATATCAGTCGTATACCAATGATTATCTGTGGACTGGACACCCAAAGACTCAATGCTTTCATGAGTAGGATATGATGTATCTTTATTCCGTGAGAAATGCAACTTCTTTTTGATAGGAAAATTAACATATATTGCTTTTGTTTGCAATAATCCATACTGCATGTTTGGTTATTCATGCCATTCCTGTAGTTTTAGGTTGTCATGTCATGAAACATCTTTCCGTAGTCATAAGTTGCTGGGAAAGTGGAAAGAGTGACACTACTTTGCTCGGAGATTATTTCCCCGACAATGTACATAGCTTACGACCAGCTGCAATCATAGTCAACAAAATTCTCATTTCACTACCAGTGAAATGTAATACAGTGCATTCCCGTTGTACCGAACACGATCATAACGAAATTCCGGTTAAAACGAAATAAAAATTCAGGCCGCAATATTATCTGCTCTTTGTCTTATATTGTTCATTTCTTCGGTTACAACGAAATTTCTATGCAACGAAAGAAAACTGCCTGTCCCTAGGATTTCGTTATAACGGGAGTCCACTGTAGTATAAACTTGCCATTTCATTCATTATGATAATAGAATATTAGCTCTAAGAAATAAAGAAATACCTTGATCAATAATAAAGAAAAGACATTATAAAACAAAAACCACAAGCAATTTCTTTCCCACCATATGAACGAAAATCTATTATTACATGAAAAGCGTATATATTAGAACTGTGCATCGATGAAATACGTTGACAGTTTTTAATGACGGTTGTAGGAAAGTTAGTTGCTCACAGCCTCGGTGATGACGCTAATAAGAAAATAGTTGTTGCAATCTACCATTTGCAACAAGTCAATTTGTGACCTACTCTCATATCCAGTGTGTAGTAAACGGTTGTTGTTATGCACAAAGTTTCAGTTCCATTGAACTTTGACCTCTACAATTTTACGAACCCTTTACGAAGAATCTTTACATGCATTATAGAGCTTGCACATCCATTTCAGTTGTGTTCCTCAAAGCTGCAGTAAATACAGGAGAGCTACTGGAAAAAGAAGGTTCGCGTAATAGTATATCTCTCAAGGGCGCTTTTCATGAAGTGTTTTCTCGCATTAGGAGAAAACAGTCAGTCCGCAGCACCCGATAATTCGCTCGTATTTATTCAACTCGTATGCAAGCCCGCTCTAGGCTTGCATACGTAATAAGCTGCGTAAGGGGATTTTGTCCTTGGGCTTTCGGCAACAAAAATACACCTTATATTCACAAATTTGGTATCAAATTCAAGGAAAATATGTAATCTGTCGTCACATGTTACTCAAATTATTGTAAATGAAAAATATCATAGCGTAATTTGAGCTTGAAAAATGATGAAAAAAGTAATTCGTGCAGTACACGTTCAAGACGTCAAAAAATATCAAATTCACCTTGCGTCTCAATGAAAATGCTTTGTTTGGTAGTCCATCTCCTAATCTTTGTATCCATGTAAATATATTGACAATTTGTTGCTTAATCCGGTCAGGAACCAGTAAAATATACATCGATGTCAGTGCTGATCAGCTTGAAACCGTGTAATCTCAAGAGTAAGCTCTCTCATTGGACAGCGCTTGCATTCAGCGCTTGCATTACGTCATTATGCTGCTACATAACGGTTTCATGCCACTTGCGGTTTCTTGGCACGCGTGTAGTTCGATCGCTGAATGCAAGCACTGTCCAATCAGAGAGCTCTTATCGCGCCACTGTTGACTTTGTGTGGAGCGTACTTCCGGCTTAGGAGTGAATTTTACAGACATTTCAAAACGGAAAAACTAGTATAAATCATGCTTGCGTCTCCTTGACTTCAATATATGATGAGCATCTAAGTTTCCTCTCTACGAAAAAGCCAAAATCAGAAACAACAGTTTCTTAATCCGGTCAGGAACCAAAAAAGAACTTTAGACGACAAAATCTTCCGTGAAAAGCAGGTAAAATTTACGCAAATTCAACTGATTATTTAGTCATGATAAGATCCGATGTTATACCCAAATTTAGTATCAAAATAAAGATCTAAGACTGGAGAACAATTTACCGTGACTTGTAGCCATGACAAATATATGTACAAGTCGCTACACTGTGAAAACCATAGCCCTATCAAAGTCTCGCAAAATCTCGCACGACGAGACACCTTTCGAACGCAAAGATCGTCAACGAGAGTGCTGAATAAATCTTGCTGGATCGGCTCATTAGCATACGTGCTGCGGACTGACTGGAAAAGAAGTTTCTAGAATCAAACGTTTCACTGAGACAATTAGGCGGGAATATGTAAATGTCAATGTTGTGTGTCATTCATTCAACTAATTGTGATTTCTTGTTCTTTCTTTTTTTCCAGAAGGCAAGACTTCTGAAAAGATGCCCGGCGTAAATCTCTGTTTTAATAACCCTGCAAGAAGAACAAAAGTTCTGAGCCCCTATGGCAACTTGTAATTGAAGATTAACGTTATGACGTATGCAGATAAAGATGTACAACAGGTACATCATAGAGGATACCGTTGATTTCCTCCTCCATTAGTCTTATTACCAGTATTTTCCTTTTTAAAAAGAAAAGAAGAAAGAAGAAAGAATACGATTATCCATAATTCCCACGTAATAAGGGAAGACGGAAAGAATAGATCGCAAAGTGGGAAAGAGGCAAGGTGCTTACGTATAGGCCTATTATAATACTGCCGCAAATTCATTGCGGGTGGCTTCAAATGATGTTTAACAGTATTGAAAGAAGGTTTTTAACAATCACACAATGGTATTATCACTGAACGCGACTTCCTATTTAGGCGAATTTCGCATTCCAGTTAGTGGATACGTTCAAGAATATTGCATTGAGCAACAAATGTTCGTCTAAATTTTGCGGTAAACGGTGCATTATTAGCAGAATTAGTGAGACGAAGTGGCCACCTCTAACCACACTGCCAGGTTTAAGCTGTTTCCTTTTTTATTAAATTCTTTATTAAACTTTTTCAATGGTGCTACAGATGTGCCCCAATGCCATGTCTTGGAAAATTGGATGACATGTTATGGGCGCCATGTCATAGAAAGATTTGCAAAAACAGTTGAAACTTGGTATAACGAGGTACGATGAAATAATGCGTGATGGCACACTATATGTTTCTGTGATAAAATTCAAGTAATTCATTTTTTTTTTTTGCTGCTTATGAAATCGAATACCCTATTGTCGAGGTGAAAAAGAAGTGGATATCTACTGAGAACCTTTTAACATGGACTTACCTTACTAATTATAACTGCACTAACTGCAGTAACGATTGGAATACTCGCAGATGATTGGATGAAGCCAACTTGTTACCCCATCAACTACAACTGTCATAATTTTACAACTATTGTATTATATTATTTCATTATGCTGCAACATTAGCAGGGACCCAGTGGACATGTGGGGCTCGAATCTACGTTATGAGAACTGTCGATCAAAATTTGAAATGTCTCTGTAGGAACATTTTTGGGGCATTCCGAATTTCAACAGGAACATGACGAGTCTAGACTCCGACCTGATGGTTACATACACAAAAAAGAACAACATGAAAAACAGTGATAGGCGACAGGTGTGTAGGCCGAAGATCGAATGTAAAAGCTTCTTTTCAGTAATGTTGCCTATATTCCTCTGCTCACGGGTTATTTTTGTATCATTATGATGCGGTTTTTAAATAAACGTGACCTGAATTGAGATTATTTGACTTGACCGTCTATAACGCGTTTTTGCTGTGCCAGTTTCGTTTCGTTTTGTTTAATTTCCAACAAAATGCAATTGAATTCAATTTGAATACACGTAATGACATAAAATCAGTACTACAATGTAATCAAGGAAAATACTTTGAACTGAAATATAATAATTGTTATGACTTTTATTACAAATACCAATTCAAAATTGTTGGAAATACGGCGGACTGCTACAAAAGCAGGGCTTGTAGTTTGCAGTCTCCTCATAAACAATAACTGCTGAACTTGCAAAACTATTGTGTGTGTGTGTGTGTGTGTGTGTGTGTGTGTGTGTGCATGTGGATTATGATTATGCATCTCTGTTTTATATGGTGATCTTCCCTGGCTCTACGTAGATGAACGAAACTTTCCTATTTCTCCAGGTCTTCGCTCCTTGTTTTGTTTTCTGTTATTTTTTCAATTATATAATCCTTTTAATTCTCCACTGATCACTGTATATTTCATCTGTCGTTTTGTTGTTTTTTGATGTGCATCTCTTCATTGTGTTCCATGAGAGACAAAACATTAAGCATCAATATAATACCAGGATATTCATATTCATTTGACTTTTACTAGTACTGTAAAAGTGAAAATGTTGGCGCATTTCGCGCCACCAAAAACGAGCGTGAAAATAAAAGCACGCAAATATTTTTGCTTGTTTCGATAATTACCAGACTAGTCCGCAAGCACATGTATGTATGAAATAGATAAAGAATCGATGACTTTGCAGCTAATAAAAGTGTGAATGTGGGGGGGGGGGAACAAATACAGGCAACCTTGTGGCTACAATAATTTAACTTAATGTGTGTGTGTGTGTGGAGTGGGGTAAGTGTCCGATCTTCCCCGCCTTCGTAAAGAGAACAACACCTCTTCGAAAACTGACACCACCTTGCAGTAATGTAGTCTCCCCACGAATTATTTTGAGGGAACTCAAACCTGTGCAGGTTAAATCTTATCTCGTCTTTATTTCTGGAGATTCACTTAAGAGAGGACGTATACCTTGCTAAATTTCTTATATTTTTGGGAGATTATTTCATGTTGAACTAATCGACACCTGTTGAAAATGAAAGAAGGAATGCCACATGACAATTACGATGCACTACCTCATTAAAAAAAAAGAAACAAATGTTCAACCGACGCAAAAAAACAAACAAACAAACATTCAGTGACTTCTTCGGTGCGTCTATCCCCGATTCAATATTCTTTGTATCAACTCATAGAGAAGGAGTTTTCAAAATTGTATGTGATCTTTATGATAAGAAAAGGTCTGGTTTTGATGGTATTAATAACCGTTCACTTAAAAATATTATTGCTTATGTTGTTGATCCCCTTGTCCACATTTTTAATTTATCTGTCTCGACTGGTTTTGTGCCCGACAATATGAAAATACATGTGTAGCTAAGGTTGTCCCAGTGTTTAAAAAGGGGGATAAAAGTGATGTTAATAATTACAGGCCCATTTCTTTACTCTCAAGTATGTCAAAGGTTTCAGAAAGAATTATAAATGTTAGAACATCTAGATTTTGCCAAGCAAATCATATATCTACTGAATCACAATTTGGTTTTCGTGAAAACCATAGCACATCACATGCTCTACTTTCGTTTGTAGAAAAAGCGACACAAGCATTAGATAGGATTTGTCATATGGTGGGTATTTTCCTAGCCTTCTCCAAGGCCTTCGACACGATCAATCATGAAATACTACTCAGCAAATTATGTCATTATGGAATTCGTGGAAGGCTTTGGAATGGTTCAGGAGCTACCTATCTAACAAAACAATTTGTGACTTTTGACAACATAAACTCTCAGATGTTAGATTTAAATCATGGTGTTGCACAAGGTATAGTTTATTAGGCCAACTCTTTATAATTATATCAATGATTTTCACAGATCTTCGAAATTATTATCGTTATTCTGTTTGCAGATGATTCTAATTTTTTTCGCCCACCCCGATCCTCATACTCTTCTACATACCCTGAATTCAGAATTAATAGAAGTTTCAAATTGGATTAAGGCTAATAAACTTTCCCTTAATATTGCTAAATCCGAGTGTATGATTTTTCAGTAATTCAATACAAATACTGCCTGGGGACATATCTTAATATTAATATAATATATAATATATATAATAATATATAATAATATTCCTCTTGAACAAGTCAATAGTGTAAAATTTCTTGGTATTTGTGTTGACAATAAACATACATGGAGAGATCATGTCAATGTTCTCTGTAAAACAATTTCACGAAATGTAGGTATAATAAGTAGACTGAAATATTTTTAATACCACATTCCACATTAATTATGCTTTACTCCAGTTTTATTTTACCGTATTTGAATTATGGAATTTTATTGTGGGGCAACACGTATCAATTCCTTTTGGAAAATAATTTATTGCAAAAAAGTCGTTGAGATTAATCTCTAACTTAAATCCGCGTGCTCATACTGACAATTTGTTTTGTGATAATAAATTATTAAAGATAAATGAATTATATCTATTTCAGTTGGGTCAATTTATGTTCAAATATAATAACAAAAGTTTGCCACAAATATTTGATCAAATCTTTCGTCGCAATGATGCGGTACACAATTATCCTACTCGACGTTCCAGTGAATATCATTTACCATTACTACGTACAATTCTCGCCCAAAATACATTCGTTTTCACTGGCCCGAGGTTCTGGAACAGCCTTGATAATACTCTAAAAGATGCTCTGACTTTTCCTTGCTTTAACTCAAAACTGAAAAAAAAAATCTTTTGTCATCCTCACGAAAACAAACAAATAGATTATTCTTTTGTTATTTTCATAAAAAATGAATAAATGAATTAATGATGAGTATTTTTTAGATTATTAAGAGCTTGTGTTTTAAGCAAAATTTGCATAGAATTTTAAATTCTTCCTCATGCCTTGGTGACCTTTCCAGATAACTGGATAGTAGGTCGTGCCTATTTTCTGTCTGTTCCGTCCCTGCTTTGTTCTTGTCCTTGTCATAGTCCTTTTTTTTAATTTCTGATTATTTCGCCTGACATCGGGATATCAAAATTTTATACATGCAGTCCTTGACGGATCTTGAGATGCCCTCACCTTCTAGAGTAATTCACAAACTTTACAGCTATGCTCTTCTTGTGAATCCTCTATTCCATGTAGAGTTATGGATTAAGATTGTATTGCTTACTTGTTTATGTATCCAAACCAGAGTTGATATCATTATAATAATTGTATTCATGTTTTTTTGAAATTTACGTGATTCAAAGTTCATGTAAATATTATGTACTCATGTAAGCGTTATGTATATTACTTCGTATGATTTTATATGGAAATAAAATCATTTTGAATTGAATTGATTTGAAAATTGACATCACAGGATACAAGGTTGGCTTGGCACCATGTACAAAAGAATATACACAAGGATATTCATCAGTGACAGTTCCTGCAATGTTTCTCTTCAAGTATATACACACACAGACGCACGCATCCACTCATATATACAAACTAACAAATTACTTTTAAATCACAGATATGCATTATCAGACGCCTCGTGGCGTTCCTGTCTTTTTTTCACTTGTACCGATTTAATTCATCCTATTTAATTCATGTGAATTAATTTGGAAAAATAGTAAATAACCTATTGGTTCAGTTAGGGACCATTGGCGCCACTATAATACTTAGTTTCTCACGGGAATATATGTGTGTGTGTATATATATATATATATATATATATATATATATATATACACACACGTGTGTGCGTATATACATTTTTACTATAATGATTATATCTATAGTTGTTAGTACATTTTAGCTATAAACATACGTATATATTAATATAGTACATATACATGTAATAAATGTATATATATCCATATATTATTATACATGCATATATGAATATATACCCATACATGCTCATGTAATATTATATGCATGTATGCATACATATATTGTCAAACCATATGGACAAACCATCCATGCGTCAAGTCGATCCACCGCGCCACGTAAGCACAGAAACACACCACTTTGTCCGTCTGCCTGAAGATCACCATAGATCAGCGTGAAACAGACAAAGACAAAGGCAAAGACAAAGACAAAGCACCAAAAACGCAGGTACGCCTAATATGCTCTGCTTTACAGCATTGAGCACTTTTCATCAATCCTCAACAAACTATATATTCCCGACGGATATATACCCAACGAAAATATATATATATATATATATATATATATATATATATATATATATAAACCCATTTTCTTTGCTCAAAGTTTTCGCTATTTATTATTACAATTGTTTCTGGTCAGTTTTCTCTTCCTTGTTTAAATATATATATATATATATATATATATATATATACGAACATATAAGTACAAACATACAAACATTTTGCATTGCATCTATTGATTTTCATTTTCAACAAAATTATAAATATAAATGTACAAAACATATCATGCTACGTTTAATTATTATGTCAAAATGCAATTATAAAATCACAATATGATAAAAGCAAAGATACATGATATTTAGTTAATGATGCTGGAAATTGAGGGGAAGCTAAAACGGGCTTGTGCATTCATTTTAAAGCAATTTTTCTATCAGGTACAGAAAGCATACATGCATATAGCCAATCACTGATTTCCATTGATCCAACCATCATTATTGAAATTATTTGCCTATTATCAACATCAATCGAATCGCTCTGCCCAGGTCTCTTACACTGCAATAATGGGCCCTGGGACATAATTTGTGCGTATGTGTGTGTGTGTGTGTGTGTGTGTGTGCATGTGTGAGTCTGGTGTGTGCTACCAGGTGTTGTACGGGAAACATCATAGCACAATGGGTGACATTATTTCGAGAAAAAAAATTGTGCCATGAATATGCATGTATGTGTCCGTGTGTGTCCCTGTCTAAGTAGTTGGATTAGTTAATTGGCTAATTTTCTTTGTGTGTTTGTATTTGCAAGACTCTGACATGTGTCTTATTACAATACTGACCTATAAGTTTGTCGAATCGGATTAATTTGATTGGTTTCGGGTCACGTCGATGGTTAAGTGACGTCAGTCGCTGAACAGAAGTGTGAAATTTGTGAAATTGGAAAGAACAGAATGCCATCGCCGAAGGTCAGGCCGATGGAGTAATTTTGGATATAAACAGACGAGCTCTTTCTCAGGAGTCCCATACTCACTCGAGTCAGTACGAGAGACGGAACGAGGGAGACGAGACCGAGTTTGCTGCATTCCTTTGATCGGTACGTAAAACTCTACACTTCATTGGCCGGTTTACTCCTGATGCCAAATTCTTGTATGTGTGCTGACCCATAGAGGATCTATAGAAACTGTAGTGATTCAATTCAACTGTCCCTACTGAAAGTTTTCTATCCTAAAATCCAATTTGCAAGTATTGAGTCAAACGTGGTCTTGAAGACCTACTTTAAATAATAATTATGCTAATCAAATTTTATTAACTATTTCGGGTTAGAAAATTAACTACCATGACTTAAAAAAAACCCACTCGTATAGGCATTGTTTACCTTATAGGTAATTATGACATCCGATATTTCTGCGGCAAGGGACATCAGTGATTTTTAAACAGCTGTGAACGATTACATCAGGTTGGTATAGAACAAACTATTCAGGTTCACGGGCATGGTTAGTCTGCTAAATACTGTCCACTTACATCATATATAATGACAATCAATAGGTTAAAACAAATTATGAAAGAAGAATATAGCACCAAATCACAGAAATGTTTTGTTTTCTGTAAACCAATTAGTAAACAATGTGATTATATACTGCCTGCCTTCTTTTCTGATCTTGAGGAATGTTTGCATTTGCAATGACTTGGATTACATTGCTTTGATTTAAAAAGCATCTTGGGTCGATTGAATACTTAGACACGTATGTTTGGAACTGACTCGAAATGCGCCTCAGGAACAAGACATTCAATAATGTGTCTTTTCTTGTCTTATTAAGATCCACGTTTGCGAAGTAAGAAGGGATAGGTTATACTTCATCAGTAAATTTTTGCTGACGGCTGTAGTGCAAAAGAACAACAGCAACAACAAACAACATTTTTTTTTTGGAGAAAATAGGATTTCAAAATTCATTTGGTTGTAGCCATCATTTGCCTTGTGCACTTGCAGTGTCCTTACCAATACACCTATATGGCAAAGCAGGGCTATGATTTTTTTTTCTTTCTTTGACTTTGTGTGACTAATTTTTAGGAGGAAGTAAAGGAAAGTATATACATTGTACACGTTCCGATCCTCCAAAACAGTGTTTAATTGTTTGATCCAATGAAGTAGTAGGCTCCATCTTTATCGAGTTAAAAATATCATTGTTTAAAGCTTAAGCTAATATACATCATTCATCATTTACACTGGAGACTCCTGGATCTTCTGTATTGAATAGATAAAATAGATATACCCCCTCCCAATTTGCAATACAGGAAGGAGGTTATCTATGCCCATTCAATGACGATTGTTTCGCTTTGACTGGTACACCTTCAAAAGACAAGTATGAACAGAAGATGTAGGGTATAAATGCTATTTGTACTTTCAGAATCTAAAAATGAGGCAAGGTCCTAAAGCCAACAAGCGAGAGGGGAGATAAATGTGTTTGTTTTCTAGTTATTCCCTTTGACTTTGCTCCAGCTATCAATCCATATTTCACTTTCATGGTCTCAGTTGTTGCTTTTTTGTTCCGTTTGTTTTATTATATAATTTATGTAGCCTGTAACTGTTGAGCTGCACTGCAGATTTAGAAAGGAGGGTAAACTGATTAAGACACACAAGCATCCTTTTTTTTTTTTTTTTTTTTTTTTTACTCATGTTTCTCTTTTGGTTGTCACCTCCGCATCTTCATGTTTATTTTCATTATTATTCACTTTTGCACAGAAAAGAACTCCACTTCAGCATTATGAAGGTTCTCCTTGCCCTCGTTGCGGTGGCGTGTTTGGCCAACGGCGCGCTTGCAACGTGTTTGCCAAAGCGAGTGGAGTGCGGGGGAGACAGTGGAAGATGCCCCTCCGGCTTCGGCCGCTGGGGCAACATGTGCTACAGGTATGTTGCTCGCGAGATGACCTTTTCACAGGCAGCCGAATACTGCAAAAATCTGAGGGGAATATGCAACAGGGGAGACGGGCATCTCCTCCCTACACGCGTCGCGGAGGAGAACAACGCCGGTTTGAAAGCATACAAGGACGCCTGCATCAAGAGCGCCGTTGACTCCTTCTGGATCGGCTACAAAGACAGCAGAAGTGAGGGAAACTGGGAATCCGTGAGCAGTTTAGCAAGATCCTACCGATACTACAACTGGGCCAGTGGAAATGGCGGTAACAGCGGTTCGAAGGACTGTGCCGCCATGAGACCTGACGGCAAGTGGATCGCAGACGACTGCGGGAAGAAGAAGCCGTTCATTTGCCGTATCATCCGAACAAACCATTAGACGTTGGTGAGTTCACACTATAACGATAGATTGAATTGTATTGCGTTAGCGGCCAATGCACGGGCACCCGACGGAATGAGAGAAAAAATAAGAAGCTTCTGTTGCGATGTGCTAACCACATTCAGTTGACATCTTAATAATTTTGTTTGATTGAAAACTAACGTTTCATAAATAGCATCTTGGCCATTTCAAATGGAAGTAATTATTGATTGCATAAGATGATTGTCATTCTGATACTGTGGTTATGATCTGCATTGCTTACAAATTAATTGTTAACAATGAACGTATGATTTATTAATGTATACTTTGTATTTGTATTATCTTTCTGTTTGATGGAAATTAAAGCATAATTGAATTGAATTGAATTGAAAAGGCAATAGGGCAAAAGGAAAATAAAAGTAAACAGTACAAGTGTACCTTATTGTTATTGAGTTCTTTTTGGTAGGTGTCGTGAATATCTCCTCTACCGGATATGTTCTCATTTTGTATGACAAAGTCGGATGATTATGCTGCATTATTCTTCGTATAGTGACATCGGTAACATTAATTCGCGTTCCTCAGTAAATTTCTAACCAATAATTGGCAACCAATTGCTCATTAACCTCTGCAGTAAATCGTAGTTGAAGTATGTAAGAGCATGGTTATACTTCATCTTCAAACAACATTTTGGATTAACGGTGATTGATAAAGTGTTTTTTGCATTTGCATTAGGCACGAGCCTCGAGCAGTTTGCGAGATGTTAATATACAGCCAGCTCGAAAGCATCAGCTGTATGGAGCTGCTCCCGTTAGCCTTCTAGTCATACTCGTAGTACAGTTGGTCTATGACTATTTTCTTGAATATTAATAAATGCGTACGCCATAGGTTTATTTTGTATTCCACATTGAGAAGAATATCAGGACAAAGAGTTCACGAAATTCCCTCGACTTAATCAAAAGCAAAGGGAATGACTACTCCACGCATTTAATTTTGTGCAAAATTTTCTGACCAATTTTGTTTTTGTTGTTGTTGTCTTGCACCCATTTCAGGACTATGATAGACATGTGTTGTTGTGTTTTTTTTTTACACATGAAAATGATCATAAGAACAAAGAAAATAATGATATTGTATAAACGTAAATTTATTTCTTTTCTTATCCCAATTTCTAACTACAGGATACCAATCCCGTCATCACGTCTGCTCACAGCTGCTGTTTACCTGGCTTGTTCTGCAATATCCCCCCCCCCCCCCCCATACCGGACATTTCACAAAACCACTTAGGAGGAGATGTTGATTTTCAACAGTTTGCAATTTTGAGTCTCGTTTGCTGTTCTTTTTCCTTTCACTGTGTTTGCCGACAGAGCACATTAACTGCCACACCGACGTATCAGAGTTATTGACTTTCAATAAGCTACATAATAACGTTGACTGCAGAAAACAAGAAGTTACACGTGTTGCGGTATACATCCAATCTTTCCATAAACGTCCACTCACGGCAATGGGTACTTACGTTATGACGTTACAATGCTTTACTGAAAGACTTATATATAGGAGCTGCCATATTGATTATGGCGTTGAAGGCTATCGAGATAAGATACTTTAAAAACTTTATATACTTCATCTAGTTCTTGCTTTCATACTCAGTATTCTGTTACGTTTGACTTGTTGTCTACTATAATTGCAGCGTCAATTGTGTTTCGACTCCCAGTAATTCTCGTTGTCTTTGCTTATTTTGAAGAGCCAATAAAGGGTAAGCAGCCGCCAGACATTCAATAACATTTCATGTCTTATTGTTTGGTTTTAATTGGAACTTGTGTGTGCAATACAGACATACTTCAAAGGAAGTTATCAAGGACAGGAAGGAATCAGGATAGCAATAGACACGGGCTCAACACTAGGCAAACAAGGCCCACGAATCCGATATTCATTACATCACGGGGCTTATGATGTACGCAGTGTCGGTCTCGTTGGCCCTTTTTTGCCTAGTGTCGGACTCGTCGATCTTGTTTGCCTACTGTTAGCCCACTTTCTCATACCTGCCTGTTTTCACATAATTATCATGGTTTATAAGAGCTTTTATAGTATTATTTCGATTTTTTTCATTTTCATTTTTTATGTCTTTCTTTATGTTGTAGGACATCAGAAAAAAAAAAGAAATTTGATGATTTTGGTGCAACAAAAAAACTTAGTGTCGAGCCTTTCAAGATATATATATATATATATATATATATACACATATAAACTAATATATATGTGTGTGTGTGTGTGTGTGTGTGTGTGGGTATATACATGAATTTTCCACGCATTGGACCTCGAATGTTATTATTATAAGAAGAAGGAGTCTCAAATACGCCATCGGTAGATCCAACATGAAGGTTTTTATTCACAAAATTTTCAACCCGCGTCGGGCCTTGAAAATTTTGTGAATAAAAACCTTCATGTTGGATCTATAGACGGCGTATTTGAGGCTCCTTCTTCTTATATATATATAATATGTGTATTTAATGCATTTATGTACAAATCAATACAATTTACGCATACATGAATATATATATATATTATATATATATATATATATATATATATATATATATATATATATAACATGTGTATTTAATGCATTTATGTACAAATCAATACAATTTACGCATACATGAATATATATATATATATATATATATATATATATATTATTTGTGTGTGTGTGTGTTTGTTGGGTTTAGGATACGTTTAATACGAAATCGATTTCAAAGAGAGAACCCATTTTTTTTTTTTTTTTTTTTTGCCGTTCATTGCTGCCGAAAAAGATTGAAACATTTCACAAAACCTTTCAATGTGAGTCTATCTTTTATTTCGGACAATAATAGTTCGTCAAAAAGCAAGACATGGTTAGAAACGCTAAGTCATCTTTTGAGACGATAGCTTTAACTTTGTTAGAAATGACGAAAAAACAAAACAAAACAAAACACAGCGTTCAACATATTTTTCAGTCCATTCAAAGCCAGACATAAACATCCTGGATTAATTTTTACAAGAGGCAGTATACTGTAACTGAAAAGTAATATACCACTATTCTTTAAATAACGAAAAAAAAAAAATCGCTCAGAAAAACCAGTTGGTCAGAAAACATGAAAAGAATTGTAGAGGCCGATCCATTTTGTGCAACAATAACCAAATTTTCAGAAACTGAAAAAAGTAACATATGTGTATTATGTTATTTATTTCATTTAATTTATTCCAAATTCTCATTAAAATGCACAGAACAAAGGCGAAAACATAACATTACATTGGATTACAATAATTCTGTACAGAAAGAAAGAGATGCTACAAACACATAGAGCGAGAGAAAGAAAATGAACTTCTAAGAGAGAATTATAGATAAGCCAGCAGAAGCCATTGGCCTTTCTACGGCTGAGCTCCCACCTGAGATTTATATTCATTCTAAAATACACTTAAAAGGGGGAGTGAAAAGAAATAAAAACAGGCAAACCATGGTATGAAAATGAAAAATACTGCAAACAATAAGTAAGTATTTTGTTAAAATTAAGAAGAAACTAGAATTATTCATTAAGTATATTTTATATTTACGCTTAAAAGAGCAAAGGGATGGAAAATACTTCATTTCAACAGTCACACAATTTTAAACATGTACTCCTTGTTATTTAGCAGGTCTATGCGACGTAACATATCTAAGAAGATGTAAATAAGTCATCAGTTTGTCTAGTGCAATATAAATGTTTATCTCTCGTATACTTGAGCATATCAAAGATAGAGGGTAATAAATTGTGAGTGTATACATGCACAAATGAGGCAGTTTGTAATTTACATATGTCAAATATAGTAAGGAACCTGGAGCTTTTTAATAAGAGGTTGAGAAGATGTTGTAGAGTGAGAGTTTGTTATTACACGTAATGACCTTTCCTGAAGTGTGTATACACGATTCAAAAGAGATTTTGCACATTGGCCCCAGATCATTGTACTGTATGATAAATGCGGCACTATAGTGGCTGTATAGACATCCAATAGAATCCTTGATGATAATAAAATGTCTTATCCTATAGATTACACTTGTTGCACGAAAATTTTTCTGCAGAACATCATCCGGTATATGGCGCCCAATTAAGATGTTCATCTAATGTAACACCGAGAAATTTTGTACAAGAAACTCGCAATATATTTTGGTTATTTATAACAATATCAAATACACCTTCTGATATTCTCTTATTTTTCTGTTTAAATATGATACAATTTGTTTTCTTAATATTTACCAGCAGCTTATTTTGGTAAAAACCATTGCTCAAGTTTGGGTATCTCAGTTGGGTGATGTTTAGATGGTGTTACTACCAGATAGAAATACGATTGTATCATCTTCAAAGATAATTGAAATAATGCTGCTACTAATATTTTACACGTCTTTTCAATACAACAAAAATAATATGGAACCTAAGTAACTCTTTAGAATGAGGAGCTATTGCCATCAATAAAAACGAATTGTTTTCTATTACTTAAACAACTCTTCCGCATTCCGCAAAAAAATCGAAACAAAATAGAATGATCCAGAATGTCAAAAGCTTTCGACAGACCTAAAGAAATTTCAACTCCTTCAAATGCTGTATTAAGATTATTAATAAATTCTAGTAAGGCCATGTATGTTTGAGTGTCAAGATCGAAACCCAAATTGTTTGTTATAAAGTATATCATATCTATCAGTAATGACATTAGTTTAGCAAACACAAGATTCTCAAATGTCTTTCCAAAAGCTGATAACAAAGAAATTGGCCTATAGTTTTCACCCTGTGACTTGTCACCTTGCTTATAATATATGGGCAAGACTTTGGCTATCTTAAGTTTTTTCCGGAAAACAACAGGTTTACAAAGATGTATAAAATATATGGGCTAATACTGGAGCATCAATATTTTATACACTTTTTTTTATGATTTCATCATATCCTGGCCTTTTTCCATTTTTCAAACTTAATACTGCATTGATCACATCAGAGTCGGTTATGGCTGTGAAAAAAAAAATGAGTTTGCAACATCACCAATAAGAAAGTCAGATGGGATTTTAACTGAAGATGGAACACTTTTTTGCAATATTCTCACCTACAGAAACAAAATATTCATTGAATAGCTCTGTCATTTCCATAGGATTTGAAATACACTCGTTATCTTTTACCAGTGATAGAGAATCAATCTTACTCTTATATTTCAGAATACCATTAATAACATTCCACGTGCCCTTCAAATCAGTTTTTTAACCCCCAAAAATTTCTTACCATAAAAATCACGCTTAGCTTTTTCTTATTGAATGCATCATTAACAATATTTCTCTGTTTTTTTGTGTGTGTTTTTTTGTGTTTTTTTTTTTTGGGGGGGGGGTTGTTGTTTTTGTTGTTTTGTAAACAGTCTCTCTATACAGTGTAAGGCTGCTTTTTCCCCCACAAATTTACGATAAATTTTACAAACTTACTACCTTAATCAAACTATGGAATACTCGCATGGGAAAACACCTTTTCTACTTATACAGAAAGAATTATTATCACAGAAAAAAAAATCCTCTTCGTATCATTTGTCACGAATCGTGGAGAAGTCATACTCATAATTTATTTCACGAAAATAATATTTTGAAAATTTATGACCCCTACCGTTTGCAATTGGGACAATTCATGTATAAACTCACCAATCATTCTCTCCCCTTTGTGTTTGATTCCATGTTTTTAAAGAATGAAACTGTTCATGCATATCCAACCCGTCAATCCCATGAATATCATTTGCCTCTGACTAGGACGGTTTTTGCAAAATCTTTATTCTCCTTTTCTGGACCAAAATTCTGGAATTCTCTTGATGATAATATAAAAGAAGCTTTAAGTTTTGATACTTTTCTTTGAAATTAAAGAATTATTCAAAAACTTCGTATGCAATATAATAATTCACTCTTTGTTCTCTTTACTTTTGATTTCAAAAATTGTTGTTGATTCGGTAATTTCACTACTTTTTGTTCATCAGCGAGCCCGTGCTTCTGTGCCTCCAGTTCCCTGGTTATGAACCACCATTTCCCTCTCCCCCCCCCCCCCCTTGTCCACCTCGGACTTACTACCTTCCTCGCTATCTTTCCATCCTCTCATCAATTTTTCCTTACAAGAAAGCCACCTTGTGTTTGTTAATGTGCGTCCTTATGTGTGCATGTATGTGTGTATCACTCTGTCTTTTTTTTCTTTCTTTTTTTTTTTTTTTTTTTTTACTACCGCTTAGGGAAATTGTATTTCTTTTTTTTTTTGCAATTAGATTTTTTTTTTTTAATGAGAGGACTGCATTCTACAAGCTTTGCTTTTTAGCAGTCCCCTCCATTTCCAGCAATTTTGTTTCTGCCTTTACCACAGTGACGTAACAGTTATTTGTATCTCTGTTGTATCTCTTCTGCAATGTTATTCTGTTCATCGCATTGTGGTACTGATTTCCTGACATCTGTATATACGTGTGTTTCATTGTATTTCTAATTATTTGTTTGTTGGAAATGAAATAAATCAACTTGAACTTGAACTTGAACTTGATAAAGGACATTTTTTTTCGACAGAGTTTTTATAAATTTTTGTCAAACCATGAATTCTTTTTTATCCTACTATTACCCTTATCTTATTTGTTATTACCCTAACCACACTAAAATAATTCATTTTTTTTCTTTTAATATCATTTCATTTTATTTAATTTCCAACAGAAGTATAAATTACAGTTTAACATTTGCACATTAAATCAATGCAGCTCATTCTTATAATGGGGAAAACATATATAAAGAATACAATCATGATAGGCTAACTGTGACTTTATTGTATTACAGAAAAAGTTGTTGGAAATGGAGGGAACTGCTGAGAAGCTTGGCTTGTAAAATGCAGTCCCCTTATGAACAATAACTAATAGCAACGAGCAAACAAAACTATAAGACAGTTAAAGGGATCGTATAGTTTTGGTTGAGACTTAACTTCAGGTTTTTTATCATTTTTTGGTGAGATAGTAAGAAATATCTAACAATGTCTTATGAAATATGAAAGAGCATGTAATTCCAAAAGGGATTCAATGTTTATTTGATGAAAATTTGTTTTGAAATGGCCGAGATATCCAAAACAGCGCGATCCTAATAAAGTGTGGGACCCACCTTTTATACAATTGTTTTGTTTTACTTTGTTTTTGGATGTTTCAGCTATTCCAAACCCGATTTCATCAAATAAACTTTGAATTCCTCTTAAAATGGTTTGCTCTGTACTATTAATAAGTGTTTTCTTGGTATCTCGCAAAAAAGTTAAAGCTCAATTTTCATTTCCACCAATACTGTACCATCCCTTTAAGAGTATCGTGAAAGTGCCAACACCACTGTGTGTATGAGATGAGATGAGAAACAGAGAAAGAGAAAGACACAGTTTATTGCCATTATTTCGGCTGATATAACGAAATATATCAGGGGCTTGTGTTTTTGCTCTATTCACTTTGCTGTCTAGGAGGTGAGACTCTGGGATAGAAACTCATACGTGGGTACACAAAAATCCAGAAATAAAAGAAAAGAAGTACACGATTTCATTTCACGTCATGTCATTTTATTTTCCATATCTAAAATAATACAAAGTTGTTACAATGTAACACAAATCATTTTGTACAAGCAGGCGAAAATGTACATTGGGATAGTACATTAAAGTGACTACAAATACGTATACATGAACTGAATTAGATTAGATTTTATTGACTCTTCCGACCCCATTCCGGGGTATGAGAGTACAACACATAAATACAAGATATGGTCATTACAATATCAAAGAATACATGTTTGTGATATATTACAATGATGTATATAAAATAGTCTATACCTACTACACATATATACAGTGATATACACATTGGCAAGCAAGGTTAACTAATCGTACGAACCATACGACCAAACAATCGTAACATACAACTACTTTAGATCGAGTATCACTGGATGCTTAATTTTTCTACCACTATGAGTTACAATATTTTCTTTCTTGACTAAAGTACACTCAACTTGTTCAGGCTTCTGCAAATTTGCAAAATATGACATGAGCAGCCTCACAAATAATACTAATCTTTTCAGCTGTCCTAAATGCGAACATGAAAATAATCTGTACATGTGTACTGAGCAAGGACGTTTAACCAAGTAATGATAGCTTAAATATAACTGTCTTTCCTTTTCAAAGAAGGGGCATACGAAAATATAGTGAAATTCATCACCCGTTTCATGTCTATCACAACAAGGGCATTGAACATCCCTTTCATCAAATGACTGTACAAATCTTCTATTATTAACTTGCAACTGATTTGACCTACATCTACAACGGCTCAATGAAATTCTATCCCTCTTACTCAACTGGACTAAATACCTTTCAAAGAGACTATTCGTTTTAAAAATCCTATAATTTAAACATGCTCTATTTGACCAAACATTTGCTATCAAATCCTGTTTAGACGTATCACTTAATCTCAGCTTCAAGGTGCTCAATATCCAGCTATTACTAAATCCTTCCCCTCTTCTTAGTCATACAACACCAAGACCAGCATGGTTTAAAATTTCCTCAATATAGGATATCCACTTAAATACAAAGATCGTGTCCTGTTGACTTATTAATCTTTGGAGTGTTTAAAACCTGAATGAATATTTAGCAGAAGAACCCTTTACGATCCTCAGCCAGAAGCTAACCATACGATATTTAACAGTATTAGCCAGTCGTGTTCTCCCGGTTTCTGCATATACTATACAATCCGGTGCAAATTTATGTAAACATAACAACGGTTTCAAGAATTTCCTATGAAAAATTTCGATTTGACTCAAATCCTCAAAACCCCAAACTTCGCACCCATACAATAGTATTGGTAACACTAACTGGCCAAACAGTTCGCATTGAATATCCACAGGAAGTTTGAGTTTCTGAACCTTTGGTGACATGTCACTTGCCTGTGATACCTGCTTAGAAATAGCCTTCCTAAAACTTCCATTGTAATTAAATTGAATACCTAAATAAACAAAATCATCCACTACATCAAGTTTGTCTTCACCAAAACTGAATAATGGAACGTTACATGGCCTACTTTGCCTCTTGAAAAAATCAGGACCTTAGTTTTTGTAGTATTGACACTTAACTTCCAATCTTAACAATATCGATGCAATGCATTCAAAGCCAACTGAAGCTCTTCTGCACTGTCGGCTAAAATAAGAGTGTCATCTGCATACAGCGATGTATATAAATGTATAAAAAGATCCTCATTGACTTCTTTGTCTAAAATATCAACACAAACTTTTTCAAACAAAAACTGTAGTCCCTTGAAACGACAACTCAAAAATGATTCAAAATCATTGAGATATATTGCAAAAAGCAGAGGCGATACATTTTCACCCTGCCGTACACCAACATTACACTGAAAAGCCTCAGAATGTTGACCATCTACTAATACACAAGATTTGGCTTGAGCATACATATTCTTTATAACTGTAAACACCTTACCATCCACACCAGACCTCAACATTTTATGCCAAAGTGATACCCTATCAATCATATCAAAGGCCTTCTTAAAATCAATGAATGCACAATAAATTCGTTTGCGTTTAGACAAATATATATCAATTACAATTTTAAAAACAAAGGCGTGATCCATTGTAGAATATCCAGCTCGAAAGCCAGCTTTGTTCTTCCCCAAGCATACCTTGTTATTAAGGTAAGTTGTTATTCTATGATTCAAAATTGAAGTGAATAACTTCCCCAAACAGCTTAAAAGTGTTATTCCACGATAATTATCTGGGTCTGTATCCCTTCCCTTTTTCTTAAAGATTGGTACTATACTACCGAGACACCAGTCTTTTGGAACTAAACCACTTTCCAAAATTATATTAAAGTAAACTGTAATACAATCTAAAACACGACTTGAACAATGTTTGAAAAATTTATTCCTGATCAAATCAATACCACATGCCTTATTATTCCTGAACTTCTGAACCATCTTAATGACTTCATCAATTACAATTGGTACATTTAACTCATTATTACTGAATAACGATGAATAAATCAATGTACGTATATTCACCAGCACAAACATGCTATACATATATACACATAACACTTCCTGTAAACATGGTAAAACAAGATATTTTCTCGGCATCAGATTTTCGCGAATTGTCACTGACATTCAATACATATAGTGTAGACAAGAACTTTCAAATGTTATTTTGATCTTCGTGAAATTAATGAGAATTTACGCCTACTGATAATGATTAACTAAGATATATGTACATACATAAAAATACCTAAGTAAATGACTGTATCCATATACTAACGTTAATACATGCATATATCATTCAGATATATATAAAAGGATAACTTTTTTTCATGATATTTTGATAAAGGGAATGCGAAAAGAAATCTGAAATGTATGTGTCCATCACTGCTACTACGCAAGGGACTTAAAGGGGGATGAAACCCATATACATAGTCATGTAGATTGAGTGAATGCAGTAATTTTAGTAGAGCACATCAGTGAAGTTTGAGGAAAAACGGGCAATCCGTTCCTATAAAGTTATGAAGTTTTTAAGTTGATAAGAAGACTACAACAATTCGTGATGTCACACACTAATTTGGACAACGATATAAAGAAAATACAAAGAGAATTCAACATATTTTCATGTTTGAAATAACCCCTTTCAGAAGGCAGGGGGTATGATATTACCGTCAACATATGCCAGTAACAAATGACAAGAATATGTACTTGTAAAATATATTTTGGGAATTTTATTTTTGTTTTCTGTATATTGTAATCCTGCTGTGACATCAAGAATTGTTGTCGTGTTGCTGCGGTACCGAAATTTCAAAAAATCATAACTTTTGAACATATTATCTGATTTTTCCGTAAACTTCACCGATATGTTCTATACCAACTGAGATTTCTTCATTCACTCAATCAACATACTGCAGCAGGCTACATTTTGGTTTCAGGCCTCTTTAACGCATTTTCGTATTCAGTACACGGTTAGCTCTGTTTGTGTGTGTGTGTGTGTGTGTGTGTGTGCGTGTGTGTGTGTGTGTGTGTGTGTGTGTGTGTGTGTGTATTTGTAGCAACCCTATCTATGTTCTCTTTGTGTTTTTTCAATATCCATTGGGACATTAAACGTAATGTATCACGTGAATTCAGTTAAAGCAGTTAATCTAGTAGAAACTATTAGTAAAGTTTGAGGGAAATAGGATTGTTCGTTCAAATGTTGTGAATTTTGAAAATATTTCCAAGAGAAAGAAAGAGCAATTGACTTGCCACCTGCAGAACATTGCAGAAGGCAGTGGGAACATATTACCCGTTACATATGCTAGTAATAAAACGAAGGAATGTGAACGTTTCATTAAAAATAACATTTTGTGAGATTCTCCTAATATTTTCTTTGTATGGTTCCAGTCCTGTGACTCATGATTGTTGCAGCCTTCTTACTCAGCCACGACGGCACGTAGATTTAATCAAAACTTTAAGAATGCACAACTTTGAACTGATTGTCCGATTTCCCCGAAACTACTGATGTTCTTGTACTATGTTTGCATTCACTGACTCCACACACACACACACACACGCACGCACACACACACACACACACACACACACACACACACACACACACACACACACACACACACATATATATATATATATATATATATATATATATATATATATATATATATATATATAATATTTGTATATACATATAGTTGTTTATATATACCGCTTAAAAGGGGTATAATATAGCGGCCACCTGTCTATATTGGCCACTTTTTTCGTCTCCCTTGAGTGGCCGCTATAGACAGGTTTGACTGTACTTTATGCTAATACTTTTGGGATGGGACGAATGGCAGAGAAAAGTACAGTAACCCTAACTACATCATCACGAAAAGACTTCAGTCAAACTACGCGCTGAGATCTAATATTAGATACAGTACCTGAAAATATCTCTATACAACTACGTGAAAGAACGCAGGTATTTTTGTTTAGTCGAACTAACACGAAGTGGATACAATACAGACAATTTTAATTCTTGACTATAATTATAATCTAGCAAAACAGAGAAACAGAACGATAATTATTAACGATGACTGTGTTCATCTGATTCGGAACTGAAGACGGACTCAGGAGGGAGAGCAGCAAGACAGGTTCAGGTGTGCTTTTGTTTGGAGTTTGAAGTTTGAAGTTTTATTAGCAACAACATTTTGAACATGTACAAGAATCATAACACCATTGTATCTACATACATATGTGAAAAAAAATACTCATCTGTTACTCCTTTACAATAACATGATTAAATGATGATATTTGAGAGTTAGATATGATACATGTAGCATAATTCTACAAAGTTGTTGTTGTTAACAAGGAAACCAAAAGTTAGCACAAGTGCTAGTCGAGATTGATCACCTTGTGATTCAATTTCTGGACAAATGTAAAAGGTGACCCTTATACCTCCTTGTTTATAGCCTCTGTTATATGGTAGCAAAGTCAACTGCTGCGTGCAGGTAATGCTTTATACAAAGAATTGAGTTTGTTTATCAGTTAGGCTTATTTCAGGACAATTAAAACTACATTGTTTTATAATAGCAGGGACAAGAAATCAAGTGTTACACACTTCTAACGTTGAGGTGAACTTCAGAAAAATCTGATGGCAAATTTGGATTGGAACTTTTGCGTAAATTAGTATCAAAACTAGTTACCGTTGTATACTGGAAGAAAGCTCGGACACGTCATGGTCGTTAACCTGATATTCTAGGTTTTGAGTGTAAAGTAAACGAATCATAAGGGACAATTTCTTCACGAATTTTTATGAGCAATAATATTGATTAAAGAGGATTTCCACCTAGAAAATAGTATATATGCATGAATAGAAGCAGAAAAAATAAAGGAATAGGACAGTGAAAGTTTCAGCAAATTCCAATCAAAACTGATTTTTTTTTTTTTTTTAAAGTTGTGATCAATCAAACAGATATTGGCAATGCCATAATGTTACACGTGAGCTCACCCTCATCTGCTCTGTACTATCATACAGGTACAACAAGGAATTTTTGTTTTCCATTCAAATAAATTTCTAATCGTACATGCACCCCTATACAGTCAGTGTAAATGTAATTCTATACAACTCCTGGATGTCATATCATGTATATATATATATATATATATATATATATATATATATATATATATATATATATATATATATATATTTATATATATATATATATATTATATATTATATATTCCGTTATTAATAACGCAAAATAAGATATCTTATGGATTTTTTTTTTTTTTTTGTACAGGGCAAAGGGAAAGTGAGCTCACATACATGTTATACATTTTAACCCATGATTATCCCTTCCGTCTCCTCCCCCATCCCATATTTCGCCACCATGACCAGCTCTCACCATCAGCGCTATATGATCATACAGTATATACAATCACATATAGCATTTTCATGGGCCACGCCCCCCCCCCCCCCCTCCCCGGCCCGGCCCCCTCCCACCACCACCACCACCACCACCAACCTACCGGAGGGGGGGGGGGGGCGTTTCATGAAAGTCTTATGAGAGACTTTTCGCTCATAAGACACACTTATTAGAGACTTCATGAAATGGATTCGAAAGTCTCATATAGCTACATAGTAATGAGCGACTTTGGCCATTCTGAGATTTATGTAACGACTTTTATGTAATGACTTCAAGAAACGGACCCTATAGGATCATCATGCGCATTTCGATGCAGGTTTACCAAGCGGAAATGAAATTGATTTTTATGATGCGTAATGTGTGATATGGACAATGATTCTCTCCTCGGGCGACAAAGTGGGTTCAGATCTGGAGCTGTTTATTGGACGCGCTTTTACTCCGGAAGGACACGAGTGGCGCCCCCTTTACTCCACACCTGCTGATGTTCTCATAGCCTTGATACGCCTTGATAAAAGAGACAGCAAGAGACAGACAGACAAACAAACAAACATGTCTGAAGGTGTGATTCGGTTGATTCGTTAGCAAGCAACGTGGCCGACTAAATTGATCGCGTATGATACGTAACAGGTCTAGAAGGACGTGGGTATAACATGACATCTGCGGTTGAAGCTTTTTTTTTAATTAACCAAAGGGTTATGCAGTATTTCATTGACAACAAGAACAACGAAAAAAAAAGACAATCAAAATGGAGTCTCTGATATATTGTATGAGAAAACAGGTCCCAACCAAACAAACGTTTACCTTAACATTTTGGAAATAAGACGAATGCGCGTGTTAAGCAAAGATTGCGTATGGTGTAGGCATGTAGTGTCGAACTGGTTAGCATATCTATGTATCTCTATAAAAAAAAAATTGTGTATTTCCAATTGTAAGCTATATGTGATGTGTTATTAATGTTTCACATGATTACACAGGTGATTGTTTAGTTATATTGTGGCACAGGGCCCCAAGAAAAACAGTGTACAACTTTTGACGGAGTGACTAAGTACCCTGTTTAAATAAGACGAATGAATAAACAGATAAACAAATAGATAATTTCACAATTGCTGCTGTCATGAAATGCACCTTGATTCGATGTTATTACTCCCTTTTTTTTTGGGGGGGGGGGGGGGCAAAAAACAACAAATTTTCCCTATTTTCATATCTTATCCAGAAAACGTTACCTAAAAATACATAAAAGATACCTATCTAACAATTTGTGAACTATTTAAGCCAGTCTTAAACATTTTTCATTTCATTTTATTTCCACAACTTACACACTAGTACAAAAAGAACGAACAATACAGAACAACATGGCAATCATATGCAATACAGAGTGTGGAGGAAGAAGCAAAGGCCATTGACCTGTCAAGGCTTCTCCCTAGTAAAAGGTAACGATCATGATTAATACCAAGACAAAACAAAACAAAACAAAACAAAACAAAACAAAAAATATTAATATAGGGCCTACATACTAGCATCAATAATGAGTCTATTGCAGGTAGGCACTATTGCATATATATGATTTTACAATATATTCTTTATGTTTTCTCTTAAGACAGAAACACACTGCTTGATATCATCTGGAAGACTATTCCACATCTTAGGGCCGAAATATGTTATTGTGGATCGTGAAAACTCATACTTGAAATTAGGTAATCTATAATCTTCCGCCTGTCTTGTACGATATTTATTTACCTCATTGTTCTTCACAAAAAAACAAACATGGCAACATATTACTTCTAAACAAATACATAAAACAATTTAGGTTTTATTAAATATCAAATATTTAACAAATAATAATTTTCCGAACAGATTTTAAATGACATCATGAAGATTGGCGAAGTTGCAAATCCATTTTGGAAAGATGTATTTTATGCCATGTCCCTATTATGTCGTTCAGAGGGATCTTATTTTTTTACTTATCCATTGTGGGGAAATAGTTCTATTCAAATCGGGCATAAAAATGTGTTTTTCAAATCGTGGCATGAAAAAGGTATCAGATAATATCAACGATTTGGTTGATAACAAGGGAAATTTGTTGTCCCGGGAAGGTTATACCTGTCATATCATTCGGTAAGTCAAGTAATTAAGTGTCGGTTTGGTGGTTACTTTCAAAGATGTGAACAAAATATTGTAGATCCATTATTGCCATCACATATCAAAAAACTATAGTGCAAGAATTAAAAGGATGTAAGTGCATTTATAAAGCTCTTCTTGAAAAAAAAAAACAACAAAATGTTTACCTTTGATATGTTTTAAATGGGAACGACATTTGGATAGTCCCCCTGAAACTGTCAAAATGGAAAAGTATCACATCATGATATTTCGATTTACTGTGGACATTGGGTTGAGATATTTTCAATATAAGATAGTAAATAGGATTTTGTTTCTAAATAAGCAACTGTATACGATGAAAAAAGTCAGTAGTGACAAATGTTCGTTTTGTAAAGAAGAGTTGGAAGATATTGTACATATTTTATGAATGTGAAACTTGTAAGTCAATCTGGAATGAAACTGAAAAATGGATAAATGAAGGTTCTAGAGGACAAATAAAATTTAGTCTGGAAAATATCATTTTTGGTTTTAAAGAAAAGAGAAATGATGCACTAAATTGTGTTGTGATTTTGATTAAGCAACAACTGTTTGTACAAAAGTTAAGAAACAAAGTCCCTAGGTTTAACTCTATGAAGAAAAAAAATTATGGAATATTATGCAGATGAGAGATACATTTATTCTGTATCGGGTACTCTCAACAAGTTCAGTTTAAAGTGGCAGTCACTCCAACATTTGTTTGTGTAAATGTTTACGAGAGAAATATTACGAAAAAAAAAGGAGATTATGGTTGAATATTTTGAGTTTGTATCATGTTGATATGGAGAAAATAAAATAGTCCATGGAGGGTTAAAAAGTTTGGAAAAAAAAAAGATTGGCGAGCCTACACAATAGAAGTCTTGTGTGTTCTGTGTGGTGTGGATGCGTGTGTGTGCGTATTTGTGTGTTTATGGTATTCATTTTTTCATGAAGTCCAGCTTATCTCATTGTATATAATATGTTTAATTGTATTTGGTATATGGCCCCACTCACAAGCCCTGATATATGCTTGTTTGTTTTTTTTTTTTTTTTGGTTTTAAATAAATTGAATTGAATTGAATTAACGAGCAGTGATGAGCATCTACAAAGCTCGCAGTATGTGGGTCGCAGTTACAGTCGACGTAATCTATATTTTTCTTCTCTCTCTCTCCCTGCATGCCAAAGAGCATTGAAAAACACGTCGATGTATACTCGACGACTCAATTTACATAATTATGCATGTACCCTCGACCTAATGCGAGTCCTTTTATCTGTGTCGTCAACTTGAAGTTGACATGAAAAAAAAAAAGTGTGTAAAGAATAAGCTGGTATTTGCATACGTTTCCGTCTTATCTCGATGAGCAGCGGTCATTGGTGCCGAGGCGCCATCACTCCACCCACTTTTGTCGCAGAAACGTGGGAGCAACAATGCTCGTCATCCCTTAAATCAAGTGACATAACTAGAGTCGTTTCAATTTGTTCGACCGCTGCCATACAGGTCACAAGTGAGGCCAAAGCTCCACACAAACACACACACATTTTCTCTCGTTGAGAACTTTTTTTCAGAAATGGCGGGAAAATTGTTGTTTCTCTCTGCTTTGGTCGTCGTCTGCGTGTCGACCGCTCTGGCTACACTTGCGACACCGCAGTGCGGCCCACCTCGCGTTGATGACTGCGACACCAAGACAGTGCAAGGAGCAGTGTTCTGGGAAAGCATGCAATACGAGTACATCCCGAAGCGTCTCACTAGAGATGAGGCGGAAGCATACTGTAGGCCATGGGACGAACGAGTGTGTACAGCCTCATCACGTTTCAGGGCCCACCTGATCTCTATCTTGTCCGAGAAAGAACTGACCCATGCAGCTCAGAAGGCCTATGAATCGGCCTGTATCCGTGAAGGCAACTTCTACTGGATCGGCGTCACATCCATCTATTATGGAAGACTTAGGTACTCTGACGGTCTGTCCTCCAGATTCGCGGCTTTCGGAGACAACACGATTTCTTCACTAAGCAAGGGAAGATGCTTGGCGATGAATGGCTTAACAGGAAAGATGGTGGAGATGTCGTGTGCAGAGAAAATCGGATTCGTGTGCAAGATCGCGCCCGCTCAACACTAGAAGGCACCACCAGACGGTCGTTCGTCGTAAGACATCAGGCATATTTCACCATGACAATCCTATGTATACTTCAAAACCTACCTTCGATTTGACTGATGACCACTTACTGCTTGACTAAACTGCTAAGTTATTGCGAGTAAGAATATATAAAACTTTCAAAACAGAAACAGAGAATAAAGGAACAACAACAACTGAAGTTTCCATATATTTTCCTATCAATTCATTATTAGTCAGAATTGTTTTGTTTATTCAGCTACAACTTGAAAAGCATAATACCAATGACTCTTAAATCACGAGCTTATTTTAAAGAAAATGCATCTTACTATCATCTTGGTATTATTTCATTTTATCTGGATAATTCATAGAAACAAATGTGGCTTGAAAAGCGCTTCTTCAAATGGAGGAGGCCCTCAAGAGGGAAATGTTAGACATTGAGTATGTTTTGTCAACCCAAGGTTTTAACAGTGTATCATCCGATACTCGTTGAAAACGTTATAATGCAGTATGAATCATAACCCAAAAGTATTTTCACTCACACAGTTTTGCGTGAAGACCTTACTATTTCACTATACTGCCCAAAACTGATGTCGTCGTGTGATAGAAGAAACATGATAATTATTTTGACCTGCTAGTATATCAGTACAATCAGATGGGCTCCTCTATTATAACCTAAGCAGTGAAGTTGACTCTTTTTGCAATTGAGAGTATACGAAGTGTTTTATCCCCCAACGAGTTACGAGTTAAGCGTCATTTCTAAGCATTTTTACAAGGAATTTCTCGTTAGACAGAGGAATATAAAGCCTTTCCTGTGATACGGCAATAGTTGCATAACAAGGAGTAATATTCTTCATGTTGCGAATAAGAATATTTTTAAATTTTCTTTTAATTTCATTTGTTTTGTTTTTTTAAGCAAGTTTAATCGCAAAATCTCAAATTGACAAGGAAGGTGTTGAATCAATTTCCGATGTTTTCACCTTCTGCCTTCCGTTTTGCCAGAAGTGTAAAATAAAAAAAGGTAAACGAATTTTGTTGGTCCTGCCCGTCAGAAGTATTGAAGTAGTGATTAGGTTGTAATGGAGCAGATTACCAAACTGAGCTCGAAGCACCACAATCTATGACTATCATATACTTTTTGGATTCTAGGGGCGAATCGTCATTAAAGACGTAGAAAACATAGCGTCATGGATATCATTTTCTAATTCGATTCTAATTTATTCTAGTTGCATTACCAACTAATCTTGTTTGAAAAAATACGGAAATAAAACAAACAGACCAATTAACAAAAGAAACCCTACATTTCAACAATCGGAATGGGTGTGACAATGTAAACAAAGACTTCCTCCCCTGTATTTGAGATTCTTGTTTTTAGATTCATGTTAGCATGCATACATATCAGCAAACCTAAATAAATACGTGTTTAAATATCACATATCAGTTTAATCACAAGAATCCTTGTAATCCTTTTGATAGCACAGTGTTGTGAATTTAAGAAACGCCTATGAGGATAACACGCTTAGAACATAATGATGGAGAAATTTGATATTAAAACTACGTTTGTTAGATTACTGTTCGTATACTCTGTACAGCGAAGAGCGACGATTTTGACATGACACGCCAGCTGTGACTAGGAAAGTTAATTGTTGTACTGTGTATGAGTACAGTTAACATCATTTTCACACTTGTGTCGTATGTTTCACTTCTTTCGAATTTTGTCACGACTCACGTTCTGTTACAGCGCCCCCTGGTGTCCGATGAACAGTAGACATAAAATGCACTGAAGACCGAGCATGCTCATCTCGTTACTGCTATTTTCTTTTGACAGTCGTTCCATATCGAGTTGTGTGCCTGCTGCGCACAACGTGAGTTTTTCAAGCACTGTGCTGGTTTGAAGCACCGTTTGAAAAGGTCGTGGTTATTATGTGGATGAAAACGTGTGTGTGTGTGTGTGTGTGTGTGTGTGTGTGTGTGTGTGTGTATGTGTGTGTGTGAGGTTTTTTTTTTTGAATATTCGATTTTTTGTTTTGTTTTACGATATTTTTATATGAATTTTATTCAATATCAGGTCCATGTTGATAATAAAATTGATATGAACAACAACAACAACAACAACAACAACAACAACAAAAGCAGTCGTATTCTTCTCTCTTGTGCTGCTAAATCATTTTTGCAACATACAGTACAATATATTTTGTTGTTTATTTTCAAATCGATTTTGCTTACATGCATTTATCCTGATTTGAGACATCATGTCCCTGTGAGTGAGTGAGTGTGTGTGTGTGTGTGTGTGTGTATGCGTGCATTTCGGATGGTATATGTGCTTTTTAGTTTTTGTTGATCAATGATGTTGTTGAACGTATAATGTATACAATATAGTACACTCGAGATGAATGTCTTGTCACAATTATTGAAAAAACAAAAACAAAAACAAAAACAAACATGATTGTGTTTGCCGGAATGTACGTGTTTGCTGCTTGGTATCCTTGTTTAGTATACTGCGTACTGGTGTTCTATTAGTAACTGGAAGAATACAAAGTGAAGTACATGTGTATATATATATATGTATATATAATACACACATAATATATATATATATATATATATATATATATATATATATATATATATATATATTCACGTAGGTTGTATATAGGGAGCCCTACAGCTGAAGTAGATGTGGTATTTAAAAAAAATAAAAACGGGTCTCACAGACATCGATAGATGTATGTTCTAAGTTTTTAATCATCGATCCTTTGTACCCAATTGATAATGTGCATCTTTCGCCACCAAAATGGACAGTTTTAAACAATATGGATGCAAAAATTGAATTAACAAGCAAACAGACACATATATAATACTACAAAACATGTACTACAAAATAACATACGCCAAGAGGATTAACTATAGGCCTACGCAACCAAACAGGTAAACATGCATGCATACACAACACGTGCAAACCGGACACCGGGGAACATTTTTTTTTTCGGGGTTTTGATATTTCTATCATAACTTAAAGTCAGTTCACAAAAACGAAAACTAAGCCATATAATCCGTCTCCGCCCAAAACCTCGTACGGATGCACACGTCTTCTCATGCAATGCATTCTAACTGATACGCAATTCAGTTCAGTTTAGTTCATTGATGTTTATTCCCAGGAAATACATTACCGATAACAATGCAATCAATGTGAATATGCCAGCGGCACATCTCCAGAAGTAAAGAACATGTCACGGGTGTGCCCTTACATAAGATGACGATGATAGGCTGATGATATATAACTACTCGTACATACAAGTACATGTTAAATTGCACCTAAGTCACCTATTCTCCACTAAATTCCACTCTACAATCTTAATCTTGCTTTCCCCCTCCCCAACTCACTAGATTCCTTTTTTTTTTTCTGAATTAAATAAAAAAAAAAAGTTTCAATGGTAAATTGTACATGTCTTTGTCTTTTCCTTTATTTTTATCTCACACTTGCGTCAATTGGGGAAACTCCTGCATTTTTTCTCTTAAAATAGAAAGAATTGTATATTGCAGTTCTTTGATTTTATCGTATTTTTATACAATGATTTTATTTATTTATTTTTTTAACCAATCACTGTGATACTAAGTACATGTATAATGACTAGGGCCTACTGCAAATTCATTACGTATATTTTTTTGAAATACATTTATTGTTAATTCACGTATGACTTTTCATACAATTATTTTCATGGAGAGTGCAGAAATAAGATCAAAATTAGAGTGAAAATGAAAGCTAGACGTATGACTGTCCCCGTCTGAACCCTCTCCCCCTCTCTCTTACTAGGGGATTTCCCTTGGCCAAGAACTTCATAAGAGGGCGCTTTTCACAAGACGACTGCATGAAAAGAATACAATCACAGCAGCGGACTTCTACTCAAGTGTGTATCAGGTTTTCCAGTCTACCTGTACGGCGTACGGCTGGCGCTCGCGCTGGAGTTCTCGAGTTCCACATATTTCATAAAGCAGTGTATCTCAGCTCTGACATTTAAAGCTCATAACACTACAGTCCACTTTGTTTGTAAACGCGGTAACAACATGCAGCAGACTAAATTCATTGCCTTGTACGTGGAGCGTGGTAAAAATTTCCTTGTTCTTCATATATTTCAACATTCATTGTATTTTTAAAACCATTATTAAGCATCTGTACAACTCTCTGTGTGTCATTCGTAAAAACTTTTACATATTTCTATTAATGTAATCCTTGCCTACCCGTGCCTATTGTAATAAATGCATATTTTACATGTTCCATTTAAACACTTACTGTACAGGAGGTGAATTAGAGCACACTCAACTGAAAATGGATTCTAACCCACCCTATCGATCTACATGATCTAGGACTGGAGTAGGATGAAAACCTGGGCTGGCTGTCACAAGAAGTTTTGTTTGTACTACTCGATAAAACGTTTTGGCATCAAAGGAGACACAGTAGCGACTGGGCTGTGTGTAGTTACAAAGGAGGGTGTGTTAGACTAGGTTTAACTCTTTATTTGCCATGGTGGAAACCCCCTATGTGCCACGTTATTCTGAGGCACGAAGGTAGTCATGCTTTGTAAGAATTCTGTTTTTCCAATCTAAACAGCTTCTACAAATTTCTGTTAAGCTGGACATAATAGTGAGCAAAGTTGAAGAGGAATGCCAAGCTTTGCTTTGCTATAAATTGTATGACAAATCTATTTCTATTTATTTTTTCCAATGACCAGTTGATACATTACTGTAAAGGCGTGACTTTTGCACATGAAACCGTGAGAGAAACTTAAGATTTACATGCAAATTTAGTTGGGGACACTGCCTGATAGTCAAATCACCACATAGAATGCAAACTGTATGTAAAAGTAACAAAAGCGCGAGAAAAGCTTTCATTGTACTGCGGCATTAGGCGATTTATCGATTGGTTTAAGCGGATAAGTGCATTTGAGCGGAATATGCGAATTTAAGTTGGCACGCTGTCGACTGAGTGGGACGTGCGAACATGGCGCATACCCGGTAAAGAGTTAAGGGGGCTAAATTATTTTGCAATCTTGGAGTATAAAAGGGCAGAAGGCAGTTAATGACCCCACCAAGTAACCTGATACATGTGCAAAAAGGGATATCTGCTCTGAATTATTACCCGTAGCAGAGAATCACAGCTCCACAGACATGACAGACTGAGCTGAACCCTAACCCCAGGGTGCTCCTTGCAATTACTGGACACCATGTTAACTGCGACCAGCCCAAACTCCAACTTGCAGTTTACGTTCTATACAATTACAAGGGAGCGCCCTGGGGTTAGACACCATGCACTTTGATGCAGGCATTGTAAATTTATTGTAATTTGTATGAATATGAAAGGGGAAAACAAATTGTTATGAAGGCCCCAGATAGGTTGTGACATTTGTCTGTGTACTACCTGTGTAGTGTACTGTAAAGCGAAGAATGTTCGTGTGCATTTTAATTTCAGGAATTTTGTGAGAGCCAAGATCTGTGGAATTAAAATGCACACAAAAGTTCTTGTCTATGTGCACTATATGCATTGAATGCCAGTGGCAATTCGTGAAAATTTTATACCAGCTGCGAAAAAGGCCACCAGCTCCAATTTGCAAAAATTTCATGCTGCGAATATAATATGTTTTACAGTATATTCGTCATGTTCATACAGTGGACTCCCATTATAATGAAGTCCTCGGGACCGGCAGTTTTCTTTCGTTATATAACGAAAGAAAACTGCCGGTCCCGAGGACTTTGGAACATTATATATCAAAATTTTCTTATAACTGAACAAATAAACAATAAAAATACATAGAGTGGATAACGTTGCAGCCTGAATTTTTATTTCATTGTAACTGTAATTTTGTTATAACCATGTTCGTTATAATTGGAGTGCACTGTAGTTCGTATGGAGATCTTTATTTCAAAAACATATAAACATCAACTAAACCTGATAATTACAGAGTTAAATAGGTGAGTTAAGTGGAATCTAATGATTGATTTTCCATAATACAGTTGAACCTCTCGTATCCGGACAAGTCGGGACCGGGGCTCAACGGGATAAGGGATTTGGCCGGATACGGGAGACTCAATGCTTTATACATACATGTACATATACATACACATGTACTGATGTAGCCCATTGTAGTACCACATGTAGTAATGTGTATGCTGCAACCTTTTCATTGTTACACTCAGTAACAGACCCCAAAATAGAGGTTCGTGTTTGCAAGAATGAAATCATTTTCTTTTATAAATTCTTGGGATGATTTACCTAAGTAATTATTAAGAAATGTATCAAGTATATGTAATTCATGTGTGTTTGTGTAGGAGTTTTCAAGGAGTTTGGAATCCCCCTTTCCTCCCGTAATTACTAAAAAAAGATAAAAAAATCATGGCGAGATTGCGTCCGGATAATAGAGAGATCCGGATAAAGGGAGGCCGGATAATAGAGGTTCAACTGTATGTCCTGTTGCATGGATCCTCCAGTTTAGGCAAAAGAAACAGAGGGGGAGTGAAATCAAGTTGATAATGTGTAAAGTTGTTTTTCTGTGGCTTCACACCTCTTGAAGTTGTCCTGGAGGACTTTAATTTGAAAAAAGAGTGTGTTTCGTGCATTATTTGATTTACCATATTATCTTGAATTTGCTGTATGAACCGTGGGACCCTTTAAGAATTATTTTTGTCTGTGTCTATTATAGGGACACTTTCATATGAAAGTGTAGTTTGAAACCAGTAGCACCATTTATCACTTATGTGTTACTCACCAATGAATTGAACCCTGTTGAATATGTTGACAGTAAATTTTATTGTCCACCTCACAGATTGTTTAAAATCACCACAGCTATGTTTCACTAATTACACTGGCAGCAACTGTGCACATCCTGATCTGAAAGCAATCAAGCAATGCAATTTCCATATTATGTAGGATAATAGTGTATTGATTGAGGGCATCATAGGCAATACATGTAGGCCCTATTTATCTTTCATTCTACAGATAAAAAAGGATAAAAACTGTACCAACAGACAGACTGACAACATCTGCTGGGGAGCTGCATTTTACAACTGTATGTCCATGGAGGAAGTATGGAAAAAGTGCATTTTTAATTATCAGTGAATAGTTTTAAAGGGGATGGCTAGAAACTGATCAGTGGGAATCGGTGGGAATGCTCGGGGATGATTGTTTCAATCCTTGTGGGAATCATTTAAGACTACATTATATATCTATTGTTGTGTGAAAATTATTTGCTTCAGAATGGTCTCATATTCAAGTAATGAGCAGTTCAATGTTTCCAGGTTAGCATGCCTGTACAAGCAGTGTCAGGGCGATCGTTAACGGGCCGTTAACTGATCAGTTACTAGCCATCTCCTTTAAAAAGCAGCAATTGTAACGCATATTCAAATATACAAGAAGCATGTCTCATTAGATGATTTTCTGAGATGTCAAGGCTGAAATAAGTAGCCCTTCTAGATCTGTGCCAATGAGACAAATGTGCACCAATTTTACACACATTCAGGCTGTGGACAGGAAATTGATGTCACACACTTAGGCCCGAATTCACGAAGGTGGTACAAATGAAACCATGGTTTAAACCATGGACAAAAACCATGGAGTGCCAAGTGTCGCATGCAATATTTCGTTACGAAATCAGTCATTTCGTCGATGAAATGATTAGTTTGTAACGAAAAGACAACATTTTGTAACTACATGAACATTTCGTCCACGAAATGATAATTTCGTTAACGAAACAGTCATTTTGTTGACGAAATGACCAATAACCATTGGGACTCAAGCCTCTAGACACTGCTGTCAGTAATGCCATTCAATGAAAGTTTGAGAGAGAAAAGATGTCAGAATACTTTGCTTTTTGTTTCTTATTTGAAGACTTTGGTGACACAATGCCCTTTTTGTTTACAGTGTCATGATTCAAAAGCCCATATCTGTAAAGTATTGTAACGTAAAGTGCTGAATGTTGAAAAAAACAACAACATAGAATCTTTTAATTATCTTATCTTCTTTCCCTCTAAATTTCTTCATTTTTTCTAAATGTTTAAATGTTATGAACTTCACTTTTTTTTTTGATGACACATGTTACAATGGTGATTTCAGTTGACCCATTGCATTTCAATGGCTGATCGTATAAAGATAACAGTGGCATGACTTGACTTTCAATGTAAAGTTAAAAATAGGCATTTCTCCAAACCATGCTTGTCTGGGGGCTTAGCTTTCTTGCAGCTTCAGTATGATACAGTAGCTCTTTGGAAATAAAAGTGGGACAACTTATGTGTCATTGCAAAGCTTTGAAGAGCACCTGCCCAAATATTTCAAAGATGTAATTATCTCAAACTAATAAGAGCTGATTTTATGTGATGTCATTGTAGGCTTTTGTGGCAATGCATCTGATTTGACTTAAGCCCAGGTTACTTCTCAAGATATTTATGAATGACAGGGGACAATGTAGGCTTTGCTTGTTGGAAGCACCTGTCCGTTCAGAGGATGTATTTGCTGAACGCCCGTCTTTGGTTTGGTGAGCTTGGCAAGTCTCGTGCACGGGTCATGACCCTGAATCATTCAGAGACAGACAACCTGGCCTAGGAAATGGAGTACTTCCTTGTTTTCATCCACCGAAACCCCTCAGTGTTCCCTGCGCGCCTCATAATGTGAACGATGCATACATGTGCCTCATTGTCCTAACACTCAGATGAGCAGCCGGTAACATGCTAACGAGCCGTGCACGTTGTCTTTCCACGAGAGTGGAAAGTCCTTCTGTCCACTAGTTATCAATGCTCTGACGTCTGATCAATAATTCATACTCAGTTTTGTGTCATTTGAATTTTACCTGCCCCGTCCTCCCCTCCTCCCTAATCCTCTCAACCCTCCCCCTCCCAACCACCCCACCCCCTGATTCTCAACCCCTGGCAACTCTACTGCACGTTGCTATGGTTACCAGTGATTGACAACTGATGATTGGCTGGCTGGGGGGACAAAGTTGGGATGACATCACGCTTCCTGCCGAGCTTCCTGACTGATCTGGTCTAATTAGCCGAACTCGGCAGTCCGGGGGACAAGTATGGATGGTGAAAGATAGCGCCCTGTGAGGCTTGTAATATTTGCGAGGGTAGGGCGATATATTGCCAGCCATTGTCTGTACAGTCCGTTGGGCAGCACTTTATGTCGGTAAGTGTCTCAAGAAATATATCTGCGACTCGAGAGCTCTAGAGCACGGTGATGATATCTACAGAATATTGTTTTATCTCTTCCAGAAAGGAAAGAAACAGGCAGATCATATGTCTGTGTTCAGCAAAAATTTTTTCATTGTTGTTGTTTTTCTTTTTAATTTAATTATCCTTTTTTTTCCTAAAGTTGTATTAGCTTTCAGCAGCCATGCCTTGTTGTTATTTGTGTAGTGTAGACTTAATTGCCAGGTTTCTTTAGACTATCAAGTGCTGCAGAAACTTTGTCCATACCTTTTATTAGTACAACATTATTGATTGCATTATGATTGCATACATGAATCATGCCATTATTAAGATTCTTAAAATAAACCACGCAAACAAAAAACAAGCCTTAATGCTGACTATCCATCCACTCACTATATCTGTCTTTCAATAAATGTATCCCTTGATTGACATCTTAGTCAGTAATTGATGTGACTTTTTTTTTAAAATGGATCACCTGTTCTGAAGTGTACATTGATTTAACCCGTCGAGGATGAGTCCCAAGTATACTCTGGCAGGTGTCTATGAGAAATGTGTGTTGTAGTAAAATCAAACCGTCCTCAACGGGTTAATAGCTAAGTTGCTTAAATGTGACTGTTGAACAAACTTGAGTTGTATTTTATTGCACAAACAAGTAATATCTACGTCATTTTGTTTGTATTCAGGTGTTTGAAATATTGAAGGTGGCCATTCATTGAAATATTGAAGGTAGCCATTCATATCTCAAGATTGGGTTTTGTCAAATGTCAGCCTCTGATTGGTAGAGTGAGGTCACCTGATGATCTTGCCCCCCACCCATGGGGCATTCCCTTGTCCTGTCATGGCCCCAGCCAGCCCCAATCAACTGCAATTCTTTCACTGTTACAGGAAATACTTGGCTGGTTTCCTCTCAATTTTTTCATTAGAATTGTATGCACACTTTATAACAAAGTTTGTCCCTGACTACTGTGAAGCTTGTCCAAGGTTTGTCCAACATAGCAACAATTAATGCGTGCAAATTCGATTCCCATTACCGAAATGCAGTGAATGTTTACAGCTGGATGTAACAGCTTGTTAGTGAGTCCTTAGAAGAGGAAAAATATCTGTAAATTTGAATAGTTAAGCCAGTTCATAGTTCCACTTTGCACAAGAGCAGGGAAAGGTCATTTGTGATTTATATAACGGGCATGTTGGTTTTTAAATTCACTGAGATATTAAGCATGTGTAACGTAATGATTATTCGTGTAATCCTTAAGAATTATGGTTGTCAGCACGTCCATATGACAGCAACAAAGTGTTCATTAAAGCCTAGTATTCACAGATAATTTAATTAGAAAAACTTAATGCATTCAATGCATAATAATGAAATGGATGCTTCCCCAAATGTCAGAAAAAGTGATGGACCTTATAAATGGTCATCTGGGGCCCGTTTCATAAAACTTGTTATTAGTGACAACTGCTACATTTCTATGACAAATTTGCTCTCAGCCAATCAGATGCAAGGATTTCAGTAGCTTGTCACATCTATGACAACTTGTCACTGATGACAAGTTTATGAAACGGGCCCCTGGTCTATGAAAGTTCATTCTTTATTTGAGCATGAATTCCACAGACTGTTATGTGGGGCAAGCTTAAATGCATTATGTCACTTTAAAAATGAGTAAAGCACCTCACCAACTGGGGAAAAAAGAAAGATCATTTGCTCCAATGTGCACATGAGCTAATTATGAACTGGCTTATCAGTTGGCGTATCGTTAGCAGATGGCAGTGGACTGTAAGAAATGGTCCAGCAGAGGAGAGTATTACACCATGTACTGATGTGGCCTAGGGAGGGTTCATGCTCAATTTGCGAAGGCAAAATCAGCATTTTGAAATGCCGATCCAAACTGCTGATCCAAAATGCTGCTCATGGGGTTACTGTTGAAATGCTTAATTTTTTCAAGCTCAAGAAAGAGCTGAGTATGCACTGCGCTTTGTTAACCTTAATCGTAGCCACTGACGATTCTGTACATAATGGCGTATGGTCCACTGGAAAGTCCATTGTACAGCAATATTTCTCTCATTTCAGCAACTTTCTGAATTATATAAAATAGCTCTCTGAATGTTTATTTGTGTCTATCATAATTTATGTTTATTTGAAAGCCTAAGACTTAATCAAAAGAATGGTGTGTCACAGAGGTTATTCTGACATACATTTGTTGACCTTTGACCTTTTTCAAATTACATAATTAGATATGAAGACAGATGGTAAAGCAAAAAACGGGCGGGCAGTTTCGGGTGTTTCAGTGACTAATGCCAGTGGGTTAAAAAACTATAAACTCCTGTGAGCTGTTCAGCATACAGAAAGGTGATTTTGTGTTTATGCTTCCCCAGTAAACATGATTGGAGAGAATCACCAATTGTAAATGCGGCTTGCATTTATGCTTCCCCGGTAAACATGGTTACAGAGAATCGCAGATCATAAATGCATCTGCTGTATACGCCATATATTTCGTGAGTCTAAATTTTTGTGAATCCGGAATTCCCGACGATTTTGTGAGTGGTTAAATTCGCGATCGGAGAGTCCTGCACTGAGCAGAGAAGTGTACACGCATACGTCACATTCACATCGGGATCAGAGTCAATATTTTCGCATGTCTTTAATTTCGCGAATAGCACCCGACTCGCGAAATTCGTGAAAATAAAAACCTCGCAAAATATGCGGCGCATACAGTATTTGTGCATTTTGAATCGGCGCTTTGAAACGGCGTTTATATTGCAGTGAGTCAGAACGCAACCGTGTTTTGCACTAATCACGTTTCAAACTGCGGATTATGGTCCCCAAAAAGCGAAGCATAAACACACTCTTAGAACAAGGAGATATTGTGCAACCCTGTCTATTGCATGGAGGAAAATGCAACCTAACATTAGGATGAGGCTTGGAGCATTTGCACTCTACACGTGAACCCCTTGGTGCTACAGAGTTTTAACAGCCAATTGTGACGGAAGCCATTGAATTTGTTGCAGAAATGTCAGAAAATTTTTATGATTTGAGACTTCCCTAGCATTAGTCAATGTCTGATAATGGTAACCACTAATTCTCTTTTGTCCATTAATTACAAGATTTGTCATTGCACATTAAAACTTCTCTCATACATGTACCTTAAGTGGATGTCATTTCCTTTTCAAGGTCTATTTCTCTGTAGAGGTCCATTTTCTATTGCCATGTCTGATAATCTTTCATCATTCAAGCTGTTAAATAACTCTTTTCAATATTTCTCTATAGTTTCACTTTTGAAACTTTCAGCAGTCCATTGGTAATATATACCTTAATTTTTTTTTTTTCAATGGAAATTACTTTTTATCTGGTATAAATTCCCTCATCATGCGAGATTGAAAGTTGATATGGAGTGGAAAAAAAATATTTATCAACCCAACCGAACAGTTTTAATGACTATACATCAAAGTCAAAAAGCGGTCATTATTTGGCAATTATTGAGAACAGATAGTCACTTCTTGAACTGAATAAGAAGTTACACAGAGTAATTGTATTCCACATATTCATGGTGTAGTTAACTAAGATAGTGTTTTGCAATTAGAATGTAGACAGTGAAATACCACAATATTTTGTGTGGTATTTTGTAGCATTAATGCAATCACACCACAATTTGCTTTGTGAAATACTGTGGTAGCTAGGGCAGCAATTCAAACTTTGCATGAAATACACATGTATGCAAAATTTGAGTGTGAATCGTGTTATGAAATATGACAGATTGTACAGCGGTGTATTTCTCACATTACCCGACACTCTTTGTGTCTTTTTCCATTGGAAATATGCATGTAATGTGCAGTGCTTACCAGAAATGCCATGGTATTTTGTGAATGGGAATGGTATACCAAATACCAAGTGAATTACTGCGGTGTCTGTTACCATGGTATTTTGCCAGTGAGAGTGGTGCCAACAAATTACTGTGCTAATACAGTGGTAATTTTAATGTGAATTTGCATAGCGAAAACACCTTGTAAACCAGGCATTATTTAAGAGCTAACATGGCTTGCTGAAGTTGGTATCTGGGACCTGTTTATTATCACCAACTGTTTCCTGTTTAGTGAAACATAACCCTAGAGAAATCAATGTAGCTAGTCAATGTAGCTATATTTTAGAACTTTAATGATGATATGAGTAGTGAGCAGAAATTTTGTAGATATATTGTACTGTGCATTAAGGACACTCACCAAAAACTTACATCAATTTTTGGTCAGTGTCCTTGATGTGCCCCAAGAAAGTACTGAGCAAATTTGGAGAAATATTCTGATAAGGGTTCAGTTTTGATATATAATTCTGGCTCTATTCTAAAGACTTTGTAATTGACATATCATAATGACATTCTATTACTTGATTGTACTGTCATGTCTACATAGTATATAAATTAAAATGTTGTAAAATGAAAGCATCTTAAATTTGCTTCATTCACATTAAACGATCTATGTGGCAAACCTTTCACGAACAGTTTCAAAATGCACATCTCGTTTAGTGAAAATAATCCGATACCCTACTTACTTTAACAGTATTATGTTATTGGATCATAAATCCTTTCTTGATGTAAACATTGAATGTACAGTTTGCCATCATCAGTGTAGAACTCCTTGATAAACTTATGACAGTTTAATCATTGATAAGACTTGACTTACATGTATGTCCATTCATCCATCCAACACTAAATATTTGAAATCATAATTCAATTTTGTTTCTACACTAGACACACAACAGGCAGAGAAATGTTAAATTCACCAAAGTGTCCATGCAAAATTAAGTAAATTGTGTTAATTGTAATAAGCAGTGAAAAATAAGTTCGAACTGATGGAGCTGCAGAGCTTGCAGCATCATATTTTTCCTCTATGTCATATTGATGTCACTGTAGTAACCATCTGAACGCCATCTTAATAGGGTATTGACTTATACTTATCATAAGCATAGGGTATCAACTTACGCTTAAATCATCAGCATGATGCTGACGAGACTGAAATCAATTGATGTCAGTTTATGGTAGAAAGTCTGCTTCTCTGTGCGGTTGTAAAGTGTTAACATTCATTTTGTTATTTCACACTTTTGAATTTGATCATGGAGAGAATTTCTAGTGATGTCTCCATTAGTAGGTTTTTTTTTTTTTTTTTTTTTTTTTTACTGGTTTTGGTTACTTTGTGAATGATATCAATTTTTGTGAGTACCTCCTTTGACTTTATTATAATCTTTTAATATATAGTATTTATATCTTTTGGCCCAAGCAAGATGAAATGTCATGATTTCTTTAAAGTGTATAACCCAGAAAAAAGGAGAAAAAATAGTAAGATATCATTGGCTACAATTTCCACTTGTCCACCTTCAGGATTGAAAAAATATAATGGGAAAATGTTATCATCCTCCTAAAATCACCTCATAGATAGAACAATAGAATGTAATCATTGCAAAATATCACCCAATGTAAAAAGTCACCATGGATTTTGAGAATAGTTAAAAGAGTTGCAAGTGTGTCCTATGATTTGTATTGTAGCTAATAAAGGAGAAAGTTACAGATGCAGTATTGATTAATACAGACTGTGATAACTATGAATCAGGAGCGTCATATAAACATAGATCTTATGATAGTAAACATTGTATATGTCATCTACAGTTGGACACTGCAGCCTGATTCAAGTTCAAGTTCAAGTTTTATTTAACCAATTCATTAAACATTTGACATTTTACAAAAGGATATACAGCATCAAGAATAATGAATGGTTTGGGACCCCAAAAGAAGCAGAGCTTGTAAAAAAGGGGTCCCAGATAAACATATAAAACAAAACATACTAAAGTTTTAAACATATTAACAAGAGGTATAATAGTAACATATTTACATAGGACAGATGCAACACAAGCACACACACACACACGCACACACACACACACATTCAATCACACAAACACGTGTCACAAAAACGCTCATGCACATACATGTAGTTCACATGAAATTGCAGAAAGATACTTTCTATTTTACTATACTTTTAAATTCAGCTTCCCTGATCAATTCTTGTTTTACAAATTTCCCTCAAGATAGATGCGACATGTACGTTTAAAGTTGGATAGTGTTGAGGCTGACCTAATTCTCAATGGAAAATTATTCCATTCTCTAATACAAACATATACAAATGAATTTTGGGCAGTTTGAGTTCTTACAAAGGGTTGATGAGTGAGATTACTTTTACGCGTATTATAAGCATGAACGGTAGAATTTAACACAAACGCATCCTTCATGAAAGATTTCGGATCACCTTGTGTCTTAAACATAAAACCAATTTTTCAAATGGCAAAATATGAAGTTGAATAAACAATGGCAAACTTGGACTTCTATAGTTTGAATCTGTAATATACCTCACAGCTTTTTTCTGAAGAACAATCAACTTATCTATATGAGTCTTATAAGTATTTCCCCAAGCTACATTACAGTACATTAAATGAGGCACAACTATGGCATTATACAGAGTAATTAAGGTTTCTTTTGGTGAATAGAGACGTAACTTGGATAAGATACCAACACTACGAGAAACTTTAGTACAAACATAACTGACGCGGTCTTTGCACGATAAATATTCATCGACTATAACGCCTATTCAGTTTGAAACAACATATTATTGAATAAAAAGTTAATCAAGATGTATCATAGTAATATAGTTGATATCGCCCGCAAAGGAACTGCCGGTGATGAAATTAGGTAATTTGCAAATCATGGTATTATGATCTTTCAAGTGTCAGTTCTTTGAATTGAATTAAATTTATTTCTCATATGTCACAATAACAAAATACCATATATAGGCCTATTATTGGACAAAGCAATGAAAATATTGTGAAAATGCAATGTGAAACAGAAACCAATTACAAAAGTTAATGCAATAATAACACAAGGTTATATTTTGAATAAATGACATGGTAATCACATACCCAAGCTTATGGATTTTTTTTTTTTTCATTGGTAATGGTGATGTTTATTATTCCAAAGGTTTGCTAATCTGAAAATGAAATAAGAATTTCTTATTCTTTGGGTTTTTTTTTTGTTCTGAAACACACAAAATACCCTGTACATAGATGTTTGTCCACCCAAAAGTGAAAGTAAAGTTTCTTATTCTGAAGTTTTGTTCATCTCAAAATAAAATAAGGCTTGTTGATCTGAAGGATCATTAATCGGGAAATTAAATAAGGTCTGTTATTCCGAAGATTTGTTAATCAGAAAATGAAAAGAAGGTGTGTACTAACGAACCTTCAGAATCATAAACCTTATATTGTTTTTTAGATTGACACACCTTCGGAGTAACAAACTGTAGCCAAAAGGGGAAATCCCTTGTCAGGTTTTTGAGTGAGTGATGTCGTCATTCCCATGAATTAAATTTCCCAGGAAACTGACCAACCACAACAGGTCAACCCCTAGCCCTGTAGCCCTTCAATCTGAGATCTGGATTCTTAAAGGCATAATTTACCATTTGCAGATGAAACAAAAACCCAGCATTAATGCTTCAAAAAAAGTTCTAAAAAGTGAGTTAGGGCTAGAAACAACCACTGTGAAAATCTGAATCCGTATAATCATTGTTAAGTGTTGTTAAATACACAAAATGTGAACAATCGTTATAATAAAAATGTTTCCGGATTAAACCATCTACAGTTACGGTTTATTGAGAAAGACACTGATATCTCCTCATATTTTAGGCTTTATTGCAAAAAAATTGTATGGAAGGATGTTTTGTGAAACAACAGAACTACACATATGCATTAAATGTGATATCTTGAAATTTTTTGAAATTACTACTCCCAAAGGTAAACTGGACCTTTAAAGCCAAGCCATTATCAGATCTAGAAGGTGAAATTCTAGACACAAACAATTATCATATTCTCAGGTCACCTCCATTGTTTTAATAGTCAGTAAATATTGTGCTCAAGGAAGGGGGCAGTTATGGCTTACAGGGCTCATCATAAATGACTGCTCGGTGAATATAAAGTGAATCAAATTAAAAACAATTCTGTAAATGATATATGTTTTGTGGGAGGTTCTGCAGAAGCAAACTGCTTTTAAAATTGTATGAAAATTTTGGAAAAACAAATCTCACCAAACTGTGCTAATTTGAATCCGTCTGTAATAGGTATAGGAGACTGATGGAAATTGAAGACAGAACATTGTAGGGTTGATTTCTCCTTAGAAAAACCTTTAAATTCTTGCATACTCAGAAAGTTGAAGGCACCATACAAGCACAGGATTAAACTGTACTTCACAACAGTTGCTATTGAGCATTATTTACTGTGGTATTAATGTTTTGCAAGAAAGAGAGAGAGAAATTGTGAAATTAACATTTTTCCTGTTCGAGGGGGAAAAAAAATCTGTCGACTCACAAAATTCTATACAGATATTATTATTGCAACTTTCTGTTAATTGATTGTTGAAATTACCCCCCCCCCAAAAAAAAAAAGGAAAAAGGAGGAGGAGGAGGAGGAGGAGAAGAAGAAGAAGAAGAAGAAGAAGAAGAAGAAGAAGAAGAAGAAGAAGAAGAAGAAGAAGAATTTGTAACATTACAGTGTGGGATTTAATGGTTAGGCACTGTGACTTGTCTGACCAAGAATTTGGAATGAGTGAGAGCTAATGAACAGAATGCTGTGTTGGATGAGATTGGTGTAATTTTGGACAATCAAGGGTGGTAGATGACTTTCTACAGCATTTGAAATGTGACAATTTTCTGTCTGATACCATGATATCAGATTGCTGTGTATGTTGCATTTCTTAACCCATTCCATGCGCAAACCTGGTGGCTTGTGTATTAAGTCTATAGGGATTTCAGAATTTAGTATGGAATGGGTCAATTCCGTTTTGTTCCCTCGCCCTTATCATGGTCCTGCCATTTTGACTCCAACCCTCCCCTACCTCCCCAGCACCATCCCCACCCTCCCCCCCCCAAAAAAAAAACAACGATAGAAAACTTGCCACATATACTAAAAACTAATTGGAGAGGAAACGTCTTGTTCTATATTAAGGCTATGGGTCAGGATAAGATAACTAAATATGGAAAGTGACTAAAACGTTCTCGGCCGATCCTCATTCTATTCTCTCTCCCTCTCTCTACCCCTGGTGCTATTTTGGGTCCCGGCACAAACTGCAAATTGTGCTTTGCTGAACATAGAAGTTTTTTTTTTTTTTTGGGGGGGGGGGGATGGGAGGTTTTTATTTTTTTTTTTCTTGTTGCAATTTTCAGCTCAAACTGTGTAACTGCAAAACTGAGCTGTTATCAGAAATTAGCATGTGAAGAAATCCTCAAATATAGACATATTTTAAGAGAACAAAGCATTTAGTGAGCTACAGGGTGTTTCACTGTCTTCTTGAGAGTTTTTTGTTTTCGTTTTGATTTGCAGTTGTTTCCTAGACTGACTTCACACAGTTTAGCAGTGTTCTAGTCATGTCAAACAAACATACACAAACGTACACAAGAATTGATTGTCTGCTCTTGTCTGCTATAAGAACACGGTGAATATTGATGCGAAGTTACTCGAAATAGCACACTCATCTATTGCTCTTGTGATTCCACTCAAGCTAGGTAATATACATGTATACTCAAATGTTGCTTCGAGAATAATCTTCTCTACACTTGGAATAAACCTTTTGAGGACGAGTCCCTAGTATACTTGGGCAAGCATCTCGATGCAAAGTGCTTGTTGTAGCAAAATCAGCCCGTCCTCAAGGGGTTAAAGGAAAATGCTTCATTATCAAGTTCTTGATGTAAAGCTTGCAGTTGTTGCAGCAATCCCCCATTTCGCCCCCTACTTTAATTCCAAACAGTATGAGGCTATAAGGGCATAGAGATGCCATTTCCTGTTCACCTGTTGCTCATGTTCATTTAACCCACTGCTGACGAGCTGATCTTTTGCCGTAACATGCATTTCCCATAGACACCTGCCGGGAATATACTTCAGGGGTATACTCACAGGGCCAGCATTGAATGGGTTAAGATTCCAGCCATGTCATGGAGAGCTCCTTTAAAAGGATACTTTCCATTGCACCATCTTGTAAACATTTGATGGCAATCATTTGCTTCTCACACATCTGCCCAAACTTTCATCTAACTTGTGTATAGCTAAGTACACAGTAACAGCAGAGCCCCACAGATCTCAGATTTTAAAATTAGGACCACATGCACATCACTCATATTTCTCTAACTTAAAGGTAGGGGATACCTTTTACAGACCTCCCAAAATGCAGCAAAACATTAAATATGAACCTCAGGGGACTTGTTTAGGCCACTGCTGAGAAATTTGGAAGTCAACAGTTACATCGTATCTACAATTTGAATAATGCACAAAACTCAACTACTCAGTAGTTCTGTGTGTCAGCCACACTTAAGCCTTTTTGTTGCAGTCTTCTGTACTTTTTTTTATCTATAAACACAAATCTAAAAGTATAAGAGCTGATGTAATATATAGAGTGTGTGGCACGAATGTATATAGAAATGTTTGTAAGTTTTCACAAAATATACATGATGGACACACATGCAGTGCATGGGTCTGCAAAGGTAGCCTAGTAATGTACTGGAATTTACGGTGAGCCCCGAAAAAAATTCAATTCAAAATCTAACAGTCAATAAAAATGTACTAAATGTTACCTTCCACTTTCAATACTTTATGGGAGTTTCTAAAATGATACTCTCTTCAACATACCACTGTATTTATACAACTCTTCATTTAAGGCATGCAAATGGGATTCCCTACCTTTAAAGTTAGTGCAGTGCTCCTACCACAAACAAATCTTGTTGCTGGGATGATAGGGCGCATCTGTGAAAGGTACATGTATTCAGTGGGCCCTTATGAATGCAGTAAACAACAGGCTCGATGGTTTAAGCTTGACCCCTGTGTATGAGTGCATGTTGAATTACTTCCTGTACGTAAATGCACACCTGTGCATAAATGCTTGGTATATGCATGAAACGGTGGATGTCATTGTGACATGCATGTGGCACACTGCACTTCTGGATTGCGTCATCCAACGTTAATAGCTACTTGTTAAAAACATGTTTCTGATTATTATGTATCCTATGTTCTTTACCTGGTCAAATAAATGTGACTGTGCATCACAAAACCAATACAAAGTCACATCCCTTGATTTTATGTGAGGACTCAAAAAAGATGAAATTGGTCAACCAAGTCAATCTTGGGTTTTTCATATTTTCTGAAAGAGCTATTCTTCTTCTACCGTACATTATTCCAAAGTTTTGGAATATAAAGTGAATCAGGAAGTGTGTTTTAGCAGTTTTTCTATTTATAACCCATTTTTTTTTTTTTTGTGTGTGTGTGTAAAGTAGTGAGATCAGGTATGTCTTAGAGGTCCCTTTTCATTTCTTGAAAATCCTTTGCACACTCTTCTCTTTTAACTACAATAACTTGTAAGGACACTAATACTACTTTGAACATTTGCATCAATCATGGATAAAATGTGTTAATAGACTATGCTAAATTTCAGCTTAATCTTATAATCCCTTCACCATGGCTCGACACTAATTTTTTTGTTTGGTGGCCCGATGGGGCCACCAAAATGCTAAATTTCAAATTTTTGGTGGCCCGAGAGAAAAATTTGGTGTCCCGAAAAAAACAATAAAAAACATTAAAAGTCCTTTTTTTTTTTAATGAGTCAAATATGTAAGTTTTATGAAAGTAAGAATTAGAAGTTGGACATATCTACTCATAAATAAACTTCAACAAACTTGCAACACTCACTCTCAGGCACTCATTCAGTCCTTTTCATCCATCCTTTAAACAAATTTAACTGCTAATTTCCGGCGCAAAAAGTTGCGAATTTATTGACATACTTTTCAAAAAATTTTGGTGGCCCAAGGCGGGCCACCAAATTTGCCCTTTTTTGAAATTTGGTGGCCCGATTTTCATTTTTGGTGGCCCCGGGCCACCGGGCCACCGTTAGTGTCGAGCCCTGCCTTCACTGTTGCTTAACTGCTCCTGTTGGTTACATCCTACTTTTTGTCCCATTCATTGCACAGCTAGTGGTTTGGTAAGCACTTGAATAGACCCTGTACTTCGGAGCCTCTTTTCTCAGTTCACACTTTCCCAGAGCGTGTGCTTTCTTCCCAATATTTAGATAGGTTACTTTTAATATGCTGTCACATCTTTCTGGCCATTGCGGCTTCCAGTAGTGAAAGCAGAAGATGTGGAATAACATCCAGTACTTTCCTCTCAAGACATGTTAAGTGATATTGTATGTCTAGTGGTTCATTACCAGTATCATTTTTCATTTATACGGTGTAGAGTGATATCCATACGAAAACAAAGACATGCTGTAGCTGACATCCTCAGTGGGAAATCCGACACACTTCCTGTAGGGCAGCTCCTGGAAGCTATGACACAATCATGCATGTCATTATATACCTTCCCAGCAAGTCAGCGTGTACATCTATAGACACAATCCTGTATTAGAATAACAAAGGGATGGTGGTCTTTGTTGGATCTATCTTAACAGAGTAATTAAAAACAATACGTCTATATATAGATGATTCATTTATAGTAAAAAGGGCTATTTTTATGCCTGTAGAATAAAGATAGACTACACAAATCGATTCAAAGATAAATATATGAATCTTAAACATTGATGCACAGGCAAGTACAGAGGCACTAATCAGGGGCGGATCCAGGAATTCTGTAAAGGGGAGGCGCCTTTTCAAAATTAAAGGGGGGAGGGCGCATGCCCCCCTATTTTTGTTACGTTTCATCCGTATTTCTTTTGTCTTAACACAAAATAAAGAGAGGGTGCATGACTGGTACGCACCCCTTCTGGATCCGCCACTGCTAATAACAGATATCAGATAAGAAGAAAGGTTGAAAAGGAGGGTAGAATTCAATGTATGGAATCACTAGGCAGGGTAGTAATGTTTGCAAGTCTTTTTTAATGAAATTCATAATAATGGTAAACATGTTAAATGAAAGCATTTTCTTTTGACATAATATTCCTGCACAACTTTGGTGTCACATTTCTTCTGGTAAGGTGTTCATAATTTGAACAAATTAAAAACATGTGAAATTTCGTCTCACTTGACTTCATGCAAATTGTTCAAAATGCTGATATTTTGCTGTCACACTTTCATGGTAGAAAATAGAGAGATGGGAAAAGAGATTTGGTTATCATTTGCATCCTTTCACCTCATACCTCATACCGGGGCTGCACACTACCCCATTTTTATACCCCCGCCAAACGAAGTTTGAAGGGGGTATATAGGAATCAGCGGACGGTCGGGCGGTCGGGCGGTCGGGCGGTCGGTCGGGCAGTCAGGCGGTCGGTCCGTTGCAAATCTTGCGTCGCGAACTACTTCCTCAGTTTTCAACTGATTCCCATAAAACTTGGCACAGATGTGTGCCTTGGGTTGTAGATGTGTAAGACGTATTTTTTGACAGTACCCAAAAGTACGTTGCCATGGTAACGGCATATTATGGGCAAAAATGGGTACAAATCTTGCGTCGCGAACTCCTCCCACAGTTTTTGATCAATTTTTATGAAATTAGGTACAGATGTTCATCTGAATATGTTAATGTGCAAGACACATATTTCCGCAGTGGCAAAAAGTGCGTTGCCATGGTAACGGCATGTTATTGGTAAAATATAGGGCAAAATGCTTCATGGCAAAACTGCTTCATCAGTGTTATATGGAATTCATATTGAATGTTTGTCTTAGGATATAGGTCAGCATGACACATTTCATGACAGTGACAAAAAGTATGTTGCCATGGTAACAGCTCACATATTATGAGCCAAAATGATGGAAAATTTTGTGTTGCAAACTACTTCCTCAGTTTTTGCCCAATTCTGGTACGGATGTGTGCCTTTGGTTGTAGATGTGCAAGACGCATTTTTCAACAGTACCCAAAAGTACGTTGCCATGGTAACGGCATATTAATGGCAGAAGATCAAGGAAAGATCTTGCGGATTTAACTACTTTCTCAGTTTTTTGACCAAAGCTTATGAAATGTTGTTTGGCGGGGGTATAACCAGTCGCTGTAGCGACATTTCTAATTTTCTGCTGGTCCAACCTGTCCCTGCCGGACCAGTAGATACCCAGTTTCTCCATTTTTACTGTTTTTTTTTTTTTTGTTTGTTTTTTTTTTTGACTGGCCCCAACAATTTTTTTTTTTAACCAGTCATATTGGACCAGCAATTTTTAGCCTATGATAACCTGCTCTCTTTTTCTTTCTTACTCCCAATCTCACTCTCTCTTCCTCTCTCTCCTTCTCTCTCTCTTTTGTTCTTTCTATCTTTCTCTCTGTCTCTCGATATCTTTCTCTTCCTCTCTGCCTGTCACTCATTTTGAAAGAATAACAATGGGATGTGTATTCACAGAGGTCATTAAATACACCCCTTTCTCTCTATCTCTCTCTCTCTCTCTCTATCTATCTATTTATCTCTCTCTCTCTCTATCTATCCATCTATCTATCTATCCATCTATCTATCTATCTATCTATCCATCTATCTATCTATCTATCTATCTATCTCTCTATCTCTCTCTCTATCTATCTATCTCTATCTATCTATCTATCTATCCATCTATCTATCTATCTATCTATCCATCTATCTATCTATCTATCCATCTATCCATCTATCCATCTATCCATCTATCTATCTATTTATCTATCTATCTATCAATCTATCTCTCTCTGTTTCTTTCACTTGCTTTCTATGATCCATTTTTAGCAGAATGACAATGGCATGAATATATATACTTGTGATTAAAGTGATTCTTGGAACACCTAACCCATCATAGCTACCAGTCACATATAATGCAGCTTATAAGCTAGCTGTTGGTGCCGGAGACAATTTCATGCATGTTCTCTCAACTGTACTTACTCAACTTTAATTGATTTCACTATTACCCTTAATGAGAAAAACAAATATGTGGAACTTTTTATCAATTGAAAGAGAAAGTAAAAGATGTAAACCTCTGTCCTAGGATGAATCATGATATTATGGATATTTACAAATGAAATACACAATTAGGGATGATCATGAAACTTTCAATTGTCATAATGTAAGCTTTCCAATGATGTGCAACTCGTATGATACTGTTAAAGTGGAAATTTTCGTGTAACCAGAAACTAGCATGAAAATGAAAGTATCATGCGAATATTTTTGCATGCCATAATTTATATATTCTGGATCCTGATGAAATATTTGGCAGAGAGCAATTGCATGATTGACCTAACATGCCCAGCAACCATAAGTTTTTACCATCGACTGCATAGTAATGACCGCTCAGGGATATGCATGTGACTCTAGCTTGCCGTAATCACGCTCGCTGATGTCACAATTGCATACTTTAGCAATGTGCACTCAGATATAAGCTTGCACTCAATTACATATTTACTGTAAACAAGCTCATGTTCAGCACCAGTGTGTTTGTATTTATTTCTTTTGACACCTTAGCCTTCTCAAAAGCAAGTTCAACATGTAGCTATTTGGTATCCCTTACCCATAAAGATCAATAGAAAATAGTTCATAGAACTATTTTATAAAACAAATAATGCACACATCTAAAATTCATTACGTCAGTGGAGATGCAGCTCAATCTATGGTATTCACAGTGTTGTGCAACATACACTCAACTGTGCCTCGTGCATGTTGCACCATTGTAATTTCCTTCGAGTTCGCTGCATCTCCACTATAAATGCCCTCTCACTTGTACATTAAATAATATTTAACTGCACATCTTGCTATTGGTCTTACACAGATCTTCTTTTATGGTGTGATTCAGTTTAGATATAGTAGTTTGTAATGTACTCCAGAATGTCAAAAGCAATTTTTTTTTTCTGTTCCCAATATATATAAAATGACCAAAACTTTGATGGGCTTCATAACAGATGAAACAGTCAGGCTTATGGCATAATATATTGATTTCTTCATATTTGCAGATACTGTGTATTATTAGCTAAATGTATTTCATATGGAGGGAAGACTGGCTTCAGCTGAATAAAATTAAACAGACAGTTAAAGGTCCAGTTTATCTTTGAGAGCAGTGATTTCAAAAGTGTTCAAGATATCACATTTGATGCATATGTGTAGGTCTATCATAAAACATCCTACCATATGAAATATTTGCAATAAAACCTAAAATATAAGGAGATATCGGGGTTTTTCTCAATAAGCCGTAACTGTATATGGTTTAGTCTGGAAACATTTTTATTATAACTATTGTTCCCATTTTGTGTATTTAACAACACTTAACATCTATACGGATTTAAATTTGACAGTGGTTGTTTCTATCCCTAACTCACATTTTTAAAGCACTAATGCTAGGTTTTTGTTTCATCTGCAAATGGTAAATTATGCCTTTAAAGTAAACAGTAAACAGACAAATGATGTTTAAATTGCAATTTACAGAGATTGATGTCTGTGCTATTTTGTAACCCCCCCCCCCCCCCCCCCCCCCCCCCCCCCGGCCAATATAATTGGTTCAGTCATATCTTTGGTCACAGTTCCCTGTCAAGCATAGACCTTCCAACACATAGTCCACTATCCTATGTAGGGAAAAATAAGAATTCCCCCAATCCTCCACCAAAACCTACAGGAACAATTCAGTTGAACAGCGGACACTCGTAACTTCTCTTTGTTCAAAGCTTTTGCCTGCATGCAACACCTGCATCTTTGCAAGGAGTGCAGTGCTGAACCCATTGTTCGCACACTTATGGCACTATTTTGTTTACAGGGCTTAGTTGCACAGAGAAGCTCTTTATTTACTTCTTCCTGTTATATAGGCAATGGAGCATAGTCGTTACCAGTATTCTGTTACAGGTGCCTTTGTTTTGATTTGTTTTGTTTTCGCTTTCTTTTTTGCTCAGGGGCCGCAATGCAAAGACCATGCATATTCTTGGTTTCTATACAATGTCATGTGTATACAATATCTCTACGGTTAGATATATTGTATACACGTGTATCCATTTGTGTAGATGTACATTGTGATTATCATCTTTAATACATTAACTACCTTGTGCAATGTTGCTGGATATATCTATGATATATTCCTGCTTTAATAGAGTTGGTTGAACTGTGGGGAATATGTGAATTGAGGCTCAACTCATTTATCATGGTGCTAAATATGTCTCAGGGACATGGGGATATCCATTGTGTCTCAATGACACACTACATTTGTGACCCGCTACAACAAAAGGATCTGAAAGTCGGGGGAGGACAATTTTCTTAAAATGGCATGACCTTATTCCCTTACTCTTCTACTTTAATTTCATATATAGCACAACTCATAAAAATACTTGGTTGTGGAGATAGTGATGATTTTATTAGCGCATGTCAAGTGGTTGACGAAATCAGAGTTTGGAGAAAAACGGCTTCAAAGTTTTCCTTCCGACGCGGTCATGATCAAAGGGGGGCGAAACAGTTTTCACCGCTGGACAATAGAAAGCATGCTCCTCGCGACCTCCACAATGTTCATTCAAGCTTAGCGCCAGCGGTTTACGCACGACCAATCAGTTATCAGGATGCCACGCACTGACCAATAAGATCACTCCCTCGTTGCTAGGGGCAGAGTCTAGCTGTGGCGCTAAATACAAATCATCGGACACGTTTCTGTTACGTTGAAAGTCAGAAAATCATGGCCCAGAAAAACGATGATTTCTTGCCTTTCCTTTGATCATTAAGCTTCAAAATTTTTTGCAGATGATAGATAAAACATTAGATTACAAAATTATGCCAAAAACAGAAATCCGATTGTTTTGACCAATTTTGATGATGTGCCTTCAAACTTGATTTTCTCGGCTCAGCCGTCAGCGACTTTAGGATCCTTTTGTTGTAGCGGGTCACATTTACAAAATAGCTATAATAAAACTTTATGGTTGAAAATACTGCTAATCACTGTATTTTTGAGAAGAAGTGGAATTCCATACTTGTCACTGTCGCGCCCATCTTTGCTAGAGGTTTTTATTTTGCACATTTACTTCATTGTGTAGATGGTTAAAAGTCTATCTTCTCTGTAATGTGCATGAACAAACTTTCACCAAACTTGGCTGAGATCATTTTCAGGGATAGGCTGTTATGAAGTTCTTCGAAACACACAGTAAAGGGGCCAAGGGTGTTGGGCACCAAGTTCAAATATGTGCTGATTTGTAAACATCACATCTACCTCTGGTAGAGCAGTGGCAACACTGAAGAGGCTACCTTGGGTAAATAAGGCCTATTAATTATTATTATTATTATTATCATAAAAAGAAAGAGAAAGAAGAGAGTTACAGTGTATTGCAAAGTTTCAGCAGTGGTAAATTTTTCTAGAAGCTTAGATGAGATCAAGCACCTCCCTCCTCCTCCTTCTCTTCTTCCTCCTCCTCTTCTTCCACTTCCTCTTTCACCTCATCTTCTTCCTTCTCCTCCTCCTCCTCCTCCACCTCCTCTTCCTCCTCCTTCTCCTCTTCCTCCTCTTCCTCTCCTCTTCCACCTCCTCCTCTTCCTCCTCCACCTCCTCTTCCACCTCCTCCTCCTCTTCCTCCTCCTTCTCCTCCTCTTCCTCCTCCACCTCCTCTTCCACCTCCTCCCCTCCTCCTTCTCCTCCTCCTCCTCTTCCTCCTCCACCTCCTCTTCCACCTCCTCCTCTTCCTCCTCCACCTCCTCTTCCACCTCCTCCTCTTCCTCCTCCTCCTCCTCTTCCTCCTCCTTCTCCTCTTCCACCTCCTCCTCTTCCTCCTTCTCCTCTTCCACCTCCTCCTCCTCCACCTCCTCCTCCACCTCCTCCTCCACCTCCTCCTCCTCTTCCTCCTCCTCCTCCACCTCCTCTTCCTCCTCCTTCTCATCTTCTACCTCCTCTTCCTTCTCCTCCTCCTCTCCATCTTCCTTCCCTTCTTCCCTTTCTTCCTCTTCCATCTCCTCTTCTTCCTCCTCCACCTCCTTTTTCTTCTCATTCCTCCTCTTCTTCCTCCTCCTCTCCTTCTTCCTCCTCTTTCTCCTTTCCTTCCTCCTCCTCCACCTCCTCTTCCACCTTCTCCTCATCCCCGTCTCCCTGGTTTTGCAATTCAAAACATATATTATCAAAACAATCTTAGTATTGATTATTCAACTCTGAAGAGGGTCATGTGGTACGAGATATTGTTAATGGTTGCCCTTGGTTTATAAATATTTTGAGGTGTACTTGGTGATGAGGTTTAGATATCTTGTTCTTTTCTTTGTTGAAATGAGAATATGAGTAGAATAAATAGTGATACCACTCTCTGGTATTGGTTCTGAATGGTTTTCAAGACTTAATTTAATTTTTTGTTTAACCCGTTGAAGATTAGTCTCGATATACTCAGGCAGGTGTCAATGGAAAATGTGTGTTATCATAAAAATCAGCTTGTCCGCAATGGGTTAATATTACTCTTTGCCATAAAATATATATGTGTGTATATATATATATATATATATATATATATATAAGTAACAAAACTGGAACAGAGTTCATGCTGTATCACCAATGGTTTATTTCTGCACACAAATTTTTGAGCGTCTCGGCGCCCTTTCTCAACACTTGAGAAAGGGCGGCGAGACGCTCGAAAATTTGTGTGCAGAAATAACCGTTGGTGATACAGCATGAACTTTGTTCCAGTTCTGTTACTTATCTTTTTATCTTGCCAACACGTGGATTACCTAATCAACATATATATATATATATATATATATATATATATATATATATATATATATATATATGTATATACATATCTCTATATACAGAGAGATATGTTTATATATACCCAGACTGAATTGATTTATAACCGGTTTCAAAAGTTGCCTGATTGGCTGACGAGTCCTTCCCATTGTCGTGTTATAGTTTCTGGTTTGGAAATGAACCACATGAGAGAGATATATACATGTATAAAATTGTATGAGAGACAATTTGCTGTTGTGCGTATCAATAATGCTGCATATACTTCACAATTTGTACTACCATGCCTCAGTCTGTAGATACCCAGGTAGATTAGTGAAACTTCTGCTGAGGTGAGGGATAAGTTTCCCACCCCTACTTTCTAGCCAGCGCTGGGTTCATGCGACGTGCCACGTATGAAGACTGCTGAGTGTGGGCATTACGCAGACTTTTGGTCAAAAACCAATCCCGAGGATTGTATGGTTCTTCCATCAAACTAAGAAGAATTGGAAAGTGTGAACCCTACCATACACCGTGATGTTCATGTGTGTTTGCAACATCAGGAATATTTTTTCCCCATCAATGATATGTGTATGGCAGGTGTTTGCTCATCTTGTTTACTGTAAAAGTGGAAAATTTTTGCAGTGTTGACATTAAGATTTTATGTGCATTTTTCGCGCAACCCGGAACTAGCGCGAAAGCAAAAGCATGCAAATATTTTAAATTTGCTTGCCTTATATTTCAGTGGTTGATATCTCAATTCTGCAGAGTTAAAGGTGTGATAAACTCATCTTACTCTGCCTAGCGTGAAAATATCCACTTTTGCAGTATTGATATTTCATCTGGGTGATTTCTGAGTTTTTGAGTTTGTAAAACGCCAGCTTATGATAGGGACTACAGCACTTTTGCAGCCTTTTTGCACCAAACTTGGAGCAAGAAAAACTGTAATATGGGACATTTTGCTTATAAATATGTTTGTATTTGGTGTTTCTCTTTTTTACAGATAGGATGAGAATGGTCCAAGCATCCAGCAGCGGAAGACACTGCTGACATGGTGAGCACTTCCTCGCCCCAGCAGGCCGGGGCTCGGGCTGGGACCGGGGCCGGGGCCGGGAATGGAGCTAGGGCCCGTGGTAGCGGCAGTGGAGCGGGAATGATGACCATGCCGTCTCGTCCCACCCTGCGCCGCGCCCCCCACCGCTACGAGGGCTCGGCGGACGCCGATTTCCGGCCGGACTTCAAGGCCAAGCTCCTGCACCAGGCTGCCATCTACTCCAACGCCAGCCTCCTCCAGGACCTCCTGCGGGGATCCCAGCAGAAGTACATCAACGAGGCGGACTCCTACGGGAGGACGGCCCTCCACGCTGTCTGTGCAGCCGAGGTGCTGGAGAAAGAGGAGAGTGTGGAGTGTGTGCGGATCCTACTGGAGGCGGGAGCAGACCCCAACGTCGGTGCCAAAGAGATCTACAGCAAATATGTGAGTCAGGACTTTTCTTGTAGGGCGCCCTCATCTGTCATATTAAACATTACCCTCCTTTATTATGAGTCTTCCATGTTTTCATGGAACTTTCTACTGCATCAAGGGACATTCCAGAATGATCAAAAAACAACAACAACTCTATTGCTAACCCATCAGGTCCTGAAAAACATTTTTTTTTTTGATGTTATATAAATGTGTATTTGATATTTATTGCTTTGTGTGATAAAAAGTGTTTTGATTAAAAAAAAAGTATTCTTTAAAGGGACTGCACAGTACTGGTTGAAGTGAGGATTCAGCTCGTAACGTTTTGCGAGATATTTAGAAAATACTCTATGAAATGTTAAAGAGCATACAATTCTAAGGAGAATCAAAAGTTTATTTGATGAAAATTGGTTTTTAAATGACTGAGATATCTAACAACAAGGTAAAACAAAGAGATCCTAATAAAAGTTGTGGCCTGTCAGTATTAGGATCGCTTCTCTTTGATATCTCAGCCATTTCAAGGCCAACTTTCATCAAATAAACATTGAATCCTTCTTGAAATTACATGCTCTTTCATATTTCATAAGAGGTTTCTCATTATCTCACCAAAAAAAAAAATGCTATTAACTTGAATCCTCACCTCAACCAGTACTGTACAGTCCCTTTAATGTCAATTTCATTTTATTATCCTTTATTTGTTATCCTTTTGACATCATCATTATTATAGTCACTGCAGGCACATGGTACTGGTATGTAATGGGGATGCTTTTTTTCACCCAAAGACTGTGTATTATCTTTATGGAGAGTCTTGAGTAATCTCACACTCTTCAATTGAAAACTGAGTATCTTCATATAATAGTCATCCACATTCAAGAGTTCATAAGTAGGTACTGTATGTGCAATAGCTATCCTACACAAAACCTGTCACCTAGGTGAAATATGTTGTCTGCCTAGTTGGCATAGTCACTTAACCCATTGAGGACGGGCTGATTTTACTATAACACGCATTTCCTATAGACACTTGCGCGAGTATACTTGGGACTCGTCCTTAACGGGGTAAAATGAACACCTGGTTGCATAGGGCAATTTTTTTTTAGAACAGTTAGTCACTGCACTGTTGAACTTTGGACATTGTAGAGGAAGTGTGTGAATGCAGAAAGCATTCCTGAATGATACCCAGTTGTATGTGACTTGGTTTATTATTGAATCTGTTTATGAACCAATACTACAGCTGCACAGGAATGTTTATTTTATTTCCTGTAAATGCTTACTTGTCAACTCTACCGATTTGGGCGGTAGAGATTTTAGCGGGCTACCGATTTTAGCCGGCTACCGATTTGTTACTCGAATATACCAATTTTGTAGCAAACCTGCCATAGGATAAATTGACAGTCACAATTCCCCTTCTTTGTGCATTTGTTTCTCTTGAAAACAGCTAGAAGATTGTGTCCATAATGCACCAAATTGCATATTTTGATGTTGAACCCCCCCCCCCCCCCCCCCGAACAAAACAAAAAAAAATCCACACCATGGGAGGGGGAGATGCACATGTCTATACCCTAATAAATTGTTAACCAATTATTTTTTTTTTTCATTTCATTTCGTTATTCATTTATTTCATACTTCTCATTTATGAATATTACATCAGAAATGATACCACAAGTTCTTTTACCTTGTCAACAATGTACACAAACAAACAATATACATGATAATAACACAGCAACTGGAATGAAAACTGGTCAAAATCGAAATGGGGTTGTAAAAGGAGAAGTATGACGGGACCTACATGAAAGCAAGCTGTCTGGCTGTAAGCCCCGAGTAATCAGTGTTTGCAAAAAAGAAATGGAGAATGGATAGAAGATTAGACCAGGCGATTTAATGGTACCAAATAAGAAAAGCAGGGTATGCCTATGTGATTAAAAAAAGAAAAAAAAAACAACAACTATACTAATATGTGAACAATTATTGTGACCGAGCTATCATTCATTTTCAGAGTAGATCATGATTTACATAATACACCGAAGCAGGGAGGTGAGAAGAGATTCCACCTCCCTGATATAAGGGCCTACTTTGGTACATGTACACTAAACTGTTGTTGCATTAAAACAATCATAAGGGCAGTTATTAGGGCAGTGTGACTTTTTTTTTCAATTAAACTGGAACTGGATATTTTATGATATTAAATTCAACATTAATTTTATGACTTACATGTATGTGGCAGACATTATCCCCAATATTTTGTGTCTTGGAAGGAATATGTAAATCGATCAATCTGAAAAACTGTAAAACCTGTGTGTAGCTACCACAAGTGGCCTTTGGAGAGAGGAGGCCACTATAAGCAAGTTTTCAGTTATTACAGGCAGTTAAAAATCATAATTCATGGTAATAGAAATCTCATCAGCAATAGTCTTCAAATGCTTGTTTTCTATTCACATTTCAGTGCAAAAAAGTCATAAAAGACACTATATTGATAATTAATGGCATTGAACAGAGCATTGAAAATTATATCCAAAGGGTCATCAATATCATTATCTTTATACAAAATTACAAGAAATCACCTCAAGTAGGAATAATCCTTGGAGAGAGTTTTTCTCTTGCAGTGTAAATTAGTGGTTGAATGGATACATTGGTGAGTTTTGGAAGCAATAAATATTCTACTTGTTTTGGTTTTTGCTTGGAGTAACAGCCTCATGTCCACTTGCTCACAAAAACTAATACTGTCTAAGCTGTTATCTTCATAAGGATTTAATTTTCGCGAATTTTGCAAATCACAGTTGGACTGCGAATTTAACAACACCCGAAAATGTCACTATATGCTAAGGTAGTAGTGCGCTTATGTAGGCCTCTGTGTCAAATCGCGAAAAGAACATCTTACGAAAATGTCCATGACCTCCTCATTCGCGAAAATATTTGTATGTGAAAATAACAGCGTATACAGTAGATTGGTGGATCACTATAAAATATAATCTATGCCTGCATTGTGTAATTATCAATTAGCGCTACTTTGTCAGAGTGTAATTCCATTATTGTAATGAAATGCTGGTTAGTCTTGTGCCTCTGATTCTTCCAGACCCCATTACACGTTGCTGCCAAAGATGGAAAGCTGCAAATGGTCCGACTTCTGGTGGAGTATGGCGCTGATCTGGAAACACGAGAGGTCAAGAGACTGACGGCTGTCGAACTTGCCCGCATCAACTTCCGCCAGGAGTGTGTCCAGTACCTACGAAATAAACAAGGTATGGTTTGATGTTGTGAGTCATATATATCATAATTTTAACATACATTTAATTAAAATTTCCCTGAATAGATAAAGATGTCAACAGCAATGTACATCTGTGGATCCAGCAGGCCAATTACAGCTGTCTTTGCTGAGCTTGGCGAGGACCTTTTAGTGTGACTTTGCAGATCTTATATGCTGTGATATGACTGTGAAAGCAATTTGGCTGGACCTGTCACTGGTAGTCCCACCTAATAGAAATCATGTCAGCTCATAATGACTAGATAGCCTCACGCAACTTTACAGGGGGCCTTGAGGAATATATGCGCATTTACTAGCATTGCGTTTTGACAGTTGTTACCGGTGCCTCATCTTGGATTGAAATTTCAGTGAAAATATTCACTGAAATGTCATTGTCATTGTTTCAAACAAATGATTTCAGAATAAATAAAAATTTCATCACATATATTTGCTGCATTTATTCCAGTTACAGTTCTTCTATAGTTTTCTCAAAATGGCTCATGGATTATTGTATCTAAATGACAGTCTCTTCACAAATTTGTGACGTGTCTAGTCTGTAAAGCATATCTGCAATATTATGTGAAAGTCAAGACAGAGTTTATCGTTACAAACAGAATTAGACACTTGTCATTTCCAACTGTCAAGCAATTAGTAACTTCCTAGACACACTCTTGGGCAATCATGTTTATAAGAGAGTGAGTGATGCATATGAATTGTATGCATGGTAGCAGAAACTATGTCATTCATATCAATTCTGTCATTTTCTTCACATCGTGTCAGAATTTATATCAATTCCAGATGTCATTTCTCTTCTCATGACTTCAGTGCATGGTTACAAACTGGAACACTGAAATTTGTTGCCTACCTTGCAGAAGGGCCTAAGTCTTGGGTAGTCAAAAAATCACAAAACATGATGATTATTTCTTACGAAAAAGTTGATAAAGATTGATGTCAATAGCGTCATTTCTCTTCTCATGACTTCAGCTTATGGCTACAAACTGAACACCAAAATTTGTCGCCTGCCTCGCAGAATTCTTGACCATTCAAAAATCACAAAACAAAGTTATTATTCCTTACAAAAAAGCTTTCAAAACTCTGTTGAATTATGTCACAAACCAAAATTCAAGTTTGGGTCGAAATTTCATGCTAGGGCCCTTTTGACAGACAGGCAGTGAAATATATTTCATTGATTGCATTTTGATAGTCTGTTGTGGCCAGGATTGGTTTTTAGGTGCACAAAATACCAGCCCAGTAGTCAAGTATGAATAAAAATAATGTGATATTATTACATACACCTTCCATTGCAATCATTAAATACTTATTATCACCATCCGTCATCTTTCATTATGGATAAATGTAGCAGAAACCTGTTGAAGACAAGGTGATTTTGCTTTAACACGTTTCCCATATATGCATAGACACCTGCCTGAGTATGCCGAGGTATACTCGGGCCTGGTCTTTAACGTTAATGGGGATGATCAAAACTTCTGTCTTCACTTTCATGTGGTGATGGTGATGATGATAATGGTGATTATCATTATTACCAGCATCACTATCGTAGCTGTATATAAGAAGGAGATGAAGCACATGTGGTGGTACTTCATTATCTCTTGGTTGTAATCCATATAATCCAGAGAGGGAGGTTTTTACGTCAAACATAAGCGACAAGTTCCTGGGCTAGTAGAAGTAGGCAAAGCGCTGGCTGAAGCGAGATGAACCCCTGACGTCATCACAGAATTATGCTGACGATTTGTGGTCCCGTGTTCTTGGGGCAGAGGGGTAAAGAACAACTGGTGGTTGCTCAAGTTCATGAAATTCTTCCGTAGAGATGCTTTCATTGCAACTGATTGACAAATTGCCCTATATCGACATAAATAAGCATATTTACATCGATGTAGGGAAATTTGTCAATCAGTTGCAATTGGTGGTTGTCTCACCATTTTGCCCCTTTCTTTTTTCTTTTTTTTTTTCGAAATAATTTTGGTGTTAGGTGCTGAGATTGCTGTTTGAAATATTTTGAGTTTTTTTCTTTGTCTGTGGATGTAGAGTACTATGGTATATATCTACAGGTCTCTACTTTAAGACCCAGTAGTGTGGGAATTAATTGGTGGTTTGATTGACTTGAACCATATTCGCTGTCCTCCGGCCGGGGTATGTGCGAAATCCACGAATGACATCCCAAGCAAATAATTATATGCATCAAAGCATACACTCGCTGGTAACAGTCAACTCCAGTCAAGATTCTACTGTGTGTACTTTAATACATTTATATATATATATATATATATCCCTAGTTGGCACCTTAGGGAGACATATTGTGGGGAAGTGTCTTCACTAGGGAGACAACTGGTCATTAAGGAGACAATTTTCGTGTCTCCATTGCGTAAACTGCCATTGAACATGTAATAATAAATTTGCATATAAAACAAATGGAAATGTCTTCCAAATGACCCATCTAGGAGTATATATATATATATATATATATATATTAGATATATATAGATTAGTGATGAAGCTCAAATATATCCATTGCTGGGCCAGCCTTCCAACTCCATGGTATCAATGGGTCTTTAAGTTTTTTCTCATAGCTATTTAAGAGAATGTTGAGGCATTATCACTTTCCCAACAGGTGTGAACTTGACATTGAAGAAGAGAGAGAGATAGAGAAACAGAGAGACAAAGATCCAGGGAGAGAGGGAGGGAAGAATTGAGCGGAAAAAGGAGAAGGAGAGATGAAAGAGAGAGAGATGGAGAAAGAAGATAAAACAGCCAGACAAACCAGAATATGGAAACTTCCTCTTGTGCATTTGAATTATGAGGTTGTCATCCTGTGATCCTGTTTATTGCCACTGCAATTAAGTCACTAAATGTGTTCTTATGTCTGTCTGTCTATCTGTCTATCTATCTATCTATCCATCTATCCATCTATCTCTATCTCTATCTATCAATCTATCTATTTATCTATCTATCTATCTATCTACCTATCTATGTTTCTATCTATCTATCTATCTATCTATCTATCTATCTATGTATATAAATCTATCTACATAATATAATTATACAGGGCTTGACAGTTGTGGTTGCCTGAGGACACTAAAAATTGATGTTGGGTTACCAAATTTCCAAATAGTTTATCTTTTGGTGGCCCAATTGGGCAGCTAGAATTCAAATTGAATTTCTATAATTTATTTCCCCTTATTTTGGGCCACTACATTTCTTTGATTTAGGCCTCCAAAATTTCAGATTCAAAGATTTTTGTGGCTCAAACAGGCCACTAGATCCAGAGGGGAGAAAAAGTTAATGTCAAGCCCTGATATATAGAATCTCAGCTTTCTAATGATGTAGATATTTGTCACACTTTAATGCTAAGAACCCATCACAGATAAAAAGGGCCGACAACCAGCCAGGGCCCTGTTTTATGAAGAGTTAAAATTGATTATAAAGTTGATTTCTATCATAAGTCTATGGCAGCCTGTGTGTTAAGGAAATTTAAAATTGATTTTATCTTTTGATAAAACAGGGCCCAGATGAACTTGTGAACATCAGCTTTCAAAGTTTATGTGAAGTCAATGTTGTGAAAATGGCAATTAAGAGATTTCAAACGCAACTAACAATTCAAAGCACCATATCAAATAAAAACAACTTTTTGTTTTTAAATGACAGATTGTATCACATTTTGTCAAGACTGGAATTTTAGGAATCATACAAGGTACTGTCAAACCTAATCCAATGACCCCCTGCCTACAGTGACCACCTTGTGGCAGATCAGTATCGCGGTCCATATATCATGAAATTTTGAGATTATTTTGGAACTATTGATGTTACGCAAGAATAGCATGATAATGTCTGCGAGTGTCTGAATGCTACAGCACATAATCTCTCAATTTTTATCCCATCTTTCAAGGGTCAAGGGTCACCACTTTGGTACAGTTTGTGCATTAATGTGCAGTTTGGTCTACAAAGTATATTGATCAGTGAATAGCGGGATATATTTGTCCAGCTGTAGAGGTGCAAAAAATCTCAGTATTTGGATATAGCGATCAACATTGCGCTGCCTATTTTGGCTGTATGAATGACACTGTAGTATAGAACCTATGCTGGGGAACCACCATACCTAGTGCGATAGTAACCACAGATTTGATTTCCTGAGGGCAGCCAAAAAGTGACCGTGAACAACAACTGCCCAGTGGCATATGACAGCAGAGTGACCGGCTTACTATAGTTTTTTTGCCTTTGGCATTAAACAAGTGTTGGTGCAACTGGACTACAGCTGCACAAACCAGTGATCATTTTAAGGGGCAGGGCGATTAGCTGACACATGACTGTGAATCCTTGTACATAATTTTTAGTTGGTATCATGGCGTGTATGTAAATGGGACTATACCTATCCCTATTGCTACTGCATCAAACCTGTCTACAAGGAACACCTTTCTATGATGACCACATTTTGTGTTTCTCCTGACAGGGTTCCCAGCCCATCGGGGAAATCAGAAACAATTTTTTTTTGCTTTTTTCCAGTCAGGGAAAAGTCAGGGAATTTGATAGAAATGCCTCAAATCAGTGAAAAGTCAGGGAATTTTGATTGGCCCAAAAATCGAAAGTAGTCAGTGAGACTCTGTTATATTTTGTTGCATATCAAAACAACATCCAGTGGATAAAACTGGATAAAAATTGGATGTGAACCTGGAAATGAGTTGAAATAGTTACCATGGAAATTTGATACTTCATCAGGGAAAAATCAGGGGAAAAATCAGGGAATTTTGCTTTCTGAAAATGCTGGGAACCCTGCTTAAGCAGTTATGTCACTGTAGACTAAACCCTGTTTATTAAAAGACTAATTGCAATCAACAACAGCCAATTATTTGTGTGTGTGATGCTTGATATTTTCCTTTAAAGGTAGGGAATCCCATTTGCACGCCTTAAATGAAGAGTTGTATAAATATAGTGGTATGTTGAAGAGAGTATTATTTTAGAAACTCCCATAAAGTATTGAAAGTGGAAGGTAACATTTAGTACATTTTTTTGACCATTAGATTTTGAATTGAATTGTTTTCGGGTCTCACCGTAAATTCCAGTACATTACTTGGCTACCTTTGCAGACCCATGTACTGCTTGTGTGTCCATCATGTATATTTTGTGAAGAAAGTTCATCAACACTTACAAATATTTCTATATACATTCTTGCCACACACTCTATATGTTATTACATCAGCTCTTGTACTTTTAGATTTGTGTTTATAGATCACAAATACAGAAGAATGCAACAAAAAGGCTTAAGTGTGGCTGACACACAGAACTACTGAGTAGTTGAGTTTTGTGCATTATTCAAATTTTAGATAACTGTTGACTTCCAAATTTCTAAGCGGTGGCATAAGCAAGTCCCCTGAGGTTCATATTTAATGTTTTGCTGCATTTTGGGAGGTCTGTAAAAGGCATCCCCTACCTTTAAAGGGAAGATAAACCCAAGAACAATGTGGATTGAGTGAAAGCAGCAACATTAGTAGAACACATCAGTGAAAGTTTGAAGAAAATCGGACAATCGATGCAAAAGTTATGAATTTTTAAAGTTTTGGTGTTGGAACCGCTGGATGAGGAGACTACTAGAGGTTATGACGTATGAGTGGACTACAATATCAAGAAAATATAAAGAAAATACTACAAAAATCCATTTTTCATGAAAATTACAAATTCCATCAACTTGATATTGACATATGTTAAGGGTAGCAATTATTCCCCCTGCTTTCTGAAAGCGGTTGGTCCACTGCTCTTTCATAATTCTAGAAAAGTGAATTTTTGTTGAATATCCTTTATATTTTCTTTGTATTGTTGTCCACTCATACGTCATATCCTCTAGTAGTCTCCTCATCCAGCGGTTCCAACACCAAAACTTTAAAAATTCATAACTTTTGCATCGATTGTCCGATTTTTCTCAAACTTTCACTGATGTGTTCTACTAATGTTGCTGCTTTCACTCAATCCACATTGCTCTTTGGGTTTACCTTCCCTTTAACATATTCTTTTCCTTTCATTTGTAAGCCAAATATCCAAACACTTCTGCAGGACAAACATGATTTCCTCTCTGCAAGTTTCAGATTTGCCTTTTCCTGTTATCTATCAGTTCAGTCCTTGTTTTAAACACGGTGTCATTTCATTATCCTGCCGACATATAATCTTGAAAGCAAGGCTTGAATCACCTTTTTTTTTTTTTTTTTTTAGAAAGGTACACCCTAGTATAGACCTGAGTTGCATGGTAATAAAAATGGTTGTAAAATAAGTGAGATACTAAGAAACTACATATGAAATGTTAAAGAGCATTCAATTCTATTGAAAGAGGAATTCATAGTTGATTTGATGGAAATTGGTTTCAAAATGGTTGAGATATCCCCCCCCCCAAAAAAAAAAAGAAGTAAAACAAAGCAATCTTTATAAAAAGTGGGTCCCATCTTTTATTATAGAATCCCATTGTTTTGGATATCTCAGCCATTTCATATTCAAGTTTCATCAAATGAGAACTTTGAATCCCTCTTAGAATTACATGCTTTTTCTTATTTCCTAATTGGTGTCTCATTATATCACACACACACACACAAAAAAAAAAGAAAGTTTGGAAACCTGAAGCCCCATCTCAGCCAAAACTATACCCATCCCTTTAATCACAAGCTTCAAAATCATTTTTCATGTTGGAAAAAATATTCCTTTTCAAAGGTTTCACAAAATAGGGTCTAAGGATTTATGTTAAAGTGATGATGATGATGTCTTGGGTTGGCTCTCATGAATGTTATCTCTTGAAGTTCAAAGGACAAGCATTTCATTCTACAATTAAGATAATGTGTGTGTTGTATGCATGGTATTATGCTTGCTGTGTGCTGTGAGGAGTTCAAGAGACCCTTCATTCATTTATGGAACAGCACTGACATTTGCAGCTCAAGGAGATTAATGTATATGATTGATGATTCAGGCTCGGACATCGGCGATAATCTCGTGTCTCAATCCCGAGACTCGTCACTCGTGGAAGGGGAGGGTGATGCCGCCAGTCGACCCCGCAGCTCTGGCAACCTTATCTCCGGGCCAAAGGGGGACTGCGCAGAAACCTGGGCTCCATCATCGAGCGTGCTGGATGTCGTGATGCTAGATTTTGGGCGGCAACATCGCATACCCGTTGCATATATCAGGGGTTGTCAAATATCTTCTCCCTGCAGGGGAGCTGGCTGTGAATGTATAATCTGGGGTGTGTGTGTGTATGTGTGTGTTTGTCCTGAAATTGCCAAGTCCGTGCCACTTCAATGTGAGCCAACTTTGCCCGGTCAAAGTAGACCAAGCATTCTTCCTGGATCTGTCCGCCTTGCCCTCGAGTTTCCGAGGGAGGGAGATAGATAGATAGAGAAAGAGATATAGAGATATTCAGGTTCCCGGGCTTTCCTTGAATGTGGCCACAAGTGTACAGTGACTCTGCCAAGTACAGTAACTTTCTCTAGTGTGCGTAGGGAGTATATGATACGTTGGGTTTGTTTCTCGGTTGTTTTGTTGTCTTTTTTGTCAGCAGAGATTAAGCGGTGGTTATAATGTTTCACAGCAGCATGGATTGAAGGTCTGTGTCGATCCACCCACACACCCACACACACACACACACGCACGCACTTGGTAAGACAGCGAAGGATGTGCCATGAAGTACTTGAGATCTTGACTTTCCGTAGTCGGGGGGTCTCGATCTGTACGTGAGACGTGCCATGGATCTGTACGAAGGATACAAGAAGACCTGGATTTGTGCGCTTCCAAGCAGCGGAGGATCTCATTTGTGATATTGCCAGGGAATTCTTAATATTTTTGGAGGTCAGAGCGTGGGCCCGACTCTCAGATGTTTGATACCTGTATTGGATTAACTGTCCGCTTCCTTCTGTGTCCACTTCCTGTGCATTGGCACTGAAGCCAAATATTAACTTAAAGGTACATATTTTGTATTTCTGTGAGCCTGAAGATGCATGCTTGTCGTATAATGTCATTTGAACAAGTAATGGGTAACATCTTTTACTGATTTTTTTTTTGTGTGTGTGTGTGTGTGTATGTGCGTGTATGTGCAATGTATCTAGGCATGCAACTGTCTTGTTTTGACATGATTTATTATACATTAAAAAGAAGTACACATGTTTTTTCTCTTTCTGTGTGGTGAAATCAAAATTTAAGTAATTATTCATTAGACTTGCAGATCATGGAACTGAGGGATCTTTGGATGATGCCAAAGTTTGTTCAAAGGTTGCTTGGATCATCTGGTCCTAGCAAATATCAACTCAGGTGCCTGCAATTGTGAATATTATGTGGAACTTGGCAAACTTGGCCAGATGCCGACATTTCGCCGACAAGCGCAGAGAGACTTATGCTTGTATTGTGCGCTATAAAGGTGTTATTATTATTATTATTTCAGTTGCAATACGATTTGCAGGCCAGGATAAGTCACAGCAAACAGTGAGTGTGTAATTTTTCCTTAATTTTTCCTTGAGTGGTGGTTGATTCATTTTAACCACCTATGTATTATTTTCAGAGATTTAGTTCATACATGTAATGTTCATAATATGTTTAGAAAACACATACACATAAATATAAGATGCATAATGTGTAATCTAGTTTAATATCTTCTCAAGGTTCAATGAAACCTGCTAAATTCAGGCCTCGAAAACTCATTGAAATAAACAACAAGGAAGGGTCTTAGAAAACAATGATAATCTAACTTGTTCAAGTTTAACCCATTTTGTAATTCTCAAAAGTATTTTTTTTTCAGTTTCAATTCAAATGATATAATAGTAGTGTTTATTTTTCAATGTGACAATCCCAAATTAACATGATGTTGCTGAAAAAAAAAATGTGAACAGTTGTTTTTCTTTTTAATCTTGCCATTATGAAGTCACGGAAATATACTTGTAGAATGATGCGGGAACATCATTCACTAGTTTTCCATTTCTTTGTCCACTTTTACTGAAGTCTGTGCGTTGTCCATAAGCAAAGTTAGGGCCTGGCTTTCAGTGTATTTGAATGATTAAAGTAACAGTGAACTCAATCAGGTCATTTAAGATAGAGAGTGCCTCGTTTGTGTGTTTATGTGTGTATATTGCTTTTTGTTTGTTTTCAACTATCCCCTCCCCCCCCCCCTCCCCTCACTGTCACTGCAGGGTTGGGATTGATTGGGATTAGGATGAAATTGATAGCATGATGGGTCATCCGCTTCTATGTATTTGTTATGGCTACATCGTTTGTTGTCAACTTGTTGGAAAACATTGTCAGTGTTCATTGACGTCACAATGGCGGTAACCTGCTGTATAGTCATTGTATATTAAACATACTGTGCCTATCCTGTTTTCCTTTTTCACTGTCTTTGATGGGATTTGCAGAGTCACGATGACATGATGCAAATTGCTATCAACATCGTAATACCAGAGGATGATAACAGCTTTAGTTGGAAATTTGGAGTTTTTTTAACATAACAATTGATAAAACTACAATTAGCTACTTGATAGGAACTTAGCTCAAAGTTTTGCTCAGTATATAGATAGTAAGGGTGTGGAAAATCAAACCAGGAGTGACTGGACACAAGGCTACCACTAGGGCACATGGATGAAGCCTGGGTATTTTGCACATACAGTGTAGCTTGTTGTGTATTGCGTAGGTGTTTAACCTTCATTGAACACTCTCGCATGGGCTGAACTTTTTTGTAGAATATTTGTATACAGTGTTATTCTTATACTAATCTAATGAAGAAACAAACAAACAAACAAGCAAACAGCTTGATGTGTGTTTGTTGTTTTTTCCTCTTTTTTTTTTACATTGGGTATTTCAACAAGATGGTTGGAATAATTTAAGCTTCTGGGGGATAGCACAGGAGTTTCTTTGTACATGTGCAGGTATAACTTCTTCTACACTGCATGTACTACAGCCTACTTTTCACTGCCACTGGCACTGCTACATATTATAAAATAAAGTTTTTACTTCTTTTAATATAGATTTTCTTACTTAGAACTGCTGTTACTAAACTTAACAACTACTATTACTGCAATGCCATTTACTTCTGTCTAATAACTACTACTACTCCTACTTCTACTCATACCACCACCACTAGTACTATGTACTACCACTAATCATGCTGCTGCTGCACCACTACTTCTAACACTATAATTACCATTTTGCCTAAATTTGACATTTACATTGTATATGCCATATTTTGTATAAGTATAACATTCTGCAAATCAGGACTTGCAAGACAATTGTGTGAGTTGTGCAATTCACAATTGAGAACCATATGGAATTAGAAATGTATTCCTTTCAAGAGAAAAATGAGCATAAACTCCCAGCTCAGATATGATAAACAATGTATTTTTGTTGACAGGTGGCGATAATTTTTTGGGATATTGATTTTGAGAATATATCAGTCAACTCACAAAATTCACAAAGTAAAAAAAAAACAACAACAACAACCACTTTTCCATGTATTCAAGAGTAATATGTAGATGGGTAGATTCATGCAGAAATTATCATGCAAACATGAGTATTGCAGACGATTATTTGTAGCAATGCTTTAAAAATTGCTTTTCTTGTATGTATCATACATGCATTGTATGTACCTGACATAATGACCAAGTAACAGAACAGATAGATAGAAAGTGAAGTGAAAAAAAGATATATGAAGGAAATAGCATGGAGAACATATCTAGGGAAGATAGAAACTTCTATTTTTTTGTGTGTCAATTTTGTGTCTATGTCTTTATCTAACAAATAAGGAGACAGCTTAAGATTGAACTATCACTTGCCATTGTGAGTACTGAATTATCTCTCAGAATGACAAGACACAGGGTGATGTAATTGTTTTTCCAGGTGTATATAAACAATACTTTAGAGATTTTCAGTGATCAATGGTTGATGCAGACTTTCACTTTCACACCAGAGCTATTTCCTGATCTGACATGCATTTTGTGCACTAGTCCGTTCTGTTGAGGCAAGCTATGGATGAAGATCAATTGGCAATATAATGGGAGAGATGGTATAAATGCTGTATGTTCAGGATAATCATTGTGTTCTAACTTTGTGCTCGTGGAATTAACGCGTTGAGGACGGTTTGATTTTGCTACAACACGCATTTCCCATAGACGCTTGCCCGAGTATACTCGGGACTCGTCCTCAACAGGTTAAGCAATGCATACAAGTGCATACATAGCATCACCATTATATAGGCACATGAATGTCGGCCCTACTTCATTTTAACCCGTCGAGGACGAGTCCCGAGTATACTCTGGCAGGTGCCTATGGGAAATGCGTGTTGTAGCAAAATCAAACCGTCCTCAACGGGTTAAGGCTTTAGGTTATACAGGAAACCAAGCAGCTAATGCAGTCAAATGCAAACTGTCACGCACAACCATACACCACGTACAACCAAAAAACAACCCTTGATTTCTTCTCTTTTTTTTTGACATAACACTCCTTTTTATTAAAGGAAAATAATTCAATGGATACAAAGCAAGACTTGGATTTTGTGAGGTGATTAATATGCATGTGTGCATAATGTCTGCTTGTGGTCTTTGTTTAGAAGTTGTTTCGGAACTGGCCTACGATCACCAAGTAAACCCCGTCCATGTTCATGTCCCGTCTTTTTTCCCCCTGGTGTGAGTCACTTCTGCGGGGGTTATCGCAGGACCGCAGCAACCTCAGCCATCCTAAAATGTACACATGACAGTCAGAATTAATCAGGCACTTTGGATGGATATCGCACCTGAAAAGCGATGCACACTATTCACATTGTATTCCCCCCTTAGCATTGTTTTGTCTGCATATTAGATATGACCTCTCCTTGAGGTTGAATATATTACCTACTTGATGAAACCCCCCTGAGTCAGTTAAATTGCTCTTTCAAAGAATTCAGGAAAGTGATCTGGCTGTCAATTGTGATGTCATTGAGACAAATAATATGACAGTAAGTTCCAACTTGACATGATTTTCAAAGTATTGGACTGAAGAGTATGTAGCGATCCTTATTTTGTTATCTATTAAATGTGGTCTTAACTTTATAATGCAGATTTATCTTTGTTAGATGATAACAAATCATCCCTCAGAATTTTGTCCCCTGTAAAGTAAATCTATCAAATAAATCAAATCAAATCAAACTAAATTTAAGTCAGTCTGATCCAGATGTGGAAGTTGTGCTGCTTGATCCTGGGTTAGCGATTTGTGCCAACAAGTAACATATCTGCTGACTTACTTGTTGGTTTTTGTTGGTTTTTTTGTGTGTGATAGACCTAAGGTCATGTCTGCCGTTTCTAATATTGGAGTAACTGTTCTGCTTCCTTTGCCACTTGTCTTCTGCAAGGAAAAGTTTCCACCAATGTTGTCATTATATTGACCATGCACAGGGGCAGATCCAGGAATTCCATAAAGGGGAGGTGCCTTTGCAAAATTAAAGGGGGTGCAGGCACCCCCCCCCCATTTTTTCTTTTTCTTTCTTTTGTTGTAACCAAAAATAAAGAGGGGTGCTTGCTCAGAGCACCCTCTCTGGATCCGCCACTAATGCCTTATACAATTCATTCTGATTAGTGGCTAGAGTGTGTCACATGGCAATGCATTTTTTCATTCATATCAAAAGTTTGTGAAGAATCAAGTAAAATCAAAGAATTAGAACCCCTTGTGGGTATGAACTCAAGGTCTGCAAAAGGTTTTATCACCAAATATGTTGTAAAAACCTTAAATTTACCAAAAGAGAAATTTAGATACATCTAAACAATGTGTGGCCATGTGATATCCTGCATGAGCAGAAAGCGTTTTCCCTTTTTGGGGAAAATTGTGTTTAGAAAGGGCATAGATCTTTGGCTTAGTATCAAAATGATTCAAGAAATTACTATGATGTTTCATAGGAAGTGTGGAGGTGTTAGATGTATATTTGGTAGATGAAAATGCTGCCAATGTGTAATGACTGAGGGAGCTCATTCGTTGAATCACCGCAAAGGATTCTTCATCACCATTGGCCCAGCCGTGATGGCTTAATTGAAACTGCTGCGGTGCGGGATCAAAGCGTGTTGGGATAGGGCTCTCATCCTTTTACCCATCACCCTGGGTGGTGAGTCTCACATCAAACCGATAATCCAGCTGGTGTGAAGACACCCCCCTGAGAGTGACAGTAGACTGAGTCGTAATCACATGCTCACTCCGACATCCCGTCCCCTCCAACTGCCCTCTGGGTGTGCGACTGCCTGCGCTTCCGAGCACACAACCCCGTCCGCCCCTCTATGGGTAAAGCTCCGCTGGCATAGGAGGGTCGGTCGATTGTCGCGGCATTAGGATGTGAGCTATTTTGGGTGAGGGTGATACATTCTCCGCTCTGTCTCACCCCTCTGTGCAATCAGGACTGCCTGGTACTTGTCGCAGAATTCTTTGAAGACTCTGCAGGATCCATCCCAATCTCATCTGGCTCAGCTCTAATCGAGTTTGAAATCTTGAATTGATAAAATCATAACTTCTGCTCATGGACAAGGACACTGGTTTATTTTGGGATAAACAGATGAACAGGTATTCATGTGTTCTACACAGATGCTCTGTGTTGGCACTCGTTACTGAGAGCTCAGTCTTCTATGGTCTTAATAACTTCCGCTAATGAGAGAAAGCCCATCAAAATCCTTTTGCTGTGTATTACTATAAATAATCAATGAAATTAAAAAAACAAAGAATGTTGTGAAACCTCCTGAAAGGTAAACCACCAAATTGTAAACCTGTATCTTAAAGGACTTTCCTTCAAAATTTTCTCAGGAATCAGTTGTGCATAAACAGTTACATAATCATGGTGATGTCATGGAGATTACTGGAAGTCATGTTCTGAGAAAATGTGGGCCCCAGGATCTGTGAGGTTCTTGTAGAAACATAGAGGTACAACCTATTTGATCTTCAAGGGGTCTTTCTCTTGTCTGTAACATCAAACCAGGGAGATTCCCAAATGCTTTTCTTCAATCTTGGGAAAGCCGCATCATTGAGCCAGAGAGTTCTTGGGTTCTGATGGATCTATTAGTGGCGCAACAGAGACGAGCACTCGAAGTGGTACATGTGATATCTTTCATTCTCCAACTGTGAAGGCAGGACACGATTCTTTGACTATAATCAGAACGACAGAGGAGAGCACTCAAGTTCTTGAGGATCCATTTAAAATTGAAGTGATCTCCACTCTCAGTGTCCATTAACTCTTGCCGAAAGTGAATACGGGACCCAGTAATGCCCTGATCCTGATGGGTAGGAAACTGCTCTTTTTCATTCCCAAAGAGTATGTGAAAGAGTTCTCAATATCAGAGCAAAGAGTCCACATTTCATCAGACTCTCAGTTTCCAGACCGGGACGATGATGATTGATGTCTTCTGGTGAAGGGAATACTTAGCGGACGATAGGTTATTATACCAGGTCTTGAGGAAGATAATTGTGAGTTACCCTCTGCGAGGCAGTTATCGTCCAAGGATTCAAGATGTCGTCTCTCACGCTGAAGTGCAAGAAGAATTTCATGTCGCTGGGGAGAAAGTGGAGCTCCAGATCGTGGAACCAGGGTGACACGGAAGTCCTGCGGAGGAGGAAGAGTGAGTAAAAGTGGGGGCTTTCCCTGACAGTCCACCCTAAACACTGGACATCACTAAAATCAAGGGTCCTACTTTAACCCATTGATTCTTTCTGGGAACTGGGTAGGCCAGGCTAGTGTAGCGTCAACTCAGAGACAGGAACTGGGCATACCGGGTTCCCAAAATGTGCGCAATAGTGCCTGCAGTTTGTGGCCTACATTCACGTTTATTTTCATTACACTGCTTGAAGTACTAGAAAAAAAAAAGACTTTTATTGAAAGATCAGAGTTCTGCTATCAATATCTGATCTGTTCTCGACAGAAGGTGTGAGTTGTTCAAATGTATTGCTAATGCAGCAATGAAGACACTTGTAGAGGTATTGGTCAAAAACTTAGAAAGGCATTTCAATGTATAGTTGGTGGTGATCATGACAGTTTATTTGTTTGTCTTTTCTTACCCCAGTAGCTTTTGAACTTATCAATGCCATGAGCAGCTTGTATTTTACTCTTTAATCTAGAAAAGAAGTTGTATAACAGGCAGAAACAGCAACATATTAAAGGAATAGTCATGCAAAATAACAAAGGATGCACCATATCGATACCTATCAATAACAGAATTTGTCAACAAGGATTACTCTTAAAGGTGGTTGTTAAATTATTTTCAACTCTGGCGATGTCAATTATGTTCAGCATCAAGTACATTCAGCCAATGTTTGCAGTATGCAATGCAAGTCCATTTTAGCTATTGGTATGCTGATAATTTTCTTCTAGGTTGTAATATTCAAGATGTTTAATTTTCATGACAAATTGAAGGTACATTTATAGTGATATCAAAACAAGGTGAGTATTGAGAGATATGTTCATTTGTGCAACGTACACGTATCACCAAAATGCAGTTGTCTGACTTTGGTTCTTTCAAATTTCTTGATTATATTAAAGTGATTTGACCTGATCTATATCCAAGAAACCAAGCACCGAAACAACCACTGCACAGTTATTAGAAAGTTGTTTTCCAAGTGTAGTTGCAGTTTATAATCATGCAGGATTTTTTGGTTTTTGGAAGTACAGTGAGAACTGGAAAATCAGTAGTCAGTTTAAAGCCTATAAAAACATGCTTCTTAAAAACCACACAAGCCCATAAAACATGCTTCTTAAACACCACAACATTTATCTTGTAAACATTTTTTGACAGTTTAATTAGAGTAGGAAGTATGTATTCAAGATATCAGCCGAAGTTTTGAACCTATATCATATTTTGTACTTTTAGTTTCAGCCTGTATCCTTCCTTTTGAAGTTTGTCAGTTCGTCCTTCTCCAACTTTGGCATGATAGCATGTCAAAAGCTCACTTTTCTCTTCCCCACAGCTTCTCCATTAACCCTGGATGTGTGTGAGGATTATTGAACTCAGCTGTAACTTGCTGTATTTTTCATAATTAGCATTTAGTTAATTTTCCTGAACTTAAGCAGTTTATGAGTTAGCTCGCTCATTCAGGGATGAAAAAGTGCCTCACTTCAAATGGAGAGCCGTGGTGATACAATGGCAGCGTTCCTGCGGTCATGGAAATCCTGGTAAAGTCATGGAATTTTTGAAAATATTTTTCTAGGCCTGGAAAAGTCATGGAAAATGCAGAATTATGGATATATCATGAAAAAGAAAATCATACATTTGTATATTTTTGTCCCTTTTAGTAAATTTTTTGGTCATGCAATTTTGTTTTTAAGGAAAACATTTCATCGAATAAAATTGGACTAACTTGTTTGCTACAGACAGTGTTGGGGTGGTATACACAGTGTCACTTTACACGGGCACTTCTTATCTTATAGTGCATCATCACTAACCACTTAAATAATTCTCATGAAGTTACTGTCTGAATAAGAGTCCTGGATTTCTTCAATTTTACATGGAAAAATCATGGAAAAGTCATGGAATTGATTTTAGTAAAAGGTGCAGGAATGCTGCAATAAGGATATTGAAAGTGATCTCTGTTCATCGTCAGTTGTTTTCCAAAATATCTGTGCCAATAGATGAAGAAAACTTGCCAATCTGTGAACAAAGTACAGTAAGGGTTTATGTAAGAAAAGGCATGTTTTGTTCACAGTTTATAGTTCTTATCCCAAATGCCATACATGGATGATCATATCATGTCGAAATTTGGATGGCTTTAACAGAAGACATACAAAAGGGAAGGAAAAATAAAAAGAAAAAAACAAGGAGTTGCTGTTTGAAGGTAGTCACCAAGGAAGCTTGAAGAAGAATGGTGCCAACTCCCTCTTCCTGAATAGAAGACGGGAGAGAAAAAAGAAAATAAGAGGAAAGCTGAAAATGTAGAAGTTCACATTAAGGTCCCCAGTGCCAATGACGTCAGCAATGAAGCCTTGACATTTCACTCTGATTGGTGTTTTTCTTTCCCCAGCTTTTCACGACATCCTTTCATGTCTGTGCTATCTTACCTCTTGTTTTCTGTAATCTCTCTCTTTTTAACAGTGGTTTAAATTTTGTGTGTCCCCTCTTTCAATCTTGAAAATTAGATTTCTTTCATAAGCTGCTAGACTGAAGAGTTAGGTAATTGAGGCTTTTCCTCAAAATTATACAACTGGAAACTTCTTAATGATGGAGGGGGAAGCAGTACTATAGATCTTTCAAACAGTGACTTTATTCAGACCCAAAACAATTCCAGCTTTTATTCTGGGAACAAAAGAGGAATGTATACTTGATTGACATTGGGCTAATTTTTCATTTATTTCTTGAAAACTCTCAAGTTTATTAACTATTATAAGATATCATAGACAATGTTGACAGATGTTATTCTTCAATCATGCGAGATTTTGTGACGTTTGCAACAAGGATGATTATAAAACCTTAAAAGGTAAGGTAGGACATTAAAAAGATTACCGATATATATCAACTAGGGGACAAGTTTGAAAATGAAATGGGTTAATCACAGCAAGGACCAGTATTGTAGACTAGATATGACAGTACATGTGTGCTTCAAATTGACACTTTTCTTTTGGATGAGAATTCTGTGTTTGGTATAGTTGTATAGAATTATGAAATTGATTGTTCAAATTTTAAATTTTTAGGTTAGAATGAAACAAGTCTCAGATTATTTACTTCTAGCAAAGTTATCTTTGCATACTATATCAAGGGCAAGAAGTTATTGATTGTTTAATAACATCATGTCTTGAAATTGAGATTGAAATTAGTGTACCATGACCACAGAATATCATGTTTGGATTAATGAATAATTTTCTGAATGTATTTCTACCTGCTGAGATTTTAACCCGTTGAAGACAAGTCCCAAGTATACTCGGGCAGGTGTCTATGGGAAATGCATGTTAGAGCAAAATCGGTCCGTCCCCAACAGGTTTTCAAGATTACTTATTCTGCATCAAAGGCAAGGTTTATGACACTCTGACATTGTCAGATATTTTTGATATACCATCGATTGTGTATTTATGATTTCAATTGAACTACAGCAATATGATGTATATATGTGTAATGGGTTATTTGATGATTTGATTTTATAGAGGCAGATTTAATAATGGATACTGTAAATTTGCCCTCTCTAATATAATATGAAAGGTTTGTGATTGCATTTACATCTTGCACTGTAATTGGATAGGGAAAGTAAGATATTAATGGAAGGCAACTTGCAGTGTAACTTGTCAATATGGTATGAAAGTGTGCAGGTGGTGTTTGAGTCAAATAGAGTATTTAAAGGGTTGCTTGGGACCTGTAGCTGCTGCTAAATGTTGGCAGTTATATTTGAACACATTGCAAGCCTGCACCCAACTTATTTCAGTGTCCGGGTGCCTGCCGTTACTGACCCAATGTTTATGTATGTGATGTGTCTATTTTCTGAGTCAGGAAATTGTAGAAATGATTCAATATCCTGGGCTAGCAATGACTGCTCCACTGTATAGTGGTATGATGTGTGTACGTATACTGCCCTGCCAGATGTGTGTGATCTACCTGTTAACAAGTTTGCGCTAAAAACCGCAGAGTCATATTGTTATATCTGACCATCCAGCAGTATAGGCTGATACTTTATGAGATGTTATTTTGCACAAGGGTTCAATTTGCATGAATTTCGTGAATCACAGTTGGATCACATTAAAAAGTCACACACGCTAAAAAGTCACCATGCACTTGGGTAATGATGCATTTATATTAGCATTGGCATACATTCACAAAAACAATATCTTGTGAAAATGAATATTGCCTCCTCATTTGTAAAAATATCTGTACGTGAAAATACCAGCTAATACTGTATTTTGCGAGTCTAAATTTTCGTGAATCGGGAATTCTCGACGATGTCGCGAGTGGTTAAATTCGCGATTGTGGAGACCTGTACTGAACGTTGAAATGTACACGCATACGTCATATTCACCTCAGGATCAAAGTCAATTTTTTTGCGTGTCTTTAATTTCGCGAATAGCACCTGACTCGCGAAATTCGCGAAAATAAAAACCTCGCGAAATATTTGGCGTATACAGTATACAGTAAGGTATGCAAACATACACACTGTAGGTTACGTAATAATAATGCATTTACCTTATCACTGGCATTAATACATGAAAGCAACATCTCGTGAAAATATCTATGGCCTCCTCATTTGCAAAAATAACAACTAATATACAGTAAAGTATGCAAACATACAACATTTACCTGAATGGGTAATGATGTTTCATATTCTGGACAGATCATTTGTTCTTTTGTGAATATGATATTTGTGTTTTCATTAAAAAAAAAAAAATCTACCCGAGATATGGAAATATCGCAGGTTATCAAATAGACACAGTTGCAAGAAAATTGACCATAGAGGTTCGGTGATGTCAGGTGTTCAAGAGAACCCATTGAAGACTCGTCTGAAATATATTTGGGCAGGTGTCTATGGAAAATGTGTGTTATAGCAAAATCAACTCATTCTTAAAGCACAATCAGTCAGTTCTCATAAAGCACAATCAGTCAGTTCTCATAAAGCACCATGTTCAATCAATCAGTTCGTATCACCAGGCTGAGTGTAATCTGCATGATATTTGAAGTCAAATCACATGAAAATATGAATTATACAGGGTGTAATGAGTTGAAGAATGTGACTCAAAATCTGTCTGGCATATCAGTGCAAGAGAGGCACAATTTATAGGTGGGGGGGGGGGGGAGTACCCGATGACTTGGGTCAGTAGATTTTTGTGTTATTAGTAACTCATGCAAACAGCCAGGAGATTTTGTGCTATTATAAAACCTCACCAAAAACATTGTTTCCCATAGACACAACATGATAATGCAATTTTACATCTGCTGCTATAGTTGAGAAATTGCCAACTTTGCTTTAAACTAAAAAAGGATGGAATTGTCTTTGCCCTTTTGGCCCTGTGGTTCACAACCAAAGATTTAGCCTTATGTGAAAGGGTCTAACCAATCCTGTTTCATGGAACATTATTCTTGTAAAGTATCTTATTCATCATCCAGTACTGCAGTGTAGAATTATCCAGTAGGACTAGCATTATGTGCAGGTTTGAACATTTTATCTGGCTAATCTGCTGGTACATTATACATGGTGTGTGTGACAAGCCGGTGTATAATACAATGATAATATATGAATTTTGGGTGGGTGATGTTTGTTACTCTGAAGGTTTGTTGATTGGAAATGCAAATATGGTTTGTTTTTCTTAAGGTTCTTCATTCTGAAACACACAAATTCTGTACAACTAGATGTTCCTTATTCCAAAAATGTAATAGGGTTCATTAATCCGGATATGTGAACTGTTATTCTGAAGGATTGTTATCGGAAAAGGAAATAAGGTTTGATATTCAAAAGGTTAATTAATCTCAAATTGAATAAGGGTCATTATTCCAAAGTTTCGTTAGTCTGAAATTGAATAGGGTTTACTTATCCGAAAGTACTTTATGAAGTATGAAAGTACTTTAATCTAAAATGAAATAAGGTTTGTTTTTCCAAAGGTTTGTTCGTCCAAAAATCAAAGGAGGTATTGGTAATACAAAAATGCCCCCCCCCCCAAAAAAAAAAAAAAAAAAGAAAATGCGTACTTGCAAACCTTCAGAATTATGATAACAAACCTTCCTTCATTTTCAGATTAGAAAGCCTTTAGAATAACAATCTGTAACCTGCTGGGGTTATTACCTGTGACACAGGAAAGTCAGCATCCTGTGGTGTTGTGGGAGAAAGGAAATCAAACTTAGGACACTCTGACATTGCTCATTCTATTTTTTCCTGTACAACTGAATTAGTATGACAATTCTCAGTAAGAAGTTAGCTTTTCTCTTAGAACAGCAGGTTTATGGATTGGATGGAAAAAGTTGAATTCAATACATCTGCACAAAATCAGAAAGAAAAGAACTATTAACAAACTTAAAGATTATCACTGATTCAGGAGCAAAAATATTGTGATTTTGACATATGCTTTTTGAAAATTCTGCAAACTATTACAAACAATGATATACAGTTGTAAGAACAAGAAAGGGCACATTATTTTACCTTACCCTACAAAATGCTACAATGAATAGTGAAAATTATATAGTCTCTGGGACTAGAGGGATTAAACAGTATGCATCATCTGAGATCTTAGATGTCACATCAATTATCGATGGCAAGCACCGCATACAAGCAAGTTTCTTCTGCTGTGCAGTTTCCTAAATTTGATCAATGTGTTCACTGTCGTGTTTCCGCCACCACGAAACCACCTTAATTTCCCCGAGAAATGACATGTTGCTGAGGCTTTTTTTCTTTTCGGGGAAAGTCCTGAGATTCATAGCATAACGTCAATCTCTCTAATTAGAGCATCCTCAATTGTTGATGGGTGATACAAACACTTCTCTGTCAAGTTTTTCCTCTTTATTTTTTTTTTATGGGTCATGTGACTCTTTTCATATGAACTTGGAAATCCTAAGATTTGTCTTACACCTTGTCTTATTTATGTGTACATTGCTGGTATTGATATCAGTTGAATGTTTGCGAAATGTGCTTCCAAGTTTTTCCCTCATTTACCTGTATGTAACTTCAGGATTATATAATCATGTCGTGTTGCATTGTGCTGGCTCAAATATAGAGCTATGCTGTCAATGTGATGGATGTGCTCTTTATAGTTAATGTGTTCGGATTCCTTTGCATCGCACGTAGTGACCTTTCGCCACACAATGAATGTTGTTCGTCAAGTTTCTACGTCAGTAAGTGAGCATTTTGGCGTCATGCCCGCGTATTGCGGATGATAAGCAGCCCCAAACTCAACAAAACGGGAGGAAAAGCGTGAGCAACTGTGCACGGGGCAATCTCCTTCACGACGAATTAGCGTGCGTGAGTTCCTAGATAGTCTGAGGACTCGCAGCCTGGAACACGGCTATTATCTGCCTACTAATGACTCCAGCGTGACTCACTATCCACTCCTTTCCCTGTTGCCATGACGATTGTCTCATGATTCAGGGAGTGCGCATGTGGTAAGGGGGCAAAGAGAGAGAGAGTTTGTGTGTGTGTATTTCCAGTGTAAATTGTCATCATCCTCAAATTAATTGACTGTTTAAGTCAAAATTTTGTGAAAATCTATTTTTTGGTGCTTTTTTTTTTTGCCAAAGTCCAAGCTGCTGAATGAGATACAACTAGTGGTAGTATTGCCTAACTCATGTTATATCCCCATGTGGTGCAATCATCTGGCTGTTATTGTTATGAGTTGAATTTTGAATAAAGAATAAGAATTGAGAAAACCAACTTGTTTTTATAATTTTTCTTGAAACTTTCAAATATGACTTTAGGCAGTTATTATATGTGGATGACATTGTAACAATTCCAAAAGATGGGGGGGGGGGGGCAAAGCAGTTTCTATTTCTGGTGCCACTTCTGGGTTAAATCAGCTGACAAGCAAAAAAAAAAAAAAAAAAAGGCCTAAACAGAAATTTTGTGCCACTTCCAGGTTTCATCAGCTGACAAGCAAAAGAAAAAGGAAAAATAAAAGCCTCTTTTTGTTTCTTTGTTTAAAGAAAAGGGGAAAAATCAAAAGGGGGACATGCCCCCTCCCCTGCCCCCCAATGTACCATTGAAGATCCATCTTTTTACATTGTATTCAGGTGTGTCGCTCATATGCCTTGTGACATATAAATTAGAGCAAACTGAATCAATGAATTTATCTGCATACTGCTATGTTTGTATTTTTTTCCTCTAATTCATATCAGCTGCTTTCCCCTATCTTGCAATTTAGTTGCCATAAATACCGTACTAAAATTTTTCTGACCCAAATTCAAAATGCAGTCATGTGGAAACCCTGGCTTTCTTCAGTGAGCAGATATTAAATGGAGGGTATAGTATTGTTGGAGAGGAGGATTGGGCTTTTAAATTTTTGCAAGATACCAAGAAACCACTTAAGAAATAATACAGAGTATACCATTCTAAGAGGAATTCAAAGTTTATCAGATGAAAATCTGTTTCTGGAATGGCTAAGACATCCAAGAACAAAGTAAACCAGTGCGATCCTAATAAAAGGTGGGACCTATTAAGATTGCTCTGTTTTGGATATCTCAGCTATTTCAAAACCAATTTTCATCAAATAAATGTTGCATCCCTCTTGGAATTACATGCTTTTTCATATATCTAAGAGGTTTCTCATTGTCTTACAAAAAAAAAAATGTTAGAAACCTAAAGTTGGGTCTGAACCGAAACTATGTGTATACGATCCCTTTAACATTGCAAGAAACCTTTAAGAGAGTTTAAGGCTAATTATTATGGCAATCTCTTGTGTCATTTGTGTATCTAGAAAGGTTGTCTTCACAATTCCTCCATCACTGATAAATTAATTTGACATGAAAATATTGAAGAACATGTCGATATGTATATGGATGGTGAGAGAGCCTTTATCAGGATCTACCAGTTAGGATTATGATTGATTGAAAGGTATTTATTAAATAACATCTCTTGCAGCCACGAGGCTGAATTGCGGACATTTTACAAAGATCATCATGAATACATTCAAATATACAAACATACATTAGAGATATTAACTATTGCACAATAAAATTGATCTTTACCATCAACAAACAAAAAATACAATTATTCACATCTCTGTTCTTATTTCCATAAATAATCTCTTTTGTTTAATAAATAGCCTTACTAAAAAAACAACTTTCTTTTCATCTACTCATCTTCTTTTCCTCCATCTTCTTTTTTATCCCTCCTTATAAACTTTACCATCCTTATCATCACCTTCCCTCCTTTAACCTCTTCTTATTCCCTGAAATTATCCTTATCATAATCACACGTTATTATTTTTCATCATAAAGATTAGAATACCCTTTAGTCTCTATTTTAAAAAAAATCAATATACATTCATCAAAAATATACTATTGCAATGTATTATGTAAAACACTGGTTTCATATCAGTAAAATTATTCAAACTATTAAAAAAAAATTCTTATTTCACATAACACAGAACAGAGGAACATTATGGCAATTAAACTAATCTAAAAAATCTGTTTAAGACTAAAAAATTCTGGCAAATGAAAAAAAAAAATTGAGATGAAATCAGAAATAAATGAATGAATGGAGGGCCCATAATCAAACACATCATTACAAAGAGAGAAAGAAAAAAAAAAACCCAACCTTTACAATAATGAATCCACATGCGATTTGTAACAGAGTTGAGTGTTATATCAAAAAGAGAAAGTTTCGGCTTGCCTGCAAAAGGCTGAACTTGAATAACAAAACACAGAGTGCATGGGCGATATAACTTTCAGTAAAACATCGATTATATTCTTCTCTGTCAAAAAGATATGTACTCACACACATATAATCATATTCAGATTAAAACACTTGAAAAATTTTCAGATCCTACACATATGAAAATAAAATCAGTTGTTATCTCATTTTCATAAATAATCTCTATTGTTCATACAAATAACCTGATTAACCACAACTTTGTTTTTTTCATCTACTCATCTTCTTCTTCTCTTCCCCCCCCCCCCCCCGCCTTATAAACTTTACCATCCTCTTCTTCACTTTCCCTACTTCAACCTCTTCGTATTCCCTTACTATCTACTACAAAACCTCAATCAAAAATCAGACATTACATTCATCAGAAAGTATACTACTATTATACAAAACACTGAATTCATATCAAAAAGATTATTCAGAATACAAAATTTCATATTTCACATGACACCGAACAGAGGAACATGACGTGGCGGATCAAAATTAAATCAGAAAGTCTGTTTAAGACTAAAAAATTCTGACAGGTGAAACGAAAAATTGAGATAAACTCAAACAGGCTTTACACATATATGGAAAAAAAAAGAAGGCGTTGGTATACTACTTTTGCTAATGTCCTCTACGAACGGTACATTCAAATAAAAAAGGGAAATCTAGACACATATGGCGTATAAACTCCCCTATTCGGCATTAGTGTGGCATCTGTTATTTTCTAAAAGGCATTAGCTTAGTTTGATTTCTCTTCTTTTTTTTTTATGCTGGGGGTTTGTTGTTCAGTGTACAAAGTGATGTGGGTTTTCTTCTCTGCAGAGGTTGAATAAAGTCAGTGCACTGAAATAATTGACTGAAAAACTCCTGATGAATAATATTAGTCAAAAGAAGCCTATAACACACTTCCATGGTGAATTTGCAGGAAGCGGCGATTCATCGCAATCATGTTGCAAATGGGCTGATGAGTGTAAATGGCTGAAAAACCGGATACAGAAAGAAATGTAGAACATCTACCCATTAAAAAAAAAAAAGAAAGAGGGATAGAGAGAGAGGCTGAGGCTGGAGTGAGAGTGACAATCCATAAATCACATATTCTATTGAGTATTATATAAATGAATTAAAAAAAGAAGGGGGCTATTCTTCATTCTGTTTGTTCTACAGAAAAAGTCAGGTATTTTTTGAGAATGTCTTAAAAGTCTTTCATTGCTTGGTTTCTGAGGTAAATAGTTCTTGAATTGATCAGTATTGTTCAGAGTTTTTTGTATGAAATTCAAACACAACATCTTTCTCCTTTCCTGTAGGGTGATCATGCCTAACTGGGCGAGCATATCACAGTAAGTACTGTACTGGCAACCGAAGATGATGCGGAGGGCTCTTGTTTGTATCTTTTCGATGTTTTCAGATTGCTTCTGCGTAATACCGCTGTGCCACACCGGGGTTCCATATTCAAGCACTGGGCGAGTGTAACCTTCATAAATGGTCAACATATCGCGGGATCGTAAACAATGGCGCTGTAGCACACGGAGCATATGGAGCTTCCTATTGGCACGTTTCAACATGTCATTAATGTGGGATTCCCATTTGAGGTCGCTTTGGATGAGAATTCCGAGAAGTTTGATGGTTTTAACAGACTCGAGCTGATGATCTCCTGGTAATACGGGTAACAATGGTGGCGTGTTTCTCATGAAGTTAACTTCCATTGTCGTGCATTTCATAGGGTTTAATTTCATCATGTTAGCATCCAACCAATTTGCCAAATACGAGACAGCCGCTTGCATCTCAGATTGGTCATTCCCAGAGCGGCATTCCACCAGCGTCATATCATCGACATACTTGTAGGACCGAATGGGTAGTAGTGGCTTTGCGTCATTTATCATAGCAAGGAATATGATAGGGCCCAAACGCGTTCCTTGGGGGACACCCGCATTGAGAGATGCCCAGTCAGACAAAGATCCTCTGTAGCGCACACATTGCTGACGTCCAGAAAGAAAGCTTGCAATCCATGGTATTATGCACGGGCGGCCTCCCATCTGGACGAGCTTCGTTATTGCTGTTGTGTGGTCTATCCGGTCAAAGGCCTTTGTGAAGTCGGTGACCACTAGGGTAGCTAGACTATGATTTTGATTTCTCACCATTAACATAGATGTTGTGCAGCACATTGATGATGCAATGCGAAGTTGACAGGCTCTTTCTGTTGCCAAATTGCATGGGGTCCAAGTTGGGTGCCATATCGCTCATCACCCATTTCGCTACAAAACCTTCTGCAACCTTGGCAATGTGGTCAGTGAGGGAAACTGGACGGAGTTTCTCGAGGGACGTAAATCAAGTGTAAATCAAGTACACACTTCAGTGAAATCACTTTAAGGTAACACATCATTAAAGCTTGTGACCATTGTTTTGATGGATTGGTTGTGATAAAGATTTCACTGGCACTGATCTTTTGAAACTTGTCTTATTTTGAGTCTCGTGATGTAGAAGAATCCTGAAAGTCATATGAGCAGCCTGCCATTTACACATCTATTTGCTGAATTCAATACCTCCACTTCGTTATGTGAACGGAACTGTGAAATCCAAAATTTTTTGCATGCATGAAACTTTCACAAATTTTGTGAGGATCAAAGATTTGCGAAAGTGAAATGTACATTGCATATTTTGTTTAGATGATACATTAGATGCCAGTCAGTAAGTTTCAATTTTCAAAGTTTCACAAAGTTGCCACAAGAAAGGCTTTCAGCACCAATTCACAAAAGTTTCATGCCACAATATAATGTTTTTGGTTTTACGTATACATTCTATTCAACAAGGCAAAACCTCGTCAAGTAGAATGCCTCATTTTTCACTGACTGTGAAATCCACTAATGTATCATTGCACTTGTGACCATTGTTTATATTTATCCCCTATGTACATTGTAACATGCATTATTTGAATAGTGTAAAACATAAAATTTTTGCAAATTGGAGCCGACGGCCTTTTTCGCAGCATGAAATTTTCGCGAGTTGCCTCTAACATTCAATGCACAGTGTAGACAAGAACTTTCATGTGCGTTTTAATTTTGCAAAACTTGGCTCTCGCGAAATTCGTGAAATTAAAATGCACGCGAACATTCCTCGTTTTACAGTACTGGTAATCCTGATAAGGGTTTGAGTGTGTGCAGCCTAGTGTCACCTCAAGGCCCTGCTGTCCTTAAAATGTCAGATTTAACCAACTTGTCATGCTCTATGGTAACCATTTGACAGGAGGTACCATGTCATCGAGGACACCCGAAAGAGAGAGAAAATGGTGTGTGAGAAGGGCACAGTCTAAATATATCCCGTGCTTAATCATGGCTCGTATCCCATGTTACCAAATATAAACAGAAGGTTCAAAATCCTTGTCTTCATTTGATTTAGTTTTACCTTCTTTTTTTTTTTTTGGAGGGGGGGGGGGGGGAGGAATCATGAGCCCTATTGGTTAAAACTGATTCATAAAAGCTATGTACTTAATGCCATAGGCCGGCCTGCTGGACCATTTGCCCAGGGCTACCCTAACTTACTATTGGGCAAGTGAATTGCACATAGAAGACCTTTTACTGCTTTAAAAAAAAGTGAATTTATTTTAAGCTTGCCTGCATGCTTAGTCATGAAGGGGAAACATTTGTTGCAGTGCTTTGAACATGAGAGCTATTGTAAGGAAGCAGCCAGAGATTGAATGGGTAAGGATGTATGGGTAAAAACTCTTCTGTTTTTTACTTCTACAAAAGTGCATGAGTAGCTCTAAAGTTTCTCCCTTTTTTCTCTGCTGACAGTATATGTGTAGTATTCTTTCTTTGAATATGCAATTGATTTAGGAAGAGTATTTAGAGATTTGTTGCCATGATGCTTGCAGGAAGGAATATAGCTTCATGTGTGTTGTGTGTGTTTCTGTATCTTTTATCAATTCGTGCATCTTGTTCAATTTCACTCTTCTTCCAAATCTTCCAAACTATGAAACAAGTACACAATGTAGTATGAAAGAAATTTTGTTAATATGTCACCTGGGATATCCACCCATTTGCCTGTTTGTGAAATGGAATAAAGTCTAGGACAACTAACAGATGCTTTGTGGGTTTTTTTATTGTCTGAATATAAGATGTCACATAACTGCAAATTATGCCAAATGACACTAAGCATGCAAAAGAAAAACATTTGACAAACACAGAAGAAGCAACTGATGTACTGTAAATATCTGGGATTATACTGGGAATTCCAAAGTTTGCTGATGTTCAGCAAAGATGATACTTTTCCAAAGTGAGTTTGGTTTCATTTTAGGTCATCACTAAAAAATGAGTTTATGGTACATAGCTTTGATTATTCAGTTTTGCATATTTTTGTTTCCACTCGAGACAGATTTCTTTGAAATGAGAGCACGTGATCTTTGCTCTAAAACACCGTCCAAGATAGTCACAGAGCTCTTTACATTTTAATATTGCATTCCCCTTCATTCATTATGGCCCTCTGTCTTTTGTTCACACCAAAACATCACATTTGAGAAGACATTGTATTTCATTAATTCTTTGTAGCCCATTTTGGAAGATCTGTTCAAATGGGAACAGGAATGATATGCATACAGACTCTTGATGTATATTGTAGGTTGTGCTATTGAACTATCAGCACACTCACAAACGGTTGGTGTATAATAGTGTATAAAGCTGTTATTTTTGCGAGGGTTTAATTTTCGTGAATTTGGCGAATCACAGTGTGATCACGAATTTAACAACACGAATAAAATGTCACCATGTGATAATAGAGCATTTATAATAGTGTTGGTGTCAATTTGCAAAAACAACATCTCGCAAAAATGTCTGTGACTTTCTCATTCGCGAAAATATCTGTACACAAAAATTACAGCTTATACAGTAGTCTTCGTTGTGCTAGTTATAACCAGCCAGTAGCAGTTATCTATGGCTATGACAGTGGCACAGTGGACAGTGATGAAAATTCAATTAACAGAGAAATGATAGGACTATCAGTTTAAAAATAGAGGCTTTTCAAAGCACTGGATGTGTTTCTCATTAATGATATGTAACATACCATGAACAGTATCCTTAGCTATTAGTGAGCCTGTCATATTTTTGTATTTATAGTTCCAATTTGTCTACAATTTAGGCTTCAGCAGCACACAGCTAGACATGTTCGTGCCTCACATTGAAAGTTTTGACTTTTTTCTTTCTCTCTCTGCTCTGTGTCTCTTGCTTCCTCTTCAACTTATTTTCTTCCTTTTAATTCTGGCCCCTTCCATTTTTCTGAAATAAACCATGACTCATGGGTACAAGTCGGGTTCCATGTGAGCTCTCTTTGGACCGGTGTGCATGGCTGTGCGGGAAACGGCGATTCCAAATTAGAACTGCAGTCGGAGGCACCTTATAAAAAGTGTCTGTGAACTCTGGATGACCCCACCATTCTCGACAAATCATACCCGGCATAAAACGGCAGCACCGGACTCTGGGAGCGACATTCTGTGTGTCAAAGAAAACATTGATGAGTTCCAATGTTATACAGATTTTTTTTTACCATATATTCTGTTTAGTCATCACACACATGCACACACAAAAAAATTATCAAATAGTGATTCGAGTAGACCACCCACAATGATCCGCATTCTGATCTCATACATGTACCTATTCAGAATAGACACGTATGACAATTAACCCCTATCTGACTGTTGCAGCAGTTAGCGTTGTAAATACACATTCCAGTGGTTTAGCTGACAGAATTTCAGTTGTGTGTAATATGTTTGAGAATATTTTTCTTTTTGGTCATAATTTAGCATGCACTTTAAATAGTTCCCTGCTGCCACAGTGATTCAGGGCCCTTGCAGCACATGGCAAAAGCAAGGAGGTACTAGGCGAGACCTATAGTACCTCCTTGGTATTAAAAAGGTAATTGGTTTGCGTTACTAAACAACATATTCATCTGGGCAATATTATTCCATAAGGTTCGTTAACCTGAAAATGAAATCAGGTTCATTATTCTGAAGTACACAAATTCTGTATATGTTGATGTTCATTAATCTGAAAATAAACAAAGGTTCAACAATCAGAATATTTCTAATCTGAAAGGCATTGTTTACCATTTGCAGATGAAACAAAAACCCAGCTTTAGTGCTTCAAAATAGTTTTGAAATGTGAGTAAGGAATAGAAACAACCAGTGTATAAAAGTAGATCAGTATAATCAATGTGAAGTATTGTTTGATATACAAAATGTGAACAATAGTTATAATGAAATTGTTTTTAGACTAAACCATCTACAGTTGATAGTGAGAAAAAGATTAGGCTTTATTGCAAAATTTTTATGGTAGGATGTTTTGTGATACGACTGACCTACACATACCGGTATGCATCGTATGTGATAACTCAAACATTTTTTTAAAATCAGTACTCCCAAAGGTAAACAGTACCTTAGTTTAAAGATTAATCAATAGTATAGATTAGCCCCCTGGGGATGTACTCAGAAAGTGAGCAGTCTATTAGTTGATGACTAGAACCAGAAGACATCCCAGGGTTTACCCCTTTTGTCCATGAGCTTGGGGGGTCCCCACTCATATTTTACTTCCTGTGGACATGATAATTAAAGAACTTGACAGTTAGCATTACCTGTCTGTGAACATTATTTCCTCTTTACTTCTCGGTCAACCTTGCCAGTTTGTGTTGTGTCTTAGGTTTCATCACACATCAGGTTTAATTATCGCGAGCGCTGCACACACATGTTTCTGTCCGGTTTTTTTTTTATTCAATCGATGGAATTCTCACTAAAAAATGCAATCTTCTATGTAGGTTGGGTGTTGTGCGAATATATGATGTACAATGAAGTTAATAGTTTGTATATCCCTTTTGCAACCTTGAAAATTAGGTTCCTTTCATAAGCTGGTATTGTAAAGGTACGTGTAGGTATTTCAGACCTTTCTTCAGAATAGTAAAACTAGAAACTTTTTTATGATAGAGGAAGAAACAATACTAAAGATTTCCAGTAAATCTGTTTAGACTCCCCGAAAATTCCAACTATATCATTATCGTTACAAAACTGGAGCATGTTCTGAAGTGACATGGGGTTAATTTTTCATTTCTTTTTAAAAGACTCTGAGGTGTATTACCATAAGATCTCATACATGCTGTTAGGAGACATTATAAATTCTTCCACCATGCAAAATTTTGTGACGTTTGCAATAGGAATGCGTGGACTTTAAATCTACAGGCTCATCATCAAAGGTTAAAACTGAAAGTTAATCTTAAGATTAAAGACATTAGTTGCATTCACACGCAATTGCCAAACTTGAAGTTATAGGTATAAAACTTAACTGTCAATGATTAGCTCCACTTGTGAATTCACGACGCGGGTGCACACACTCACTATATGTCTAATTTCATGTAAATTTCAAATAGCTTATGCATGGTAAAGGGAAAGGCTAGTAACTGATCAGTGGGAATCAGTGGAAATGCTGGGAGATGATTGTTCCAATCCTTATGGGATTCATTCAAGAGTTCATTGTATATCTATTGTTCTGTGAAAATGATTTGCTTCAGAACGGTCTCATATTCAAGTAATGTGCAGATTAATGCTCCGTCACTGACCAGGGACGCTAACCTGGAAGCATTAAACTGCACATTACTTGAATATGAGACCATTCTGAAGCAAATTATTTTCACACAACAATAGATATACAATGAACTCTTGAATGAATCCCATAAGGATTGGAACAATCATCTCCAAGCATTTCCACTGATTCCCACTGATCAGTTACTAGCCTTCCCCTCATTAAGTTACCCACTCGATGATCATACCGGAAGTGCAGAGTCCTTGCTAGATGACCTTATGCCCAAACAAAATAGCACAGCTGGAGGTTGACCCCTATGCAAACAAGAAGCAATGTTTACGCTAACTCACTAGCTCGTTGTTTATTGTGTCCACATGGAGCGAAAGTGGGGACCCCACATGGCTCGTGGAGAGAGCGTAAACCCTATGATGTCTCATGGTTTTAACCATCAACTAAACTTTAAGATTGCTAACTTTCGAGTGTGTCCACACGGTGCTAAACTATAAGCTAATCATCGAGAGTTAAGTTTTCAACCTAAACTTTATTAAGTTTAGGAACTGCATGTTAACATTACTATTATGAGTCTTCAGACATGTCTACCACATTAATCTTCCTGGATGGTGGAGGTTGGGCTGACTGTCGCACCTGTGCACAGGTACAGTCCTCACCATGCACACCCAAGACAGGTCTATTATTAGCCTCAAACAAAGACTGTTAATTAGGGTTCATGGTGAGTATAGTGTCAGTTGTAGATTGATCATTTAAAGGGGATGACTAGTAACTGATCAGTGGGAATCAGTGGGGATGCTGGGGGATGATTGTTCCAATTCTTGTGGAATTCATTTAAGAGTACATTATATATATCTATTGTTGTGTGAAATGTATTTGCTTCAGAACGGTCTCATATTCAAGTAATGTGCAGTTTAATGCCCCGTCACTGTACAGGCATGCTAACCTGGAAACATTAAACTGCACATTACTTGAATATGAGACCATTCTGAAGCAAACAATTTTCACACAACAATAGATATATAATGTACTCTTAAAAGAATCCCACAAGGATTGGAACATATCCCCCATGATTCCCACTGATCAGTTACTAGCCATCCCCTTTAAGCATCAAGAGTTGAAGCTGTAACTTCTAATCTACTTTTTCCCTTCTTCTTCTACTTCTTCATCATCTTCTTCTTCATCTTTTGAATTCTTGATCTACCCCTACCCTTCTTTTCCTTCTCCTTTTATCTTCTTCTCCTTCCCTTCTTCTCCTTCATTTTTTTTTATTCTTTAGCTTTCTTCCCCTTCTCCTTTTTCATCTTATTGTTCTCTTTTATTTTCCTTTTCCTTCTTTTTCTCCTTTATTTTTTTTTGTCCTTTTTCTATCCCTTTTCTCCTTTTTTTACTTCTTTTTTTCTTCCCTCTTCTCGTTCTTCTTTGACTCAAGATGCACTCGTTCATTATCTTCTAATCCATTATTGCACAGCTGTACGTGGTTACAGCTCATTATTCTGAAGGTTCACTATTTCCGAGGGTTTATTAACCCGAAAGCGAAATGAGGCTAAGAGGCTTTTGGCTAAAATGCACCTTCTCATAATTTTTGGATTAACAATGAAACCTCATTTAATTTTTCAGAGTAATGAACATTCTAGTATAGTAGGAATGCTTTTGAAACACATTCATTATAACAGAGTCCCCATTTAATGGTCTGTCCAGGGACAAAGTGGGAGTTTTTACTAGACACCTTGTGATGCCTTTGTATCACCGCATTTTTTTAGCACCTGCATCGCCTCATATTTTGCCACATTAGGCGTTTTCACATCAGCCCGATAAAAATCCAAGCTCGAGATATTTTTTGCGATTGCAAATAAGCGCGCTATTCCATTTCCTATGCACATCAGCCCGAAGAGAATTAGCCCGAAATTTTTTCGAGCTAATTTGACAGCTGAGCATGCGCAAACAGTGTCGGGTATACCAGTAGAGCATGCACTTTCAAAAAAACAGGCTAGGCATGATGGGATGCATCGCGCTAATTTCTGAAGGCGATTTCACATTATCAAAAAGCGCGCTAGTTCGCTATATTATCCCGCTATTTCAGAAATTTCCGCAGTTGGACTTGAGAAATTTTCTCGACCACAGCGATACAATTGGTGCGCTAATTTGTGTTCACTTTATCAAATATTTCGTGATCGGGTTAATTTCCCAAGTCAGAAAATAGCGTGCTATTTCGAAACATCGGGCTTATGTGAAAACGCCTTATCTGAACTGTTTCTGCTGAGCACTGAAATATGCATTGATGAGGGGTCATGCGAGGGTACTTGCAAAATATATTGAACCAGGAAGTCATGTATCATAAGGTCACAGGTCAGGTTGTGCTTGCACTGTGCAAAATCTCCTAGTAAGAACTCAAAACTTCAGGTGCACTACAAATATCATTACATGCATGCTCTGTTTTTACTGTCAATTGTCCCTCGCATCACATTGCAGCGACTACCTTAACTCATTGAGGACGGACTGAATTTGCTACAGCACATGTTTCCCGTAGACACCTGCCAGAGTGTACTCGGGATTAGTCTTCAACGGGTTAAATGATAGATGAAGGATTGCCTCACCTGACGTATCACCCACTACCTGCGGTGTGTTTCTACTGAAGAAAATTTTGAGGTGTTACCTGCATCACTGTGCATCACCCAAGATATTTATTGTTCAGTAGAAACATGCTCAATGCGTTTGCTGGTAGTCTAAGCACATATCATTGGCTAGTGTCTTTCTCTTTCGGGATCAAATTGGAGATCTTGTGTGCATCAGAGGCAAGGCAGGCATGCCACATTCCTGAGTAACAAGGTTAAAGGCATTATTTACTATTTTCAGATGAAAGAAAAACCCAGCTTCAGTGCCTCAAAATGGTTCTAAAATGTGAGTTAGGGACAGAAACAACCAATGTAAAAATCTGATACAGTATAATCAATGTTAAAGGTAGGGAATCCCATTTGCATGCCTCAAATGAAGATAAATACAGTGGTATGTTGAAGAGAGTATCATTTTAGAAACCCCCATAAAGTATTGAAAGTGGAAGGTAACATTAAGTACATTTTTATTGACCGTTAGATTTTGAATTGAATTTTTTTCGGGGCTCACCGTAAATTCCAGTACATTACTAGGCTACCTTTGCTGACCCATGCACTGCATGTGTGTCCATCACGTATATTTTGTGAAGAAAGTTCATCAAAACTTACAAACATTTCTATATACATTCTTGCCACACACTCTATATGTTATTACATCAGCTCTTATACTTTTAGATTTGTGTTTATAGATAAAAAAAAATACAGAAGACTGCAACAAAAAGGCGTAAGTGTGGCTGACACACGGAACTACTGAGTAGTTGAGTTTTGTGCATTATTCAAATTGTAGATAACTGTTGACTTCCAAATTTCTCAGCAGTGGCCTAAACAAGTCCCCTGAGGTTCATATTTAATGTTTTGCTGCATTTTGGGAGGTCTGTAAAAGGTATCCCCTACCTTTAAGTATTGTTAAGTATACAAAATGTGGACAACAGTTATGATAAAAATGCTTCTAGACTAAACCGTCTACAATAAAAAGATATTTTTAGACTAAACAGTCTACAGTTATGGTCTATTGAGAAAAATATTGATATCTCCTTATATTTTATAGCAAAATTTGTATATAATATATGTTATACTGTTTTGTGATACACCTGACCTATACTAAATGCATCAAATGTGATATCTCGATCATTTTTAAAATCACTGCTTCCAATGGCAAACAGTACCTTTAAGTTAGGATCCTCTTTGAATTGGAACTAACTGCTGTCACATGATTATGATTTATGGTTGTAAAGTTTCAAGAGCATCAGTGGAAAGCAAAACAAAATGAAAAAAAAGAGAAGGAAAACAGTTCTATTTCTTATCGTCAAGTACATACACGTGAATAGTTTTGAGTCACATACTGCCACATATAATACGACATCATGTGTTGCTTGAAGGATAACATCGATGTAAAGGAAATTATAGTAATTCATTCTCATTTAGTCAACAAAGTGGGTTTTACCTTCAGGGTCAATTGTTGCCATTTGAGTCTGTTATCTTATTCTAGTGATGTCTCTTGCTGTTTTCATACAGTACTTGTCATGAAACCAGTTGATTCATATTAGGGCCACCTTAGTGCAAATAGTCATGATTTCTGAAATCTGCTGCAAATTCTTAAAACAGAATGTGATCACATAATATTGTTGAAATAAGAAACAATGTTATTGCTTTCTGTGTGGACAAGACATTAAAATTTGACATTTCTTGTGGGTGCATGCATACTCAAATACTCTTGTGTAAGATGGGAAAGTTCTTTTTGATAATGATCTCACCACGCACATTGATACAATTATTCTTCCATCTTTTCTTGTTTTTTTTTTCTTTCTTTCACCCTTATTTAACCATGCATTCTCATCTACTGTAGATTCAGGCTTCTTCTTTTTTTTTTTGTGCCCCAATTTCTTAAGTGCTGCTATATATATATAATTCTTATATGTTCTGTTATGACAGTATTGCTTGACATTGTACTTAATTAACCCGTTGAGTACGGGAACCTGGTTGCTTGCGTATTAAGTCTTTGGGCATTTCAGAATTCAGTACGGAACGGGTTAAAGAGAGTGTAATAAACTTGCTACTTTCTTCATCCTTTGTTTTTCCTCTTTCTGTCCTTAATTTCCCTCCTTTTTCCATGCAGATCTATTTTCTTCTTCTTCTTTTTTTTTGTAGAGCTGTTTGTTTGTTTGTTTTTTTACTGTATCCGGTGCTGCTTTATAGGATTTTAAATGTTGCAATATGACAACCAGATTCTCACCAAACCAAATGCAGTATTAAAAGAAAATGAAAGTGTCATTGTTTGTTTGCTTTTTACTTTATTGTCACACGAGTCAACCATAAGCTTGATTAAAATGATTGACGATCTTTATTGTGCAATATGGGAGGTTTTAATGACTGTTTTAATGATGGTGGAATAGAATTGATTACCTTGCTCTGTGCAGTTTAATTCCGTTTATTGCCTCCATTATTGTTCTCACATGATCAGTTGATAGCAGATTATGTGCACATATATGCAGGTAAGGGGCATTATGTCATGAAGTGGTGACAAGTATACAGGGGGAAAAAGGACAATCTTATTTATCTTTGAAGTATTTTTCCACTCCACAATCAAGTCATTTTGAGTTGGTAAGTGTGAAATTAGATAAAGAGAAATATTAGAGGTGTGACCGATGTTAGAAATTACGGTTAAAGGGGATGGCTAGTAACTGATCAGTGGGAATCAGTGGGAATGCTGGGGGATGATTGTTCCAATCCTTGTGGGATTCATTTAAGAGTACATTATATATCTATTGTTGTGTGAAAATTATTTGCTTCAGAATGGTCTCATATTCAAGTAATGTGCAGTTTCCCGTTAACGATCGCCCTGTCACTGTACAGGCATGCTAACCTGGAAATATTAAACTGCACATTACTTGAATATGAGACCATTCTGAAGCAAATAATTTTCACACAACAATAGATAATATAATGTATTCTTAAATGAATCCCACAAGGATTGGAACAATTATCCCCCAGCATTCCCACTAATCAGTTACTAGCCATCCCGTTTAATGTTTGTTATTCTGAAGGTTCGGTAATTTGAAAATGAAATAAGGTTTGTTTTTCATGAGGTTTGTTATTCAGAAACACCCAAATTCCATCTATATACCTTTGATGTTTGTAATCCAAAAATGAAGTAAGGTTTGTTAATGTGAACTTTTGTGGCATTATTCTGAAGGTTCATTATATTCAGGTACACACAAATTCCATATACCTAGATGTTTGTTAGTCAGGCAATAGAATAGGGTTGTTCGTTAATCCAAACATTTGTGGCATTATTGCCAAAGGTTCATTAATCCAAATATGAAATAAGGTTCTTACAGTGCAATGAGAGCATTTCTCAATTCTATTCCTGTCACGTGTAGCTTGTGTTTTATATGGTGATTGACTGTCAAGTGGTGTTCCTACTGGATTTTTGAATGAATTCTATACGTTTCTGTCGCTGTTTTGAGTGCAATAGTCATGTATCTACAATAATGCGGCTACTGGTCATTTGAAAGAAAAACAAAATCATAGATTTGCCATACAATGTACAACAAAGCAAAGCTTGACATTTTCTCTACAAGTTTACTCATTACGTGTCCAGAGTAACGCAAATCTATAAAAATGGATTTGAACAACAGAATGTTGTTGCTATGCTAAAGCATACGATAGTGTAATTACATTGCTGATTCAGAATAATCACACACAGGGATTTACAAGTACACTGTGGCACATGAAGAGTTCATGAATGTCCACATATCAAGTAGCAACAACTTCGCTGGAAAAGTCCATGATTAACATTCTATTTTCACCCCGATATTCTTGCAGGCAGAAGAAAACTGATATGGTTTTCGATCAAATGCTTTGTTTCGCATTTCCTCTGCCTTTTGCCTGAATACTTAGCTTCTCCAATTAGTGGCTATATTTGTGATTTTGTGGCAGATTTGGCAGGCACACATAATCTCAAATTGAGAAGAACGACCAGAAATTGTGTTTTTGTGCCAAGTGCATTGTCTTCACATTGCCATTTTCAAAATAAAGACAAATTCATCAGAAGTGTAGTTAGGGCAAGCTTATCGAGGTTATGCCTACGGTCATCTGTTTGCGAAGTGGTTTTCAACAGAAGGGCAGTGAATTTGGGATGTGATTTGTGGTGTTCTGACGTTTTCAAGGCTGAGACACACAGCCATATCCCCCGTTAGATTCTGCGAAGACCGAGCCTTTGTGTCTTTTGACCATGTCTTGGCATCTTTGTGGTCAGTCTGGCTATGCAGCTATTGTGTATACATTTCTAAACAGTTGCTGGATTTGCTCTGTTGTTTTCCAGCTGTTATATCCCTAGATTTTGTGATTATAGCCAGAAAGCTCATACCATCGCTTGTACAACCAGCTAACCTGTGCCAAATCAGGCATTATTACTGAAAGAAATAATGGAGTTAATGAATGAAACACAGAGTTCCACAGTCAGGAAAAGCCTAGAAATGTCATTAACTTTTTTATTTTGCATTTTTCTTTTTTTCTTTTTTGGTATAGGCCTGGAAAAAATGGAAAACTATCAGTTGTGGTTTGGAAAAATCTTGGAAATAGATTTCACTAAGGTTTGCTCATTGGTGATTTCTTAAATATTTTTTGGAGTCCTTTACATTTGACAGTAATTGAAGGGAATGACATTCAGTTTTGAAAAATCTTCCTTTGAAGCATTTTGAATTGCTAGGAGAAAAAGAAAAAGGTTTAAAATCTTTAAAACTTGTTCTCTTTCTAGTTTTTTTCTTTTGTCAAGCCACGATAATCATCCCTACAAGGACTATGTATTCATGGTGCTACCGCAAACCTTTCTCTGTCATACAATTATGTATATTGAAATGCTGCTCAAATCATCGTATCGATATTCCACATACTGTATACGCCATATATTTTGCGAGTCTAATTTTTCGCGAATCGGGAATTCCCAACGATTTCGCAAGTGGTTAAATTCGCGATCATGGAGTCCTGTACTGAACAGAGGAAGTGTACATGCGTACGTCACATTCACATCAGGATTAGAGTAAATGTTTTCACGTGTCTTTAATTTCGTGAATAGCACCTGACTCGCAAAATTGGCGAAAATAAAAACTTCACGAAATATTCGGCATATACAGTATATCCTCATGAGGTTTCAATATATTAGAGCATTCAGACACACAAAATGTTCCACATCCATAAATCGTATAGCAATATGAGAACTCTGTAATCTGAAAAGGATTTTCAAGCAAGACGGCAGTATTATTTTTTCCCATTATATGTATACAGACACACTGGTTTCTTGGTGCAATGTGCATGCCCCTTGTAGAAAACTGCACGTAAAATGCAGAGACAGTCATTGCCTAGTTATGTATGTGATTGTTATAGGTCATTATATTTTATAAAAATAGGTGATTCTACCCGGCATTTTTTTGTTTTTATATTTTGGATACAACACGTACAATTAAGTATTAGGACTTTGTTCGTATAAGACTATATCTACATAAATCCAGTCTTCTATGTTCACAGTACTGGATTGCAGTGTTACCGGTTTTTTTGTAGCATCTGCATGTGCGTTGCATTAAATCAAAATAGTGCGTTTATTTCTGAAAATTTTGTTGAATTGGCAATCCTTAAAATTGTCCTGCCTTGTGGCATAAAAGGAGCACCCTGTGTACTGCAGATAACATCCCAATGATTCATCATTTTTGTCTTTTTTCTGAATGATGTACTAGCTGTTTCCCTTTTCACTCTAACCAGGGAGGTGAGATGATCACCTCCCTGCTCTAACACTTGTTTAGCACAAGTGCTTTGTCTTAAAAATCTCAATGCTGCAAACTACTCTACCCTGAAAACCACCTAGATGATGTTGATTTTAAGGAAACTGTTTTGTGACTAGAATCATTTCACTTGAATACCTTACATGTCATGCATCATGATTTCATAAGCTGTGTTGATGCTCAAATTTTCAGGACCATAATCAGCATTTTGAAATGTGATTAGTGCAAAATGTGGTTGTGTCCATGTTCATTTTGATATAAATGCCGTTTCAAAACGTCGTTTCAAAATGCACAAAAAGGTGTGTTTACAATCGGCGATTCTTCATATGGTAATCACATTTTTACTATGTAAAAATTGATCTAGCTTGATTTTTTTTTTCACACTTTCTTTAAAATTTGCCCTGCATAGTGTATGAAAGGTACATGAAGAAACTATCAATTTTTCTTTTTTTTTTTTAAATCCCATAATTGAACTCACCACTCATACATCTACATGTGAGGGTGCCTGTGGTGGTGCTCCAATGATATTGTTCATCCATGTGCAGACTGGAATAATTAAAGCGCTTTATTTGCAGCCAAGTGATTTTTTCCTGCAAGTGTGAATGGTGGTAAATGAACAAAATTTTTACATGGCCATGCAAAAACTGCTAACTCCTGTGTGTGAAAGGGGCTCGTGATGCTAATTGCATAATCTCTTCTCCTTATCTTCCTGTGTGAACACAGCTGAACGAGAACAACTGCAAGCTGAGCTCGAGCTGGACGTCCTGGAGGCGTGTTCAGATGTACGGAAGTTGGAATTTCTCCTCAAGAAGCTGGGCTTCAGTGCCATCAATAAAGACTACAAGGAGACACCGCTCTTCAAGTAAGACAAGCAAATACATTTTTATGCCTCTGCCACGAAGTGCTGCCGGAGGCATTATGTTTTCGGGTTGTCCGTCCGTCCTTCCGTCCGTCCGCAATGAATTTTGTGGACAGCGTAACTAAAAAACCTTTTGAGGTATCATAATGAAACTTGGTAGGTATGTGTATAAGGGGGTGAAGTTGTGCTTATCAAGTTTCGGGTGCACATGCTCAAGGTCAAAGGTCAAAAGGTCAAGGTCAAATGCTTAAAATTTCACTATTTCTCCCATATCTATGCAATGCCTGAAGATATTTTCTTGAAACTTAGTGTATACATGTATTACCCAATTAAAATTCTCTAGTGAAAGTTTGGGGTCATGAGGTCAAAGGTCAAGGTCAAAAGGTCAAGTAAAAATTTTAGAATTGCACTTTTTTTCCATATCTTGGAAATGGTTCAAGTATCATCATGGAACATAGTATATATGCATGTACTGACTGGCAGTGATTATTTAAGGAATTTGGGGTTCAGGGGTCAAAGGTCAGGGGTCAAAGGTCAAGGGCAACACTTCATATTTATGCAATGCCAGCAGGATTTTTTTTTTTAACTTGGTGTATGCATGTGTAAACCCAATAGAGATTCTCTAGGATATTTTTTTTTGCCAAAAAGGTCAAAGGTCGAAAGGTCAAAGATCAAGTGAAAGTGCTAAACTTCTTCTTCCATATCTTGGAAGTGGCTCAAGTTATCTTGAAACTTAGTAGGCCTACATATTTATGCATGTTCTGCCTGACAGTGATTCTCTTATGAATTTTAGGGTCAAAGGCCAGATGAAAATGGTAACAATTTACTATCCAATACAGAAATTGCACTTTTTCTCCGTACCTTGAAAATTACTTAATGCATAAACTTACGAAAAGGTCAAAGTCAAGTAAAAGTTCTGTAATCCCCAAATACATGGTCTCCTATTCATCCAATTAAACCTAGGTCAAGGAAAATGAACATTCAACACATTTATGAAAAACATGTAATTTTAATATTTTGCCAATTTTGTGAAAATGTAGTGACACATTGTCCACATGTACTATAGACCTATTAGGAGAATCATGCATCGTGGCGGAGGCATACCAGTCGCCATAGTGACATTTCTAGTTTAAAATATATTTCTAGATTCCATATTTGACATTTTACAAGTAAATTACAAATATGCAGTGGATACTCAGTACAGCAAGATCCTTGGGACTGAGACAATCTGTTCATTATATCAGATATTTTGTTATATCAGTAGTCAATAATCAATACAAAACAAAGAAAATAAATTCATTGAGACCAAAGAAATTAGTTTGTTACAGCTGGTATTTTGTTATATCAGATCTCTTTATATCGAGTTTCCATTGGATTTGGAATGAATATGCAAATTAATGAATACAACAAATATGAGAATTAATACTTGTGGTATATGAGTAATTTAGAAGCATTGCTTGTATGGCATAGATACTCAGAAATGCATATGAAATTAATTATTGTATGAAATTTACAGTTATGAAAAAATTACAAATATTGTGGTGAGAAAATGTATATGTTCAAGAATATGCAATAAAATGGATATCAATTATATCTAACTACATGAGAGTGACATTATCATCCATCCTCATAAATCTACCATCCATATAAAAAAGTGTATCATTTCAAACCCACATAATGTTTGTTTTGCATGCTAGAATTTTCCATGAATTGTATGTATTTTAAACTTGATTATGCCAATATTTCTGGTGATATTCTACCAGCTTATGTGAAAGACATCGCCTGGTAGAAAGACATCGGCTGGTAGAATTATTCATGTATTCAATTTCTGTAAAATATTCATGTTTCTGGTGGAAATGGGAAAAATAAATGAAAAAAAAAAGACTTGCACTGTAGCTAGCTGTTAGAGAATAATGTTGTGAAATATTTGAGCAATACAACCAGTTATCTAATGGGAAATGTGTGTTGTTGCAAAATCAAACCGTCCATAATGGGTAACGTTTGTTGCCTCAGACAAAAGCATTATTTGGCTTACAACCCCCCCCCCCCCCCCACAGATCATGTTGTGGTCAGTTGAACTTTCCAGCCATAGCAGAGTGATTGTAATAACAATGCTTATTAGTCACTAGACTGGAATTTGTTGGCTCCTTGTGTGCAGATGTGTGTGTATGCATGGATGTGGGTGTGTAATTGCGACCCGTCACCCCCAAAAGCCTTTTCTTATTTACAGTACACTTCCGTTATAACGAACACGGTCATAACAAAATTCCGGTTACAACAAAGTGAAAATTCAGGCCTCAACATTATCAGCTCTTTGTTTTTTACTGTTTATTTGTTCAGTTATAACAAAATTTCGATATAACAAAAGGAAACTGCCGATGCCAAGCACTTCGTTTTAATGGGAGTCCACTGTATCATGATATCCGAGGCTGTCATCCTAGTCACGCACATTGCCTGTTGCCATGGTGATAGTCTTCTCCATTTGTATCTCGAGGTATATAATTTTTCAGACGTATGTCATTTACTTTTGTGTACCTGTACAATGTATAGTCTTTATTATGTTTTGAGTATGATTAGAGGTTCCTGATTTTATCATTATGCCTCCGCCACGAAGTGGTGCCGGAGGCATTATGTTTTCGGGTTGTCCGTCCGTCCGTACGTACGTCCGCTTTCGTTTACGCGATAACTTGAGTAATATTTACTGGAATTTTACCAAACTTGGTCCAAGTATGAAGTATGATGGGGCAATTATTTGATTAGATTTTGGGTGAAATCGGCTAAAGGTCAAAGGTCAAAGGTCAAGGTCAAATCATGAAATTGTATCCGTTTACGCGATAACTCAAGACTGGATGGAGCAAATTTCACCAAACTTTGTTGGAGGATGATGTATGATGGGACAATTACTTGATTAGTTTTTCAGTGAAATCGGACAGAGGTCAAAGGTCAAAGATCAAGGTCAAATCCTAAAATTTATCTGTTTACGTGATAACTCAAAACTGGATGAAGCAGCTTTCACCAAACTTGGTCCAAGGATGATGTATGATGGGACAATTAGTTGAGTAGATTTTAGTGACATTGGCAAGAGGTCAAAGGTCAAAAGGTCAAGGTCAAATGCTACAAATGTTGCAATATCCCCCATATCTATGCAATGCCCAAAGGTATTTTCTTGAAACTTGGTGTGGACATGTACTACTCCGTAAAGATTCTCCAGAGAGAGTTTCATGTCATAAGGTCAAAGGTCAAAAGGTCAAAGGTTAGGTGAAAATGTTGCAATATCACTTTTCTTGCAAATGGTTCAATGTATCTTCGTGGAATTTGGTACATATGCATGTACTGTCTGGCAGGGATTATCTAGGGAATTTAGGGGTCATGGGTCAATAGTCAGGGGTCAAAGGTCAAGGTCAACTCCTCAAAATTTTACTATTTCCCTCATATACTAGTATATGCAATGCTTGTATTATTAGTTTCAAAACTTAATACATGCATTACCTAATGGAGATTCTCCGGGAAATTTCCAGCCAGAAGGTCAAAGGTTAAGGGTCAAAGGCCAGGTTTCAATGCCCCCCCCCCCCCAAAAAAAAAAAAAAAAAGAAAAAAAAAAACACACACACACACACACACAAAATCTATTTTGTACCATCATCACACTCTTTCTTCATACCTTGGAAATTACTCAATGCATAAACTTCCCCAAAATTCCCCAAATATGTGTACCTGCACTCTTAGAAAATTATACCAAACCCAGTTCAAGACATTTCTGACAAACATGTCATTTCAATATTTGGCAGTTATGTGAAAATGTCATGGATCACACATTGTGAAGACATTGTACTATACGCCTGTTGGGAGAATCATGCATTATGGCGGAGGCATCAGTCGCCATAGCGACATTTCTAGTTTTCATTTTGTATTTGTGTGTATTTCTGTGTATTTGCACAAGTGGACAAATAAAATCAAAATGAAACTAAAACTGAGAGAAAGAGAAAGAGAGAGAGAGAGAGAGAGAGAGGTAAATTGAGAAGTAATGAGTTATTAATTGCAGCTATTATGAATGCATTTATGAGCTTTCTATTGTGCATGAAAACCCTATTTTAAAGTTTAAAACCTCATGCAGGTATACAGTGTTGAGGTACATGCTGATGTTCAAGTTCAATATAGTGAGGTACAGATTGTATATTATTAGATTGGCAATTCAGTTTCTGACCAATGCAGAGAGGTGATGCATACCTCCTATTTTAAATTGTCATCATCTTTTAATTAAGTTTATTTCATTTTTTTTTAATGAAGAGATGTAATGCATACCTCCTATAATTGTCATCATAATTCATTTTATTTTTTTTTCATTAAAGAGAGATGATGCATACTTCCTGTAATTGTCATCTATTAATTCATTTTAATTCATTTTTTTTTTCAATGAAGAGAGGTGATGCATACCTCCTATAATTGTCATCATCTTTTAATTAATTTAAATTCAATTTTCAATGAAGAGAGATGATGCATACCTCCTATAATTGTCGTCATTTTTTAATTCATTTTAATTCATTTTTTTTTTTCAATGAAGAGAGGTGATGTATACCTCCTATATTGTAATCATCTTTTAATTCATTTTTTTTTAATGAAGAGAGATGATGCATACCTGGTATAATTATCACCATCTTCATCATGACTTCAGCCATTATGAGATGCAAGGTGAGGAAGTCATACACATACATGGTACCGTATGCCAATATGATTCCATACCGGATTACAGCTGTGACTGGTTGGGGGTAGTAAAGTTAACTGAATAACTCAGCTTTCACAAAGTAACTTTAATAAACTAGTAGCATGATTTTTGCCCCCCTCACTTTGAGGTGTGTGGGATTGAAGGAAGCAACACATTGATACATTCATAGTAGTCAAGTATTAAAACCAGGAATTTAAAGGCATAATTTACCATTTGCAGAATATGAAACAAAAACCCAGCATTAGTGCTTCAAAATAGTTCTAAAATGTGAGTTAGGGCTAGAAACAACCCCTGTAAAATTTTGAATCTGTATAATCAATGTTAAGTGTTGTAAAAAACACAAAATGTGAACAATAGTTATAATAAAAATGTTTCTGAATAACACGTCTACAGTTACGATTTATTAAGAAAAACACGGATATCTCCTCGTATTTTAAGCTTTATTGCAAAAATTTTATATGGTAGCCCAGGATGTTTTATGATACTACAGACCTACACAATCATATACATCAAATGTGATATCTTGAACATTTTTTGAAATCTCTACTCCCAAATGTTAACTGGACCTTTAAGATTCAACTATATCAACATCTACTCCCTCCCCCCTGTAAGGTTAAGATTCCTTTAAAAAGAAACACACAAAAATGAAAGAATACAAAACCACATCTGGTATTATATGAATATAAAAACAGGGATATTACCCGCAGGCTGTAATATTGACCCAAAACGTAGTCATGTTCTATTCCAAAATGTGTAATATCATCTATCCATAGATTTTCATATCTTTTATATGAAACCAGGGGGGTGTTTCATCAACGTTTGTCAGTGCTAAAAGTTGTCATCGCTGACAATCACCACGGATGATAGTAACAGTCAGTGACCAGAGCATCTCATCCAATCAGACCCAAGGATTTTGTTGAAATTGTCAGCGCTGACAACTTGTCAGCGCTGACAAACATTGATGAAACACCCTCCAGGCCTCATCTAAAAAATGTTAGCTATAAGAAAATTTTAGTTAAAAATATGATAGAGAAAATTTGGAGCTTGTTTGTAATTATTAATCTATTTCTGATGATAGGAGATTTATTATTATCATTTGTATATTTGTTTGTCTGTTGGTCCAATGTGTGTTTGTATGTCTGTCAAGTCCAGGGACAGAGACGGTGATATTAATTGATTAAAAATTGGAACAGCAGGAAAAGTGTATTAACACTGAAATTATTGGAATGCGCTGTGGGTCAAGTATTTCGATCAATCAAGTTTACTCTCTGGCAAAAAAAAAAAAAAAAAAAAATGGTCAACTTGATTTGCTTTTTTTTTTTTTCTGTGGGGAGGGTGGATCAGGGGAACGTGTCTGTGTGTGTATGTGTGTGTGTATGTGTGTGTTTGTGTGTGTGTACCACTTGTGTGTCAGGTGATATGGCATCAAAGGAACCTGTCAATGAAATTGATTGGGCCTTGATGTGACACTGAGACTGACAATGGGTAGGAGTGAGCGTGGTGTCAGTTTGGTGACCCTGCGATTATGAAGTTTTTCGACAGTTGTCATGGCAATCGATAAGGATGTCTGGATGTGACAATAGATACACGTATTCACAACAGATGAGCAGTGTTTCCTGCTTTGATTGAATATTGATGAGATCGACATTGCTTTGAACACAGTGCCATGGAATTTGATTATTGTGTATGTGTGTGTGTGTGTGTTCTCCAACAGACCATCAAGTTAATATGTTGCGAGCAATTCAATTTAATAAAGAAATTCATGTTCTATGCCAAGCAGTTCTGTCATTGGTAAAATGGCAAAGCAGACCAAGAAGAATAAATGAAATTTTATGAATTTGATAGTGTATATGCATAGAGTTCATGTAACTGATTTGCTTTTTCTTCTTGTGTCATGTAGATGACCTGTATGAAGTGTGATACCATTTACAAATGTGTGTATGATTAAGATAGAATTTGATCTAACATAGTATGTGCTTGCTTGATGTAGCACTCAGATGTACTGGGTGTGGCCACAATGTTGGTAATATGTATCCAATATTATCGTATAGAACTGTCACTAATAGTATTGATTTAATGATCAGAACATTGCTGATTAAACTGATTTATGATAATGATAATAGAAGTTTTGCATGCAACATATATATCATCAGCTGTGAACCGGAGGGCTCTATTGCAGTTTTATGGGATACCGTATTGAGTTATTGGTATCATGTCGTCTAGCTTGATCTCTTCTACATTATGGTGTCAATTTTGAATTATTGTCATTTTCAGTAAAATATATGTTAAAACTCAGAATGACAAGGGCACTATTTTACAATCATTGTACCCTATATTGAGAACAGTGCTTATAAATCTACCAACTTTTTAATGAATAAACTTTTTATTTTATGAAAATTGATTGTTTCATTTTTATTCACACTCAAATCTTAGAATGGTGTAGCACCCTTCTGGTTCTAAGCTGACAATTTGTCAAAATGAATATAAAAATGAACTAAATTGAGATGACAACAGAATTAACAATAAAACATTAATTTATCAAACAAATAAAACAAAAAAGTGAACTAATACAAAACGATGCAAAACAAAAACAAACATACAGGATAATTGTCGAAAGTTTGTGATATGATGGAACAATTTCTTTTTCATTATTCAAGATAATGAACATAGTACACATCTTGAATAAGCTGCTTATATTTGGTCATAAAAAGATTTAATTGTGTAAATGGTCTTCAGTTTTGTGCTAAAAAAAAATTGTAATTTTGTCATTAATTGTCATCTATATAATACACTAATTGTTATTCACTCCATACATATGAATACACACACACTCATGCACACACACATAACGTATACATTATACACACACATGCTCACAGACACATCCCTCAAGCACCTCAGCAGATGTTTGAAATGCACCATGAGGCATTTTCTTTGTAGCAAAGAATTGAAATTCTACATCTTTATGCATTTTACTCTTTTATATACGACAAATATATAATTTTGTGATTGTATTTGCAGTACTAGTATTAGACAGTTTTGTAATATTTATAGGGCCTATGCATGTGTTTTTTGTACAATTGGGAGCAATTTAGCAATTTCATTGCTAGAAGTCACAATTTTCATCAACCATGAATAATTATTATAATTTTCATACACAAATCACCATTATTATTGTTATAAAATCATTACAGTTCTTGCTGTCATGATCTGTCATTGATGTGTTGTTGTTGTTGTTGTTTGGTTACCTTTCATCTCTCTTCTGGTGCCCAGGGCAGCCCAGGGAGGCCACCTGGGTGTGGTCAACTTCCTGCTGGAGAGGGGGGCCGATGGACGCCCCAACCAAGACACCAAGATGACCGCCCTTTACGCGGCCTGCCAGCACGGCCACCGTGATGTGGCGGAGACGCTGCTGAAGGTGAGTGGTTGTGTCCATCAGGTGAAGGGCAGCCCCAGAGTGTTCTAGGAATTTGAAATTTTTCATGTATGATTTCTAGTGATATAGATATATAGCATAATTATACTTAAATTGGCAACATATTTTACCCACTGTTATAGGAAGCCTCATGATTTTTAATGAAGATATATAGCATATACCTAAATTGGTAACATATTTCACCTGCTGTTATTATAGGAAGCCTCATGATTTCTAGTGATATAGATATATAGCATATACAGTTCAGCCAGCGATCAAGTTCCCCCTAGATCGCGATCACGGGCGATCAGTGATCGCATACGCGATATGTTGCAATCTGTTCATTGTATGCCGAATTGCATACAATCAATGATCGTGCATGCGATCACTGATCGCCCGTGATTGCGATCTAGGGGGAACTTAATCGCTGGCTGAACTGTACTTAAATTGGCAACATATATTTCACCCACTGTTCTAGGAAAGTCTCATGATTTCTATCAATGATATAGATATATAGCATACACTCAAATTGGCAACGTATTTCACCCACTGTTCTAGGAAGTCTCATCATTTCTATCTGTATAAATATATAGCATACACTTAAATTGGCAACATATTTCAGTGATTTTTAACTACTGTTTTTTTTTCCTCATATAGGAAAACATTTGCAAAATTTTGCCTTGATTTTGTACAGATGGAGTACATCTAACCAGTTTTCTTTCTTTCTTCTGCCAGTGTAAAATATGTATGTAGGTGGCCAATTTGATGGTTGGAAGAAGATAATTTTTGCAGCAAATTTCTTCCAGGACTTGATGGGTTTACTCAGTGAGACTAATGCAAATATTGAGAATTCTTGCTTATTTTCCTTTGTATATTGCTTGCATCTTAAGAAGATGAAGGGTTGTGCTTGATCAGGTAAATTTTTACACTGCTGCCTGTGTGTCAGTGATGTACTACTTTAATCCCTGAGCGAGTTCATGTCCTGACAGCGCGTACTGTCAATCTTGACCTCGAGCAAATCCTTTGACCATTTGTGGCCCCCTGCAGCTCATCACCAGACCTTGAGCAAATCAGGGCTCCTCCCTCTCTGGTCTAGCTACAACGTACGTCCTTGCCCTTCCATTTTCACACCTCCACAAACGATCTCTATACTGGGTATTTTAAATAATCAGTATGTGTGTTACACATTTTGTAGTCATTGATTGACCCAGTTGAAACAGATGTGATCTGAGATTCCCGGCAATGGATGAAGATTCCCATGCACAGCAATGAAAGGTGTTTGAGATGCCTATGATATCTCACCATGGTTGTGTTGTCATGTGGGTGGAGACAGACTTTTAGGTTTTAATAATCATCAGTCTGATTTGCATATTGTAGCTATGCCTTTTAAGAATTGTGTGGCCAAGGTATGTGTGGTATGGTTTGTTTGTTAGTTATTTGTTGTTGTTGTTATCATAAATGAGGTTTGTTGATGTCGTTTTGTGACTTGACCAGAAATATGATTCTGTTGATAGTGATCACTTTGGTAGGTAAGAATTATGACATTATTTTATAATGATAACATTAAAGTTCTTGAATTTCTGCAGTATGGTTCAGATGTTGCATTGCAATGGGATTACATCACGCAGTACCAGTATCTATACGTTCATGGATTTACACAGTGTGTGCATGCAGATGAAGTGTCCACTGCGATGTTACCCAAGGATGCAATAAAAGTTAAAAATGGGAGGGGGGTACAATTCTGCCGTAGTATAGACCCGAGTGCCAAAATTTGATCATGACATCTTTGTAATAGTGCAAACTGGACAAATTCTCCACCTTCGTCCACCCACTGGCATTGGGTATTTTGACAAAGATCCAAGTCTAGTACTTGTATAGGTCTACTGTGCAAAGACTGGTTGATGGGAGAGCATACTTGTGCTATCTTTACGTACATTTTGAGGGCATGCCAATGGAAGGGATTTTATCTAATGAGCCGTGCAAACGTCTCATGACGAGGAGAGAAATCAGTTTTGGAAGAGACCGGCCCCCTCGAGCCGCGATAATGTAATAAATGCCGACTTTGTTATCGCAAGCATCAGGCAGTGTCTCTGTGTGGCTGGGGGACTAGGAACCGCTATTTTTGGCGGATGACAGGACCCATGACTACAAGTCAGGACTTTTAATTTAAGCGTTCCCCAATTAGCTTTTCCAATGTTTAGTCACATTCCCCATGCCCTGCCAGTCGATGTCAGCACAATGCTTGTCACAGAAAGAGGAAGAAAGTTCGCACTCGTACATATTTGCAAGCAGTAGATAATCAGAAAAAAACCCCACTATATTTAAAAAAGCCATATTAAGGTAACCCATTGGACATCACATCATGCTTTGGTGGTTATACTCAAGCCATCTCTTCAATTTTTTTTTTTTTTTCATGTTTTGTGGAAAATCTCCCTTGCTCTGTCATATGTCATGAGTGTGCTCTCAATTCAAATAGCTTTCTGGTTTAGGATAACATTCAACTTCCCCTCTGTGGAGCAGTTAGTTCTCCTGGGGGCCCCCGCCCCACCCCATGGTACTAGACCCCGCCCCACCCCACTACACCCCGCCCCACCCCAATCCCCCCCCCCCCACCTGCTCCTAACCCATACTTACCTCCCCCTTCTTCTTAGATATACAACTTTGTAGCAAGAGCTACACATTTTCTGGGTACAATGTTTAAAATTTGCAGAGATATTGAGCAAAGTTGATAGCACAGCTTTCAGCACTCTCCCCCAACAAGGAAAGTACATTGTACATGTACCATTGAACTTTCAGACAATAGATGCATAAGGACACTGGACTTGCCACAAGTTAACGGTCATATGAATCTTAATACCAAAAGTATCCAAATTAGCAATAATGCACTATAGTAATGGAGCACTGAATCACTTCAAACAAAATTTGAAAACCTCCTCATTCTTATTCCTCATTATTATTATTATTATTATTATTATTATTATTATTATTATTATTATTATTATTATTATTATTATTATTATTATTATTATCATCATCATTACTATTATTATTATTATTATATATTGCAGCATATTATACAGGAAGACATGCAGTATAACAACATCATTTCTTTCTGAGACTCACATCAGAGTTGATATTTGTAGTTCGTATATTGTAGATTTGATACATTATTTCATTTTATACCACACCTCATCGTTACACATATGCTCTTCTTAGAACCAAATGTAGGATGCAAACTTGTGAAAGCAAAACTTTACAAACTTTCGTGATAGTGTCCCATTTACTCTCATGTAAAAAGCTTTTGAGCAAAACGTTTCCAAAGATCGGTTTGACAATGGAGCAATTTTCATTTTCATTTCAATATCAAAGGTACTTTGAAATGTGTGGTATTATATCGAAACTAAAGGTAGAAGTGAAGAGTCCCTCATTAAACTGTAAATTATCCATTCAACCATAATCTCATTCAATTAACCCTTTCTGTCCTAGGGACTTTTCACAGTGTGTACAACAATGTGGGGTTTCTGAGTCAATCGCACTTAAAGCACAAAAAGGGTTAAATACTAGAAAGTAAAAGTAAAATGTCATCCTACCTCTTCTGAACATCCTATACAAATTTAGTCAGTGACCCCATAATTATGTCATTTTATACATATACCATCACATAATTATGGGAGTCATCAACCAAAATTTTATCCCAGTATCACTTTATAGCTCTAATGACTGTGGTTAGATTATAATGAAATCCTGCTTTATATTCTTATATGTATCTTTAGTTGTTGTTTTTTTATTCCTAACTGTAAAGTCAATTTTCAGTCACACTACTTGTACTTGAGTGTTCAGTTGCGATATCAGATCATATACTTCATACCGGTAGCTGATGACTAGCCCAGGAAGGAACATACAAAATGTTCCACCCGAAGCATTTAAAATAGTACAAGGGTGACTATAAATGCCTCAACTTCGTCTTTGGACTTGTGACCTCCCCAAAATAGCAATATCAGACCATGAATTTAGAACTCTCTTTATATATTCCATACAACTACAGTAATTTTGTCATATATATCACATTGGTTAGTCAGAGCACTTTATCTAGAAGATGATGCATGTCTTTAATTATTTTTGTTGTTGTTTTTCCTGCAGTAGCCATTATTACAGGTATACTTTATAGTCCTACTTAAAATATCATTAAACTTGTAGTGTACATGCTTAATATAAGTACTAGTAGTAAATCTGGCATAAATTTGTCTGTGAGACAACATTTGGAAGAGCACTGTATTCTCCATTAAAATATTTTGATAATATCATCAAAATCATATTTACAAAGAAATACTAAAGTACATACACACACACACACACACACACAAATGGCAGCTAACATTCTATTCATTTACGCTGCTTGCTTGATCACATATATGTGTACATGCAAAGAAAGAGTTTATAAAGGTTCATATAAGTTAATAAGCAAAAGCTTACAGCCATTCAAGCCTTAAAATAAAAACTTTCACCTTAATAATCTATTTGATCAGACTCAATTATACTTTATGACACAAATATCGCACTTGCAAAGAGAGCATTCGACACACACACACACACACACACATGCACAAACAAACAAACACACATTCAAACATCCTTGAAATTCAGAGTGCATTTTAAAAGGAAGTGCCAGGATGTATCTTAGTCTCAGCCCTGGACAATGACATTCTCCAAAATGCATCCTGCATTGCTTTACTGGTGCTCTTATTACTTGTTTGGATAAAAGCATACGATAACAACACTTCAGTTTAAAATTTCCCAAACAGTAACAATGGTTTTCTTAAAGGTCATTGCAAGCAGTGCTAGCAGTGAACATTGCAGAAACTTTGTTGGCAGTGGTACAATTACGGTGATCAATTTCCTAATCTTACAATCTGCCTTCGACGCATACAAAGTTATCAAGTACTAAAACCAGATGTCAAATGAAACAGAGTCATGCTGCTCAGTCCCACGTCATGGATCAGAAGATATTTCTGTCGCAAAGTCATCAAAATACCATCGTCCTTGAAATTGATATCAGAACTAACAAGTAAGCGTGACTTTTACTCTTGATATTTATTTGGTTCAAAAACATGGAACTTTAGACAGTGATGTTTAGGTTTCCATGGAAACAGAGGAAATGGGTGGAAGTGTGACATGCTTCTGTTTCCCAGATGGATAATACCATTCAATCTCTGATATAGAGAGAGCACTTTTGGACTAGTCCATTTTGTAGGAAGATTGCTAAAATTAGATGGCAGGCTGTCATTCCATTCATATATTACCATCATTTTACTTCTCTAAATAGTTTGAGTTATTTATGTTCAACCTTTAGATAAGTAGAAAGTTTGTTCCATCTGGCTTTTAAGCAATATTAAAGAGTTTGAGAAGTTTTTTAATGCCCGCCCTCTCTGTCATGACCTGGTATTTTGCTACCTGCATTAGATAATGGAATATTCTCTGGTATCCTCGCTGTTATTGATGTTGTTTTTGTGTGATTTGGTGGTGTTGGTGTTGTGGGGGGGGGGTGGATATTTGGTTTGCATCCCAGAAGCCTTAAGTAGGTCGCAGTATCTTCTACCTGTGGTGTAGGATGATTTCCTGTAATGCCATCCCGGTACTCTGTTCTGTGAGAACTTGGCATCATGATGCGTGTATACTTCAAGAGGATAGTACTTAGAGGTGTATTGTACTGGACATTCTAGTCACAATTCTTCCCAAATCAGCAGTTCGACCAAGCCACTCAGTCAGCCACACTGTCAGGATATAGTCAATCTCACATGCAAAGTATGCATGAATTAATGTATTGCTTGGATAGATTGGTCCCAGCTGGTAAAGCTCCAAACAGGGCGTCCGGGATACGAGTAAGTGTGCAAGATGTTTTGTGACTTTGGAGTGAAAGGTCAAAATGTTCCTGCAAGAAGTGCCTCCATTTCACCCCTTTCCTTGATTATACATCAGATGGCTGTTGATGATTGTCATTTTGATGTCCTTGTAAATTGCTTTTGATGATATAGTGAGTTTGATGAAAAGTAGTGCACCATTATGCAACTCAAATAGATGCAGTATTTGGTGATTTTACCTCAAGATCATTTGTGTGAAAGCAGATTTCAAAAGATCATTCTCTTGAACTGATAATCCTCTTATATCACCCCCCATTGGCCAGAATCTGTGTTCAAGATCTTCTCAAACTTCACGCCCCTCCCTCAACAAAACAAACAATTCTGCAAAATAAATCGAATTTAGGCCAGTACCTTTGATCCATTTTGTTTGTATTCATTTTCCTGTGTACTCACATTTTCTTGGCCCATGTTCCCCCCCCCCCCCCACTTTCCTACTTGCCCATATTTTCTGCAGCGGTTTCCCGGCATGGCCAGTGAACAGACACAAGATATGGAGCTCCCCCTCCACGCCGCAGCCAAGGAAGGCCATGCCAGTCTCGTCAAGCTGCTCCTGGAGTTTGACTACAAGACGGCGGTCGAGGAGTCGGTGAGTGCATTGAAAATTCATCATCCCTCTCTTTGAGTCGTGTTATTATTGAACCACAGAAGTGAGTTGCTTTCAACCTCTTCATGAGAACACATATCACATGCCATGTATTTTACTCAGGATCTGTGAGTTTTCCAAACATTTGATTGCCTAGGTGACCAACGATGTATTCAGAATGATAGCTATCCTTTTTTTTGGGGGGGGGGGAAGGGAGTGAGTTGGATCAGTTCATGGGCTCTAGACTCAGTTCATATGTTCAAATCAAGCATGCTTGAAATCTAGTTTGCATATGCATTTGATAGTAATCACTGTGTTGGACAAGACTTTGGCATTAAGCTTTTTTGGTTGTCAGGGAGTAACCCTTAAAAATAAGAGTATGCAGTTTTTGTATAAAAATTCAAAAAAAGCAGAGGGAAAGTAACAAAATGTTGTATTCTTCGGTTACTCATCCATGTTATAAAGAGAAAAGATTAAACTGATGGCAAAGGGTGTGAAGTTACATGTTTGTAGCAAAGATGCATTGATTTTAACATTGCAGTGAGTGAATCAGAACTTGCAACAGTCCAGTGATATGACCCATCGAAAAACTGAGTAACTCGATGGTTACTCGTTTGGTTTACTGCAAAATATTATGCGTTCCAAATATGTGGTGTGTGCAGACATAGTAGTACAAAAGAGGTGTTATATCTGGGGTACGTCACAAGCTATATATTTTTGAAAGGCATTAATTTTGCATGTTTCTGATTGAATCCTCCTATAAAAAAATTTTTAAAAAGTATATTCTATCTCTCTAGTGGTAAAGTGGACTCCTGTTATAAGGAAGTCCTTGGGACTGGCAATTTTCTTTCATTATATTGAAATTTCGTTATAACCAAACAAATTAACATTAATAAAAACATAGAGAAGATAATGTTGGGACCTGAAATTCTACTTTGTTGTAACGGGAATTTCGTAATAACTGTGTTTGTTATAACAGCAGTGCATTGTAATGTATTTGTGAGGGACCTTGCCACCCTTCAGGAATATAGACCTACTGTTTTTACATCTTATCAAATATTTGTGAAATTGATATTTAGACAGTATCAAACCGTTGTACTGCATTATATGCTAATGGATGTAACTTGCTATTTATTGTGTTTCAGAGTATCTGCGAGACTGACCTGGGCACATCAAGCATAACATTCAAATCCTACAAGGGGAACCTGCCATTCTACATCAACCAGAGGAATATCAATGGGCAGACTGCCCTGTACTTGGCTTGTACTGCTGGCCATGCTGAGGTGGTGAGAATCCTGCTAGAGTATCAGCCATCAGGTGCAGCGAGGCATTCCTACGCCACCCTCAAGAAGAAGTCGTATGTCGACGTGGACTGCTACACCGTGCTGGGTCAGACCCCGCTCCACAGCGCGGTCATGAAAGGGGACGCGGAGATCGTCGCGCTGCTGCTGCGGTACGGGGCGGACGTGAACCTGCCCATCAAGTCCATACAGTGCCTCTTCGACTCGGACCAGGCGAGGGACTCGCGAAAGGTCACAGAGAAAATGTACTTTGCAGAAGAGGACTCCTCCCTGCTCTACGAGGCTTGCAGTGCAGCTGAGCACAACATTGACATTATCAACATGCTCCTCAGGCAAGGAGCGAGAGATGTGGATGACAAAGCTTTAATGGCAGCAACGTTAGCTGTGCACAACGATATAAAGACTAGCATCCTTGCACACACAGGAGTGCATCCGGATCCAGATTTCCTTATAGGAGAGAAACCCTTGAGCAAGTTCAAATCTTACTTTTTAGAGTGTTCGCAGAACAGCAGTGTGGATCTTGATGATTCGGTTGCGAGGTCGGGGAGAGGGTCGCGAGACACGCCAACCATGCAGCGGTCAAAGTGTTCCAGGGAGGATTCCAAGAGAGGAGAGCATCGGAAAGGTGGGACCCCTGATCGGCGGAAAACGGTGGCGAGCATCAAACGCACAGTCAGTTCACACGGTACTTTTGACACGGCAGTCACCATCGACTGGCACGACCACAACCTGACGGACGTGAACGTGGAGTGGCTTGTGGAAGCCGGTTTTCGGCACAATCCCGCCCTAAGACATTACCCAACACCGGAGACGGGAATCCATGATGTGGTTGGTACGATCACGAGGATAGATATATCGGACAACAGCCTCAGTAAACTGCCACTCATTGTGTTTCAACTTCCCTCTCTGCAGCAGCTCAATGCCAGCAAGAACAAGATCAGCAGACTTCCGGATGGAACTGTTTCGCATGACACCACGACTGGTGACTGTGAGATTGACCCTGCGGAATGTGAGTCAAAAGATCGGTGGAATGCTCCCCTACTGAAACGGGTCTTCCTGGAGCACAATCGCATCGCTTCCGTTCCTCCGGACCTTTTCCTTCTGTCCAGTCTGGAACAATTGTGCCTTCAAAACAACAGACTGACTTCCATGCCGTTTGAGATGTGGATGGCTCCAAAACTGAGGACGCTAAACTTAAGCAAGAATGAAATTGAAGAGTTGCCAAGTTTTCAGACTGATCCAACAGGCACGCTCAACATCAGTTGCCATGGTGATCCACACATGATTGATGATGCCTCTGGTGGAGTCAACAAGCGGACTAGTCTGGTGTCTCTGCCGGCATCCCTCCATCCAGAGCTGAAGCACGACTCATCTGGAGGCAAGGGAATCAAGTCTCGCAGTAGTCCCACATTGGATGAAACTGGCCTGGAGAGTCAGTCCTCACCCATCAGGAGCATGAAGCGGCAGCCTTCATCGGGGACGATGTCATCACCAGAATCGGAGGGCGCTGAGTCCGGATCGCACACGCCCCAGCGAAGGTACTCTTTTATCAACATGAAGCGGCATCGGCTCTGCAGCATGGGCACCTATGACGTGGCGCACGAAGAAGAGGAAAACCTCAACGTTGATGAGCTCAGTTCACTTGAAGTACTTGATCTGTCCCACAACAGACTCCACAGAATCCCCTCCGGATTACCTTGTCTTACCCCAAAGCTCAACAAGTTGCTCCTCTCGCACAACAAAATAACTGATTTCTGTGCAATTAGCAAACTACCAGCAGGCCTTACTGATCTGGAGCTTGCCTTCAATCGTATCAAACAGATCTCCATGGTAGCACCTCGCACCTCACTGCGAGGCAAAAATACATCATCCAGGATCATCCGGGCCACTTCCACAGTGGAGAATCCCCAATCCAATGCGAACGAGTCCTGCTACAGTCCAAAGTCCTCGTGCCACCATGGGCACTATGCTCCGCTCATGTCCCCAACGGGGTCAAGGCGGAGGAGCCGAGAGTCTGTGATGATTCCGGGTCTGTCGGTGTCCGCCACCAGCCTCCTGCAGGTCTGCAAGCACCGCCGGCACCGGGTTCTCGCCAACCTCAGGACCCTGGATCTGGCGAACAACCAGATGACTCGGATGGAGCTCATCTCCAGGACGGTCCTGGACATGCCTAGGAGCGGAACGGACGATGACGACAGCGATGACCCAACGGTGGTGGCAATACATGGGAAGGACAACACTGATGATCCAGATGTGAGTTCTGTATGTATGCTGTTTCATTGTTTGTTCTGCATGCACCTCAGAAAAGTAGTCTCCACTTAATGCATCTACTGTGACCTGCATCACAAAACTAACGAAACTGGGTATGTAGTTGTTGTTGTTTTAGCTAAAGGTCAATATATCAAAGAGGAGATTATCATCTGTGAAATGATAAATGACCCATTGAAATTGGATGTTCATAACACATGGCTAGATGTTGAATATGTAGGAATTCTACTTTAGAGAAAAGGGCTTTTTGGAAAAATGGGGTTTTTTGAAGTGCATCAGAACATGGCAACCTGCTGTGAAGGGATTGTTAGAGGAGTCTAAAAACTTCACATAACCACTATATCAGCATTCTATTCATGACTATATCAATGTACACGTGTATTCTGCTGAATATTTCAGAAGTTCTTGTAGGGTTTTTATTCACTGTCACTGTCACATACCTTTATTTGGTAGAAAATAGGTAAACCAAATATGACTCCAGACATTAAAGAGAATACCCGTACTTTCATTTGTCCCTTGAATCTGAATAGAAAATTGGAAACTCTTTTAGACTGATTTGGTTCAGGTGCTGAATTTCATGTTACTGTCTCTTTCAGCTTGAGGGGAGGGGGGGGGGATGGGGGGGATAACAAAAATGATTTATGCACAGACATAGCAATGCATCTGACACACTGCATAACTCATTCAATCACTTTTTCTTATGTTGGAAGGCCCCCCAGTTATGGCCGACACAGCGTTTCAAAACCAACTGGTCTAAAGGAAACACCAAACTCTGACAGCCAAGTTGACTCAGAATGCATATTCTCATATCTACTTGGAAGTCTTCCCATTCTACTTTCATTTTGTGATGCAAGGTCACATTTATTATTCACTTTTGTGCTCACCAATCACTTTGGCTGCATGGCTTCAATGTATCATAATTTTACTGCAAGTTTTTAATTCCTTTTAGTGGCTCAAGAGATGAGACTATCCAGCATTCAATTTTTATTTCTTTTTTTTTTGCAACATGATTTTACATGCATTTATACACTGTAGAATGTTAGACTATCCAGATAAAAATTACCCCTAACGGGGCGTTGCCTCGACCCCCCCCCCCAACATTCCATGTGGTATGATGCCATTGCAAAATGCTATCGCCGCGGTATTTCACGACTTATTTCTTTTGAGTCTCCAGCATTTTTTGACACCAAATTTGTGACACCTGGGCACGAAGTTCTGCAGTTACTCATAAATATATGTATATGCATTTTATCTAAAATTGCTCACAAACATTCATGATTGTACAATTTCAATGCGAAGTGTGCTTTCAGTCAAATTTCATAAAAGTGTGACTATTTTTTTGCCTCAATGCGAAATGTGCTTTCAGTCAAATTTCATAAAAGCGTGACTATTTTTTTTGCCTCTATCATCTACCTAGATAGCCTGGCCTAGTTAGGGTTAAGTCAGTTTTGTGTGAAGATGCAACCCAACACTCTAATGTCACTTATCTGTTGCAGCTTCTCATTCTGTAAACATAAATGATTACACAATGTGAATATTTTCTGGAGATTTTTTGCTCATCTGAACTATCAGGAGAATAACAACATGCTTTTTTTTTTATGGACTTGTTGAAGTTTAACATAGTACATTTCATACTGTTGATTTCAATTCCATAACAGGATGCATCATATAAACTGAATAGTTTCACATTCGAAATATATTTGGACTTTGAAATCCAGACATTATTCAGCTGACATGTTTAACTTTCATTTTCATACAAGTATCAAGTTATCTCTTTCCTTTTTCTGGAAGATCACCTGATTTTGCTGTTGTCTGAGGTTTCATGTTTGGGAATGTATCCGGGTAACTTGCAGGAGGGTCACACATTTTTATTTTTGTTTGTCTGAATGTTAATTTTGTCAGGTAAAGGAAACCAGGAAATATTTGTTTGCATTACATCCTGGCAAGGTACACTGTTGTTGGTTTAGCAGCAAAAAAGGAAAGCAGTGCACTATTGCTCTGTCATTTTTGGTTTTCTTTTCTTTGGCACTATTTGCTTCAAATAAACAATCATAAATGCTGCAACTGATTTACAAATTGCCCTACATCGATGTAAATAAGCACTGAATTGATCAGTGTTTTTGTCCCCGCCGAACGAGTTCGTGCAGGGGACTATGAAACGGGCTCCGTACGTGTGTGTGTCCGTCCGTCCGTGTGTCCGTCCGTGTGTGCGTCCGTGTGTGATCAAAATGTTCAAAATGCTACTCCTTCGCCATTTCTAACCCGATTTTGATTCTGTTTGCTTTATATGATAGCACTACATGGGAGCTTTGAAACTTCTGTACAGAATTTCAGTTGTGACCTTTGACCTTGACCTTTGACCTATATTGTACATTTTGCTTCAAAATGCTACTCCTTCACCATTTCTAACCCGATTTTGATTCCGTTTGCTTTATATGATGGCACTAGGTGAGGCTTTCAAAACTTCTACACAGAATTTTGACCTTTGACTTCTTTGACCTTTGACCTTGATTTTTGACCTATATTGTACATTGCCTACAAAATGCTACTCCTTCGCCATTTCTAACCCGATTTTGATTCTGTTTGCTTAATGTGATGGCACTAGGTGAGGGCTTCAAAACTTCTACACAGAATTTTGACCTTTGACTTTAACCTTTGACCTTGATTTTTGACCTATATTGTACATTTTGCTACAAAATGCTACTCCTTCGCCATTTGTAACCCGATTTCAATTCCGTTTGCTTTAAGTGATGGCACTAGGTGAGGGCTTCAAAACTTCTACACAGAATTTTGACCTTTGACTTCTTTGACCTTTGACCTTGATTTTTGACCTGTATTGTACATTTTGCTACCAAATGCTACTCCTTCGCCATTTCTAACCCGATTTCGATTCCGTTTGCTTTAAGTGATGGCACTAGGTGAGGGCTTCAAAACTTCTACACAGAATTTTGACCTTTGACTTCTTTGACCTTTGACCTTGATTTTTTTACCTATATTGTACATTGGCTACAAAATGCTACTCCTTCGCCATTTCTAACCCGATTTCGATTCCGTTTGCTTTATGTGATGGCACTAGGTGAGGGCTTCAAAACTTCTACATAGAATTTTGACCTTTGACTTCTTTGACCTTTGACCTTCATCTTTTTACCTATATTGTACATTTTGCTACTAAATGCTACTTCCGGCGGGGACATATATTACGCACCGCGTAATTTCTACTTTTCCTTGTAGTAGTAGCCATGATACAAGAAATCATAGGCGTACATACTTGAGCAGGATTCAAACCTACGACCTCCTGATGTCGACGGAAGAATTTCATGAATTTGAATAATCATAAATGCATTTCAGGCATATTTGCAAATAAAAATAAATGAGAAAAATAAGTAAATTGGTCATTGCATGTAGATAAATTCATGCATTATTGTTTTGTTGGGAAAGTATGTGGATGTGAATGTAACATTGTGCTACTGTATAAGCTGTTATTTTCGCGTACAGATATTTTCGCGAATGAGGAGATCACAGACACTTTCGCGAGATGTTGTTTTCGCGATTTGACACAGGCTATCGTAAGTGCACTATTTTAGCCTAGTGTATGGCCATATTTTCGCGTGTTGTTAAATTCGTGGTCCTGCCGTGATTCGCGAAATTCGTGAAAATTAAACCCTCGCGAAAATAACAGCGTATACAGTAATTGAAAGCATAAGGTTTAGTTGCTAGCTTATAAATAGAAACCAGACTGATGATACAGTATGTTTTGGGACAATTCACAAATTAGCAGTGTGACATAGTTTCTGTCATAACACAGAATTCACTCTTTACACTGTCAGTGTGGAGACAATTCATTCTGGCTGACCAATTTATAAGCATATATCTATTCTCTGGCATGAACAGCACATCAGTTGTTGGATTGCTTTGGTTAGGGATTAAATGCATTTACATTATGCAGTTACAGTATTCTTCTAGTTTTATGAAACTGGACTTTTCTGAGAGAAAGTGAATTATATGTAATGTATTTATGAGGTATAACTTCATGATTACAATGCGTACAGTATGTGTAAATGAGAAGGGATTGTATGATTGTGCCTAAATGTGCAATAGTGTTTTTATGTCTCATCTGAAGTGCAATTATTTTTTTTTATGTCAATTATGTTTTTCTGCTAATCAAGATACCGGCGGATGCCTGGAAGCTGTACACCAATACCTCAGTAACGGACACAGAGGGCACCCTACTCTTTCCCAGTCTCAACGTCCTGATGCTGTCTAACAACAGGCTGAGTGAAATCACAGCCGATATCCAGTACATGACCAAACTCAGCAGCTTCAAGGTCATTCAGAAGAACTTGGCATGATCATAGCACCAAAAGAAAGATGAATTAAACAGATTAATAATCGGAAGAAAATACCTCTCATCAGGATGCAAAATTTGATATAAATAATAGTCACCATGTTGATTTCTGAGCAAAGAGGATCAAGCATTAGCACCTTTCATTGTTCTTTTTTTCCCCCTACCCCAAAGCATTTCTCCCTTTTCTTTACTAAGCAGTGACAGGCATCTGCAAGGGCGCCCTCTATACCAAAATTAAAAATTGAGCAGTGGTTATTGTAATTAACAACCATTGCTTGTGATTGTGATTTAGCTTTACTTCCTTTATTACATCCATGCATTGACAGGATTATGTAATTGCTGTTCTCAAAGGGTTACTTTTGACAGTGCCTCACAGAGTCAAGGAAAGGAGAGCTTATTTCTTCAGCAAAATTGAGGATTAGAACATGAGAAGTAAATGTTGTAGGTTCATAAACTTGAAAAGTTATTTTTATTCCATATGTTCGCTTCACCTGCTCTGACGTCAACGAGCTCTGCTCTCTTGCGATTATCGCAGGTCGACGGAAATACGCACATCACCAACCTGCCCCCAGAGATGGGGCGTCTCAAGTGCCTCTATGACTTCAACGCAGATGGCTGCCAACTCATGGAGCCGCTTGGCTCAATGGTCAAGACTTCTCTGGTCAAGGATGTTCTTGGCTACCTTCGGTCAATCCTTGATGAGTTAGTGACATTTATATTCCGTATATCCACTCTCATGTATACTTTGTGCATATTGTAGTCCAGAAAACAGTCAGGGTTTTTGTGTTACATGATGTTTGTTATTATTTTGACATTAATATATGATGAATATGAAAGATAGAGTAATAGCTAGGTAGTACTGATAGAAATAAAAATTGATGGAAAAAGAGACACTTCGACCTCATTCTTCTGTTTCATTTAAGCTGATTTTCATGTTAATGTCTTAGATTCATTTCACACTGTGGCGACTTAATGGTTATATTCAGTTGGAATCATTGGTGTCTTGGAGTAGCTGCATTTTGCCTTTCATTTGTCTTTCTTCTTTCTATATTCTTTCTTTCTTTTTTTATATTTTCTTCTTTCTTCATCACAGTGCCAAGCCTTACACCCGGATGAAGCTCATGTTTGTGGGGAAGGCTGGAATTGGCAAGACAACGTTGTTGAATGAGTTAAGGCGAGATGGGATGGGGGCATATCTCGCCCAATCTCTTGGGGTAAGGCAGTTTTTATAACATTAAATATTATATGTTCAATATTCATCACATTGTGTTTTTCAACTGTTTCTTCCTTTCTGTCATCTTCTTTTATCATTTTTAAGAAATAAAAGAGTAAAATTTGATCAAAAGTCCAATGCTCTTTCATTGATTTGTGGTAATGGTTCTTTCTTGTAACATCAGTGGCATTCTCAATCATAAATTCAACCATTTTCAAAATTATTGTACATGTCCCAATTTAAGAATGTATGGAGCAATTTATGGCTTATTGATTATAATAATAATGATAATTAATAGTCCTTATATAGCACATAACTTATAGTGCAAATGTCCCTAAGTGGTAAAAAACTTGAAAGATTATACAAAGACATACAATTCCAATTACATTCTTTTCTAACCATAATGGAATGATTTGTCTCATTTTGATGGTGTTTTTCAAATCTTGTGTCTGCAGACTTTTGCAGAGCGGCAAGGCAACATCCACATTGGGGGTAAGACCCTCAAGGGAACGCACCTGTCCACGGTGGGGGTGGATGTCTGCGAGTGGACATACGGCAAGAGGAAGGGCAAGCACGGCAAGGTTACTTTCAGCACGTGGGACTTTGGTGGACAGGTAGGCTCAGGACAAGGCTGACCACCATGTGGTAACCATTATCTTGCCTTTGGCCCTCTTGTTATGCAATACACAATGATTGAATCTCTTCCCATATGGCTTGAGGGTGCTTACAAAATTAATATAGAAATTTAAAATTTATAGACACAATGCTGAAAATTTATGAAAAATTTTCAAAGCAAGCTTCAAGCTTTCATTTGGACACCACTCAGTAGGTTCATGTTCTTCCACAAACAGATGAATAAAACAACAACTAAGACAAACCTGCATATATGTGAATGCTCCATCAAGTAAGTTTGGTGTGAAAGACAATCTTATTAGATTGATATCCATTTCCAGTGATGTTGACTTATAACACATACCAGAACATGTTATTATCATTTGTCATGTGATTCAAAAAAGAAATTAATTGCTTTATGGGTTGTGTTTGTGTGTGTGTGTGTGTGCACATATACTTTATCTGGCAGTGGTGCCACAATGACAATTTGATCATTTTTGCAAAAAGAACACACTTTGTAATTTTGTTTCATCTTTGTTTGTTTCCAGCAAGAGTTCTACGCCACACACCAGTACTTTCTAACCAAGCGATCTCTCTACCTGGTCGTCTTCAAGATAACTGATGGGTCAAAGGTCATCAATGAGCTGCAGCAGTGGCTTGTGAACATCCAGGTGGGTGTTTTGTTTCAGGGTTGACCCTCCTGTCTTCAGGGATCTTAACCCATTGAGGACGAGTCCCAACTATATTCGGGCAGGGGTCTATGGGAAATGTGTGTTGTAGCAAAATCAGCCCGTCCTCAACGGTTAATCATGTTTGAAGGGAATTTACAACTCTCAATTATAGATTTTGTTATATAAATATTCTTTGAAAAAAAAAAGAGTTGAATGACATCGTCCTGTGTCAACCCTTTTTATAATTGTGACAACATAGAACAATGGATCCTTAACCCGTTGAGGATAGATTGATTTTGCTACAACACGCATTTCCCATAAGCATCTGCTCTTGTATACTCGGGACTCATCTCCAACGGGTTAAGATGAGTGTCTAACAATAGGGACTTGTAGATTTCACATCCAGGACATGGACTTTGACGTGATGGCATCATTTCATGATATTGCGCATGCTCCAGGTTTTCTGGCACGTCCACCACCAGAATTGAGAATGCTTCCTCGAATGATTTCACATCCTCCCAGATTGAAGATGGGCAGCGTGCGCAGCTTGTATTTAGCATGACAATTATGACGTCACCACATCTGTCGATTCGTACTCACTGTCGACTGAAATCTAAAATGGTTTTACCAAGGTGTCGACGGGAGTTGCCGGAAACGTCGGCTCGCACTTTCGGGCGGCCTGACCACTGTCGTGTCCACACGATCTAAAAATCCCTATTGTCATTTAGTGTGGGGAAGTTATCACATGTGTCACTGTAGAAATAATAGTAGAAGGTCTTGAATTAGATGAATATTTTCCTTCTATCCAACAGGCTAGGGCACCAAACTCTCCAGTCATCATTGTTGGCACCCATTATGACATCATTATGCGGGACAAGCGCTTCTCCAAGGAGTACTGGCCAGACCTGAAGCGCACCATCTTCGACCGCTTCATCAACATCGCCCACCCGCAGGACGCAGGGCTCCCCCATGTGATCGCCTGCGTGGAGGTCAGCTGTGCGGCGGGCTCCAAGTCCTACAACGTCAACACGCTACGGGATCTCATCTATGACACCGCCTACACACTCACAGGTGAATCTGCAGTATTTTCAATGGAATCACAGAATTGCCTGCAAAGTCTTAGATGTGGAGCCTACTTTACTATGTATGAAAGAAAATCCCTGCTGACTGCATGCATTGCTTTTTATTTTAGCAACAACAGCTTCATCATCCAGCTTAAAATCCTCAGTAGTTTAGAAGAGAAAAGGATCTCATTTTTATAAGAGTAGATTTTTGCCTACTCCATCTTTGTATCTCAATTCAATGCCCACGATATAAGTTTCTCTGTAGGACAAAATATAAGTCATTGTTTTCAGTATTCAGTGCATATTTACTTTAAAGGGATCGTATAGTTTTGGTTGAGACCTAATTTCGGATTTCTAACATTTTTTGGTGAGATAATGAGAAACCTCTTATGAAATATGAAAGAGCACGTAATTCTATGAGGAATTCAACATTTACTTGATGAAAATTGGTTTTGAAATGGCCGAGATATCCACAACAGAGCGATTCTAATAAGTGTGGGACCCACACCTTTTTACGATCGCTTTGTTTTACTTTGTTTTTGGATGTTTCAGTAATGCCAAACCTGATTTTCATCAAATCAAACTTTGAATTCCTCTTAAAATGATATGCTCTGTACTATTTCATAAGTGTTTCCTTGTTATCTCGCAAAAAGTTAAAAGCCAAATTCTCATCCCCACCAATACTATACTATCCCTTTAACCTGTTGAAGACAAGTCCCAAGTACTGGTATACTTGAGCAGGCATCTATGGGAAATGCTTGTTGTAGCAATATCAGCCCGTCCTCAATGGGTTTACTTATGATATCAAGGCACGTTGAACCATCCATGAAAAGTAGAAGCCTCTGTATACTGTATACGCTGTTATTTTCGCGTACAGATATTTTCGCGAATAACGAGGTCATAGACATTTTTGCGCGATGTTGTTTTCGCGAATCGACGCCGACGCTTACGTTAATGCTCTATTAACACAGTGCATGGAGACATTTTCGCGTGTTATTAAATTCGCGATCCAACTGTGATTCGCAAAATTTGCGAAAATTAAACCCTCGTGAAAATAACAGCTTATATACAGTACACCTGTAACCAAAAGTGAATGGAGAAAAAAAACTGCAGAATCTGTCAAACATGCAGCCATACGCACCCAATTTCATTCAGGATCTAATGGGCAACAATGACTCTCTGTGTCGTCCCAAACAATCCAGAGGGTCGAGAGAGGGAGCCTTTACTGATGCAGCGAGTGCCAACATCCTACCTGGCCCTGGAGAAAGCGGTGATGCAGAGTGCGAGGGACATGAGAGCGGCGAAGCGGGAACCCGTGCTGCATGCCACGGAGTACAAGTAAGTCAGACGATTCAGCATGGCATCGCAAAATGTTACAACACACATGTGACACTTGCATGCCAAGATTGTATAAGTAATATTCTGGAATATGACATAGGCTAGACTAAGTGCTTTTTATACAATAGGATACATAAACATCAGTATCTGTCAAGCCGCTCGGCAATATGTCGACATTTTTGTGATAACTGTAAAACACAATATTTTTTGCGGCGTGAAATTTTCATGAATTGGAGCCTACGGCCTTTTTTGCGGCATGAAATTTTTGCGAGTTGCCGCTAACATTCATCTTTAATTTCGCGAATCTTGGCTCTTGCGAAATTCATGAAATTAAAATGCACACGAACATTCCTCGTTTTACAGTATAAGAAAAGCAACACCATTTTAGTTATAGTTGCTGGTAAGTTTGGCTGGATAACTAAATGCTGATGAAAAAGCATCATTAATGGCAAATCAAGCAAATTTAATAAGTGCAAAAGGGTTAGTGATACAATTACGTGGAATTCTATGGAGGAAATGAGGCATCTTAATTGGTCTTACTCCATCTTTTTCTGATAGAGCGGAGGTGATGCGGATGATGGTGGAGCAGTCACAAATCTCTTTCCACGACAAGGAGGAGTTGTTACAGGCAACCAGGTTCCTGCACAATAATGGTGAGCAAGGCATTGGAGCGAGGAGATGCTGAGAAAAGTCTACATGCTTCGTACCATGAATATGTAGATGATACTTAGTTTCAGTTTTTATCCATTTAGCAAATTGTAATGCATCATACCAGCTCCATTTGTCATCTATCAGTGCCGATAGTTACATGGAATATTAAAGCTGAAATGTGTAAATTATTTAAAGGGATGGTACAGTATTGGTAGAGATGACAATTGGGCTTTAACTTTTTTTCTGAGATACCAAGAAAACACTTATGAAATAGTACAGAGCATACCATTTTAAGAGGAATTCAAAGTTTATTTGATAAAAATCGGGTTTGGAATAGCTGTAACATCGAAAAACAAAGTAAAACATAACGTTCGTAATAAAATGTGGGTTCCACACTTTATTGGGATCGCTCTGTTTTGGAAATCTTGGCCATTTCAAAACCAATTTTTAACAAATAAACATTGAATCTCTCTTGGAATTACATGGTCTTTCATATTTCATGAGAGGTTTCTCATTATCTCACCAAAAAATGTTATAAACCTGAATCCTCACCTCAACCTGTACCGTACAGTCCCTTTAAATAGTAATTATTTTCTACAAAAAAAATTCTACGTGTTTTTGCTTTCAGTAAATATCGAGATGAAAGCAGTTCCTCTTAGGTGTGTCCATTTAAAGTTGAAGTTAGAATTTCATGTATGTCTGTATTTGCATCTCTCATTTGCATTGTAAGATTTCTTGCACTAGGGAGCAGCATTGTGTGTATATTTCATTAGGGCTACCGGTATCAGCATTTACCTGGTGCTTTTATTGTGACATATGAATCCTAACCCTTGATGATTTCATTACATACTCTTCTTCTTATATAGTATGCGGAATCCTAATACCACAGTGATCAATGAATATGTACTCACCTTTTGTTCAAACTTAATCTAACTATTGTATTATCCAGTCGAGGACGAGTCCCGAGTATACTCAGGAGAGTGTCTATGGGAAATGCCTGTTGTAGCGAAATCAAACCATCCTCAACGGGTCAAAGAGAGTTTTGGCTAATAACTGTGTTGTTGTTTTGTGTTATTTCTCATCATGCCAGGCATCTTGCTACACTATGAAGACTCCATGCTGAACGATTACTTCTTTCTGGACCCCCAGTGGCTGTGCGACACGTTGGCCAAGGTGGTCACTATCCCAGAAATCAATCCAGATGTCAAGAAAGGTATATTATAAGCCTCTTTCGTAAGATCTGTGAATCGGCATTTGAAGAGTTTGACCACAAAATGGGCTAAGTGCCATTTAAAAAATAATGATTTTCAGTAAATCCGTCATCAGATGAAGCAACTTAAAACACTTCTCAAAAAACAAGGAATTTTCATGAAGTTATGATTAAAGATTTTCTTTGTTTTGTTAGCAGCTTTAAAGGGATGGTACAGGATTGGTGGAGATGAGAATTGGGCTTTTAACTTTTTGCGAAATACCAAGAAAACACTTATGATGTAGTACAGAGCATACCATTTTAAGAGGAATTCAAAGTTTATTTGATGAAAATTGGGTTTGGAATGACTGAAACATCCAAAAACAAAGTAAAACAAAGCAATTGTAATAAAGTGTGGGTCCCACACTTACTAGAATCGCTCTTTTTGGATGTCTCAGCCAGTTCAAAACCAATTTTCATCAAATAAACGTTGAATTCCTCTTAGAATTACATGCTCTTTCATATTTCATAAGAGGTTTCTCATTATCTCACCAAAAAGTTTTAGAAACCTGAACTTAGGTCTCAACAAAAACTGTACGATCCCTTTAAGCGCAAATATCTCAAATTAACAAGAATAGAGTTAACAAGTTTGGCAATGAAACTCTTCCTTAGTTTCTCCATTTCATTTCAAGGTATTATACTTTACTGTCACCATGCCAATTTTGATATTTCCAACATTCTGCCGAGTCAGTTTTGTGTCAGTGTATCATGAAGTTATAAATACTTGCTGTTTGTATTAATTGGTGTCAAGTTGTCTTTGAGAAAAAAATAAATAAAATCAACCCTCTGCCAAGGAAGGAGGTTATGTTTTGTCAACATTTGTTTGTCTCTGTGTACTGTGCAAAATAACTCAAAAAGTTGTGAACAGACTTGGTTGAAACTTGCACAAATAGTTGATAATGACACAAGGAACAGATGATTGAATTTTGGATGTGATCCAGGAATTTTTATGAATTTTTTTTTTAGAGTTTGGCAGATGGGGTCGATGAGCTTGGGAGTTCAAGCTGCGTGTATTTGAGGTTTGCAAAAAGCTTCTACATTGGGAAATTGGGCGATTTTCAGCGTGCATGTATGGATGGAAATAAGCTGCGTGGCAGAGGTCTGCGCTATCAGAGTGCTTTTCTAGTCTTACATTTGATTCTCCCTTGTTGATGAAGGAGTGATGTTGGTCCGCGACCTCCACCGGAAGTTTGAGGACTCAAGTGTGAAGGAGTTCATAATCAGCCTGCTGAACAAGTTTGAGGTGGCAGTGACCTACGACTCCAAACACCTCCTGATCCCATCTCGCCTCCCTCAGGAGGGGCTGGGTACCACCGTTATACCGGTCTTCAGGAGCCGCAGTGACTCCACCAGGGTGAGCAGACCTCCACATGTTTGTAAACTTTGGTGCTGCTCTTTGTGTACTTAATACTGCCTTGTGTTTTTTCACCCTACATTAACCCTATAAAGACTGGGGGGGCCTAAAAGGCCCCCCCCCTCGACATTTCGCGCGATTACTCAGCAACACGCAATGCTCTCGCCGCGATGCTCTATGACTTTTTTCTTTCGAGTTTCCCGCACATTTTGACACCAAATTTGTGACGCCCGGGGGTATGGTTCTGAAGTTACATAACTTTTTGTACATGCACGTGAGACCGAAAATGGCTAAAAAATGTGATTTTGTGTACAAAGTCAATGCAAATTGAGTTTTATCACATGGTTCATATAAATATGCTTAGTTTTTACTCTCAATGGCTAAAATCAATTTGTTTTAGTAGTATTATGCTTCAAAAAGGGTCTGCCACAAATTTTGCTGAAAGAAACAACAAAAACAAAAGGTCGAAAAAACAAAGAAATACATAAGAAATTCATAAAACAATAAAATAAATAAGAAATTAATTTTGATACCGAATTTTTTTTCAAGTACATTTGCTAAGAATGCTACAAAGAATATCTAGACCAAAAATGAGCACATTTGGAGCTTTATTTACTGATTTACATAAAAAAGTCTGATTTCTCGCATAGATTAGCATAATTAATCAAAATAAAATAAAAGAAGACTATTTTGGAAAATTTGAATATACGATCTTGTAGATTACATTGCACACTACCATTGTGCAAATTTCTGCGGCGATCGCGCGATTCACGGCCGAGATCTTAAGGGGGGGCCCTTTAGGCCCCCCCCCCCCCAGTTTTTCGAGCTACCAAAATAGCCCAGTGTCTTTTTAGGGTTAAAGTACGTATTAAAAGGACAGTATGTATCATGTTGCACACCAATACTTACTTATGTTGAATGACTTTAAGATTATACTTCCGTGTTATAATGTTGCACCTTTGTTATCTGAAAATTAAGTAACCTTTATCAGTCACAGAGTTTCATGAGCTCTGATGCATCATTGAACATATGACACCATTGCAAGAGCAATTTTACCTTGGTTATGTGGTTTATGATGGTCTTAAGATTTTTTTTTTTAAGCTGATAGGCTGTAGCTTAGGTTTTTTTTTCAAATTTCGAAAGTCACCATGTTTAAGATGTTTCATCTTTCATATGCACCAAATCTCCTCATATATCTGAACAGGAAGCATCACATGTGACACATCAGGTTATGGATCAAAACCGATGCTTAAAATGCGTGAAAGAAGCACACTTTATCCCATAAATGGTTGTGTAAGTATTTCATTGAAAATGTCATTTTCATCAAGTCCCAGACATTTAATCAATGTAAGATATGATTATAGAACTAGATCAAATATTCTTTGTATAAGCCTTTGTAAACTGAATAGGTGAGAAGGCCCTAATGCAGATATCCTTGGATGCATGCTTCTTTAAAAACAGGTGTACAAGAAGACTGGTCCAAGGAGCCCATCTCCCAATCAGATATCACCCAGCCAGAGTTCCCCCACCGAGAGATGGAATAGGAAGGCTGTCCGAGGCCACAGCCCTTCCCCATCACGGATGCATCGAGAAGAATCCCAGGGAAGGGAGCCATCTCCCTGCGCCGTCGGCGAGGCTCCAGAAAGAGGGCCAGGGTCCATGTCCATCCCAGTCCCAACCAGGAAGAACCTGCAGGTGAAGGCCCGCATGGCCAACTGTGCATCATCACCTCCCTGCGAGTTCTTCAAGGATGGCATGTCTCCGACGCTGGGGTTGGACGTCGTTGACACTTCCTTTCAGACCACTTTTGACTTCATGAAGAAGGCATCCATACCAAAGAGTCCCAGTATGGGAGATGTTGCCATGGCAGTAAGGGGAAAGCTGGACAGAGCAGACATTGCCCTTGTATCCATGCAGGCTGTAGATGACAAGGTGCCCGGACCCTTCGACAACTTCAAGTTCACCCCTGTGGAGAACCTCAAGACAGCCATCCGGAGGCTGTACATCCTACAGTACATTCCCAGTGGATTCTGGTCCCACCTCATCAGCAGGTTCCTGTCCGACCAGATGATTCCGGACATCATCAATTCCGTCTATGTACTTTCTTCAGATGTGCGTCAGTTCTTCGGAGACAGCATCCTGACTGAGTTTGCCAACGAGTTTCAATGGGTGTGCTGGCAAACTGGCATTGAACTGAAATTCATGACGGTGACTGTGTTTCACGTGAAGGCAATAGTCCGCGAGAAGCTTTTGAGTTCTGTGTTTGAAAGAGAGAGGAGGCCAGAGTCTGTTCAAGTGCTGAGTTTGACGGATGACCCTGACAGTTGTACAAGGGAAGTGTCTCTGTCAAGGAGTGGTCAGCTGGAAATCCTTATTCCAAACCAGTCGTTGGAAGTGACTCACAAGCCAGACATGGCTGGGAGCTCTTGCTCTGATTCTGTGAAGATCACGACGTCGTTAGAAATCATGTCCCGCTTGCTGTCAACAATCATAGATCTAATTGACACCCTCATCGAGAACTTCTATCCCAATCTCTGTGAGCCCCTGGGGACAACCTTTGAAGGGGAGCTGTTCATCACGAGGGTGGTACCATGTCATCGCTGCTGGCGGGACTACAATAAGCCCAGTCTAGATGAAGTGGATGTCTCCGAGTGGGAATTCGTCCATACAGCTGATGCAGAGGCAGCAGTGCGTGCAGGCACCGACTCACCTCTCCTCTGGTCCTCCATCAGTTCAGCTGACGCGCAGATGTTCCAAACCAACACCGGCGAGCGCAGCAAGCTCTGCTGCGGACTCTCATGCTCCTACCCGCGTCTCTCAGATGAAATCCCCGGGTCAGTGACTTTCAAGCATCTCATTCCAAGGCGGCGGGCACTGGCGCTCCAGCGCAAAGATCGGATCGCGGCCACGATCGCGCGGCTCTCTGCCGACGGTGACCTCACGCTCCAGACGGACATCGACTGTGAGCGAGAGCTTCCCCAGGCAGACACCTGCAGTGAGCTGGGAGTGGAGCCTGATGCTTGTAGTGAAATAGCACCGTTTGAGACGGGCCTTGACAACACCATGGTGAGCTCCATGCACAAGAGTACTGACATGCCCTATGGCATCTGTGTTTACGGCTTCCTTTTCGAGGAACTGGTCCTACAGTCCATGAGGAATGAGTTTGTGGAGTGCCCAAACCATGGGAATGTCGCTATCTCTGCCATCTCTCCAGATGTGGTAAGTCTCTATTGTGTTAACAATCACGGGACAGCTGAATTGATGTTATCTGTTTTAATGGCATGTCCTGAGTTTATGTGTTGAAAATGTGAACTATGACAACATTAGACCATCTTCTTGGGGGTATAAAAGAAGATTTCTACCCTGTCTAGAGAAATTAGCTCAATGGAATATTTCTCCAGCTGTAATTCTAGGAAGATGATTTCACACTGCTCAACAGAGATAGTGCAGCTTTTCTAGAATGCATGCTCATTTATTTGCCAGAATGTATGATATCACAAAGAATTTCTATTTTTGTCTTTGAAATGATTAGTTTGCTTAAAAGAAGTTCAGTTCATTAATCTCCCTTGATCCTTTGTACAGAAGATATCAATAGTTATTAAAAAGTGACTTGATGATTGTGGTTTGGACTTTAAATGCAATATGCTGATGTATCCTGAAGGAAATTCACAGTCATGTAAATTCCCTACATGTGCAGATGTATGCTGATCTTGGCCACTCTATGTTGACGGAGAGGTCAGCCTTGGACATTCAGCGCCTCCTTGGAAGCGGAACCTTTGGTCTGGTCTTCCAGGGTGTCATGGCCAGGAATTCCGAGCCGAAGCGCCCCGTTGCTGTCAAGATGCTCCAGCCTTACCCGCCCGGCCAGGGCGCTGGTAACACTGACCGGCGCCGCTATGAGATCGACAACACCAAGTGGCACCGCGACCCGCTGCGGTTCTCCTGCGAGGCATACCGCACCGCCCGAAAGGAATTGTCCATCATCAACAACTTGGACCATCCCCACATAGTGCCCTTCCTGGGATTCTGTCGGCACCCCATGTGCCTCATCCTGGAGTTGGCACCGCAGGGCGCCCTCGACACCAAGCTGGAGAACTTCAAGAGGGTCGGGGCCAGGCTGTCACCCCAGACGCTGCAGCAGCTTGTTGTCCAGGTATGTCTGATCAGTCTATTCTTGGCAGAGATGCATTGTTCGTGTCTTAGTTCTCTGTCAGCTGGGCCTTTACATGTCACATTTTTATGCCTCCGCAACGAAGTGGCCGGAGGCATTATGTTTTCGGGTCGTCCGTCCGTCCGTACGTCCGTACGTCCGTCCGTCCGTCCGTCCGTCCGTACGTACGTCCGTCCGTCCCGTTTTGTTTTTGTCGATATCTCAAGAACCGTGTGGTGGTTTTACATCAAACTTGGTATGAGGGTATATCCTTGGGGGATAATACTTTGTGTGGATTTTAGGGTCACAGGGTCAAAGGTCAAAGGTCACAGGTTATTTTGTGAAAAAAAAATTTAAATTTCATGTTTTTCTCCATATCGCGCAAATGGTTCTAGGTATCTTCATGGAACTTAGTATATATGCTTGTACCGATGGGCAGTAATTATCTAGGGAAGTTGGGGGTCATGGGTCAAAGGTCAGAGGGGTCAAAGGTCAAGGTCAACTCTTCAAAATATCACTACTTTCCTTATATTTATGCAACGAATGAAGTTTTTTTTTTTTTTTAACTTGATGTAGACATGTATTACCCAATATATATTCTGTGGGAAGTTTCTTGCCAAAAGGTCAAAGGTCAAAAGGTCAAAGGTCAAGTGAAAGTGCTGAATTGCACCTTTTCCTCCATATCTCAAAAGTAACTCAAGGTATCATCAGGAAACTTACATGTTTATGCATGTTCAACCTAACAGTGATTCTCTTTGGAACTGTGAGGTCAAAGGTCAAAGGCCAGGTTTAGATAATGCTATTTTCCCATTTGATGCTGAAATTATACTTTTTCTCAATACCTTGAAAAATTATGCATTATGGCGGAGGCATATCAGTCGCCGTAGCGATATATCTAGTCTTATTTTGGAGTCTGTTAACCCTTTCTGTGCCCAAGTGCTTAGCCTGGAACTAGCCATGTTTTTTCTTCAGCATTCAGTGGTCCATCCAAACTTGACCTAGCTGTTCATTTGGCAAGCCTCTTCAGGTGTAGCAATATGTCTCAGTCCAACAAGAAGGTCATGATGACACAGTAGGGATGGGAGTATTGGGTAATTTCTAATTTAAATTCTACCTTGATTGACATCTGAGGCAGCCTCGTCGGAATGTTCCCCCTTTAGGTGTCCTCAGCGGTGGCCTACCTCCACGGTAAGGACATCATCTACCGTGACCTGAAGGCAGAGAATGTCCTGGTGTGGCGCTTCCCAGATCCTTACAGCCCCAACCTGGCCCATCCCATCAAGATAAAGCTGGCCGACTACGGCATCAGCGTGACGGCACTACCGTCCGGCACCAAGGGGTACGGTGGAACACCTGGTTACATGGCGCCAGAGATTGTGCAGTACGATGGAAAGGAGACATACACAGAAAAGGTGACAAGTTGAACCAGGATTTACAATCTGTGCTGGTTCTAGGGAAAAGGAGTACCAGTACTGCAAAAGCTCTTAGTCAGTGAAATTTGAAAAGTTTGTGCCATTTATCATCCATATTTTACCTCTACTTTTAATGGAGGGTTTGGACAAACAGCAAGTATATTCGAGTGATGGAGTTATGGAGTGTGAAGAATGCGAAGTAGTGGTGTCCATGCATTTGTTGTTGTTTATGGGTAGGATATGTTTGAGGGAAGGAGAGGATATACAATTAGGAAAAATCATATTTTCTGGTTGCAATATTCCACCAGTTCTTGATCTCAATCTGAGATTCATGAGTACAAGTGGTCTTTCATTCAAAGTAGAAAATAGATCACACTTACACAAGCTCTACACATATCATGGAAAGTTTTACAAATCAAAGTAGATCATGTCTGTTTGGAACGTTGATAAAACTGGAAATTTGTCCTGTGGGGAAAGTCTTGAATAAACCAGGGCAGTCAGTTGTAAGACAATGTGACCCGCTACAACAAAGGGATCCTAAAGTCGCTGACGGCCGAGCCGAGAAAATCGAGTTTGAAGTCCCATCATCAAAATTGGTCAAAACAATCGGATTTCTGTTTTTGGCATAATTTTGTAGTCTAATGTTTTGTCCATCATCTGCCGAAATTTCGAAGGTAAATGATCAAAGGAAAGGCAAGAAATTAGCGTTTTTCTGGGCCATGGTTTTCCGACTTTCAATGTAAGAGAAACGTGTCCGAAGATTTGGATTTAGCGCCGCAGCTAGACTCTGCCCCTAGCAACAAGGAAGTGATCTTATTGGTCAGTGTGTGGCATCCTGATTACCGATTGGTCATGCATAGACCGCTGGCGCTAAGCTTGACTGAGCATGGCTGAGGTCGCTAGGTGAAAACTGCCATGACCATGATAGCGTCGGAAGGACAACTTTGAAGGCATTTTTCTCGAAACTCTGATTTCCTCAACCACTTGACATGCACTGATAAAATCATCGATATCTCCACAACCGAGTACTTTTACGAGTTGTGCTATATATGAAATTAAAGTAGAAGAGTACAGGAATAATATGCCATTTTCAGAAAACTGTCCTCCCAGACTTTCGGATTCTTTTGTTGTAGCGGGTCACCAATAGCATCTTTCTTGACACTTGTTTGCATCGCTTGTGTCTTCTCATCCATAGGTTGACTGCTTCTCATTTGGTATGTTCCTCTACGAGCTGATGTCGCTCCAGCGGCCCTTCGAGAGTCTTGTGGGGAAGGACGTCGGTCGGCTGTCGGAGGTCATCAAACAGCTCATCAAGGATGGGCAACGGCCTGTCCTCTCAAGAAAGGTATCGTCACTGGATCTGGGTTGGGTTGTGAGTAGAGGATGCGTTGCTATGGGCAACCTGCATCCACAGCATACTCGAAACTGCCTGCATCAGTAGTACGATGGAAGATTAACAACCCCATCGATGTGATGGCAGCCAATAATTCAGTGAAAACATGTCTTGATTTAAATGTGAAACTCAAAAACAATCTTTATTAGGCTAGATTTGATGAAACTTCATCTACCATTCTGTTAATCTGACTTTACTCAATGTAGTAAAGTCAAACGGTGACACATCATTTACTCCTGCAACAATTGCTCCAGTCTTGTTTTCTCCAAGGACCAAGGGTTAGGGGGGTTGTGGTAGGGTCTTAGGTTTAGTTTGTTGTGAGGGTTAGGGTTAGGGTTAGGGGGGTTGTGGTAGGGTCTTAGGTTTAGTTTGTTGTGAGGGTTAGGGTTATGTTTGTGGATAGAATTTATGTTTGGCTTAGCATGCTGATATTTCATGGGAGCAATTGTCGCAGGGCACATGTCATGGAACCAAAGTCAACATGGTTTGGTAATGCACTTTAAATATCTAATTCTTCCTTGCTTTCAAACTGACAGTAATTATGTTGCATGGTTTTCTTCCCCTACCCCATCCCACCCATCCCCTCCCCACCATTCCACCTGCTCCACCCCTACAGGAGAAGTCCTACCCAACCTACATGCTGGACATGCTGATGTGGTGCTGGGCCCAGGATTCCCGGGACCGGCCGTCCATGGAGCAGATCAAGGACATCTCCAGGACGGCCGAGTTCACCAACCTCCTGGAAGTCCTGTCCCTGGAAGAAAAACAGATGGTGTCTTGTGTTAGCGCCACCACGGCTGACTACAGTCCAGATGGAGGTAAGGCAAAAACTTGACTTTTTATGTGCCATGTTCACACGCCTGACTCAGTCGACGATGTGCCAAGTTCACATATTCTGCTCAAATGCACAAACCTCGCCCAAACTGATCGATAATTTGCCAAATGCCACAGTGCAATTAAATTGTTTCTCGCGATTCCATTCCTGTCACATGTAACTTGGATCTTGTGTGGTGATTGACTATCAAACGATGTTCCCTACTGGATTTGTGAGTAAATTCTAAGTGTCTGTCACTGTTTTGGTGGGCAAAAAGTCATGCCCCTACAATAATGTACTTCCTGGTCGTTTGAATGAAAGCAATTGCATATTTGTCATAGAACTTACCTCCAAGCAAAGCTTGGCATTTTCTCTACAACTTTGCTCATAGCATGTCCAAGGAAACAAAAATGTACAGAAGTTACCTAGGTTTGAAAAACGGACTGTTTTCCCAAAGCATGACTACGTTGCCATGTCAGAATAATAGGGTACACATGGGATTTAAACCATGGCACATTAAGAGTTAATGTTTGTGTGTTGACCTCTTTAGCAGCCCTAACTGCGTGCATCCACATCTCTCGAAAAATCACTGAACTGCTTGCAGCTGTGCATTATATGTGTTCGTCTTTGTGTATGTTTGTGTTGAGGTGCTTGTCCATATGTCGTCTGAAGGTTTTGTGAAAAATATTCATGTTCTCTGCCAAGTTTTTACCATACCTGCACCACCTGGCTCTGGAAATTAATCTGTGAGAGATCTAGTCATGTGCCACTTCCCTCAGTCAGTGAAGATTTGTAGCAAGAAATCCCAGGCGATAGGGGGCTGTGTTACCCCCTCTAATGAATAGCATTTTATGAGACATTCAACCAGAAGATGTGACTGTGTACTTTTCTGGTTGGTAAACCATAGCTTCTACAGATGACTAGCTTGAAAAATATATCAGTTACAATCACAGTGTGTAGTGTATCATGAATCAAAATTTAGATGCTCTGTAGAGTTTCTTTTCATGAAAGCAGAACATCACAGCTCCAATTAAAATATCTTCAGAATCACTCTCTTAGATATGAATGTGTCAGAATGCAGGGCATAAACATTTCTTCTATACCCAAGTACAACCTCCACCACCTGTTGTGACCCTTTCCTCTGCAGACACCGTAGAAGGCGTGTCCAACCTGCCAGTCATCTGGATGACCCAGAATGTGGAGGAAGAGCATCAGTCCTCCGTGGTCATCCTGAACATTGACCGCACCCCTAGCGATGACACCGCCTGCTTCACGCTGACCGTGTCCGGGGGCTTCATCCAGTGCATGTGTCCAGTTGCTGATACTATGTGGCTTGGCCTCAGTACTGGGTCAATACTGGTCTATGAGTGAGTTTTAAACTTGACCACAGGGGGTGAAGCTCCGATGCAGAAAGAAAAACAAGTATTTCTATTTGTGTGTGTGTGTGTGTGTGTGTGTGTGTGTAAAATTATAGAATAGATTGATCATATTATAAGAATTTATTCTCTGCATCATTCATATTTCTTACTTTCTTTAGTAGCCCAAACAGACTTGTCTGCTTTGTGTACTTGTGTACTGAATGATACAGAAATAAGTTCTATAACTATTTCCTTTGGTATCATAACATTCCAAGACTATGGAAGTAAGGTACTGCGTGGATATAAACCTTGTATTTGTTCTGTTCATACATACTTTTTTTTTTGTCTTTCAGACAGTTACTTTGTATATTTAAGCACAATGCTCTTACATGAAATAACTTAAATCCACGAGTGTATTTTAGTCTCATAAGTTTCTGTAGAGAGTTGAATTAAATGCTATATTTTTTTATGCATTGCATAATAGATATTTAGGAAATAAAGCTCCATGAATCTTTGAGGAATCTTGTATCATTAGAAATTAATATTATATAAAAGTAAGAAAGTATATTGACACATAGATAGCCATCAAAGTGACGCTTGTAACTGAAAGGAAGGTTGATGTACAAGAGTATTACCATAAACAATACTAATGAGGTACCTTATCTGATACCATCAATTATTCATTGCAGCAATGGAAGGTTTGCCTACCCAAGCGAAGTGACGCAGCTCTCCCTCCCCCAGTATAAGAGCAAGCCCCGTTCAGCCAAGGTCATGGTGCACATCCCACCTCTCCAGCTGGTTGCCATCGCAGCAGACCACGAGGTGGCATTCAGGCAGGAGGACGGAAATGGTGCGCCCTCGCTGGAGTCTGATGGGTTTCACTATGTGGACGTGGGCCGGGAGATCGTTGCCATGAGTCTTGTCCTGAAAAAGAGCGGCCATCACAGGTAGGATGTGCAAAAAGAGAAAGAACAAAAGGGAGAAAAAAAAATTAATTGCACTTGCAACTGTAGAGCAAAGATTTACAAAGTGATGTGCATGAAAATCGCCTCCTTCAGTAAGGAATCACAAATTTTTGTCATTTCAACCACCTGTATGTTGTTCACATGTGGGGTTTTGTAGGAAAAAAGGATAAGTATTCTATAAGAAACTATAATTCAAACTTTGTTTAGTAAATATATTAGAATAATGTTTTATGTATTCATATATAAATTGTTTTAATCATTCACACACTCATATATCCTTTTCTATCTAAACAAGGTACACAAAAAAATGTATTGATGCTGATTAGTAATGCAGCTACAGGCATCCCACTGAAAAGAGAATAAAAACTGAGTTATTGGTATAATGCAAACTTTCAAGTTTGAACAATATCTGATTAAAGAATGTCTTGCATTTGCACAATATGCCTTCCTGTTTGCAGTGGTAAAGTAACCAATTTTAAAAACTGTTGCAATGATTTTACCACCTTACGGCAGTGTTCCCCTTTATTCAAGTCCCTATAAAGATGGCTGTGACACACTGTACAAGGTACATGAAATTTTGAGTGTCCCTTCCTTCTCCTTCCCCTATTATGTAGATCCTATGAGTTATGGTGTGGCCAGACCGATGGTTATATCACCATCTTAGATGCAGGGAACCTGTCGACGGCCCAGGTCACTGTCTGTCACCTGCAGGACCCCCTCCCCATGGCCCCCGTGACCCAGATGGTGACCTATGACCTCCACATCCAGGAACACATGGGGCTGCAGTATGTGTGGTCCTATGTACAACCAGGTCTGTTTTCTCACCTGTCTTAACTTTTTTTTTTTTGGTAATCTTTGATGTGCACTCTTAAATATTCTAAAGCAGAGAATATGGTTAGGACTGAGATTCACATTTATTTTCTGTTAAAAAAAAATGTCAGAACCTATTTTCCTCTCCCTTATCTCACAAGTTTTCAATTTGATTGTTATTTTGCTGCAAAATAGATAGGATTGAGCACAGGTTTTCATGATCAGAAAATGTTCGTTCTTTTTTATGCTGGTACCTGGACATTAGCTTTATCTCCTGTCAACACAAGACTTAGAAATTCTTCTTTGCATTCATTTAGATTTCACATTTCATTTTGTATTATTCATATGATTGTTCTTATTACCATCTTTATGTGGAGAAATTATTAAAATAATAATAAATACACATACATTTATGCTTTTCTGTGTGTTGCTTGCTTCCCCATCTAGGCCCTATTGTGTACAAGTGGAACACAGACACGAAGGCAATTGAAAACAGAATGGACATTGTGTCTACAATCGCAACGTGTCGATCAAACCCCAAACCTAGAGGGCGACAGAGTCACCGACCCATGAGTGGTGAGTTGTCTGTAGTGTTGTTGTCTTTTCTTATTCCAGACAATGCTCAGTGGTAAAAGGACGTAGGCTACTGGTACATATTATGAATGAAAGAGTTGATGGTAAACCCCATATCACTTTAATAGTAAAGTAAAGACTGTTGATTGGAAATCTTATATTCCAATTCATGAAATTCTTCTGTTGAGACGTTTTTATTCGCAACTGATTGACAAATTGCCCTACATGGACGTTAATAAGCACTGAATAGATCAGTGTCATAGCAGTAGCCATGATGAAAGAAATCATGGGTGTACATACTTGATCAGGATTTGAACTTATGATCTCTGGACAGGTGTATTCTCCAGTAGACCACCGAGCTCCGGCTCTAAATATTTAGAATATTCTGCCCTCAGTTCTTGAAAAGCTGTCTTTGGGAGACAGAAGTAACCTTGAATAACTTGCGCAATTAATGTATTAAAAGGATGGTATAGTTTTGGTTGAAATAGGATTTCAGGTTCCCAACTATTTTTGTGAGGTAATGAAAAACCTCTTATGGATATGAAAAAACAACAACATACAATCCTAAGAGGAATGCATAGTTTATTTGATGAAAATTGGTTTCGTTGACTGACTAATCTAAAAGCAAAGAGTTCCTAATAAAAGGTGGGACCTACCTTTTACTAGGACCACTTTGTTGTACTTTGTTTTATTGTATATCTCAGCCACTTCACGACCGATTTTTCATCCAATAATCTTTGAATTCCTCTTAGAATGGTATGCTCTTTAATATTTCGTAAGTGGTTTTTAATTATCTCACAAAAAGTTAGAATCTGAACCCCCCTCCCCAATCTCAACCAAAACTATACCATCCCCTTAACCTTGAATAATAACTTGCGCAATGACTGAATGAACATCTGTGTTGTTGCTGATGGCAGCCTTCAAGTCCCAGGTGAACTCCATGTGTCTGAGTGGTGAGCACCTATACGTGGGCGTGTCCTGTGGTCACTTGCTGGTCCTGGACGCCTCCTCCCTGGCCCCGGTCATCCTCCTGTCCTGTCACGAGGGTCCGGTCAAATTCACCGTGCCCATCGTCCCGCACCCCATCAGCCCCCACCACATCATGGCGCCGGACGACCCCGCGGACTCTGTCATGGACGGTCCAGAGCCTGCCACCACCTTGTCATCCCACCGCCTCGGCCGTCCCACCCTCATCACCCTGGGCAAGGGGTTCAACGACCTGATCGGCGGCTACGCCAACTCGCCGGCGCGGTTCACGGGACAAGAACGCCTGGGATGGTACATCCTGCTCTGGAACATGGAATACTTTGACGAGGAATTAACGGAGGGAGGACAGGACTTCCTAGATGGGATTGTCCGAAAGAAATCCAGGGCGTTGGAAGTTTAATCTAAGTGCCAACAACATTGGTGCTTCTTGTCTTTCATATTGAGATACAGAAGGACGTTAAGTCATTTGTTTCTGTGCAGTGTAAACTCCCTTCTTGCTTTGAGCAACCAGCATGTGGCCCATCAACATGAAAACCTGCTACAGGTTGCCAAACTTTGTTTTTTTCTTTCTGATTCATGCTATCCACCTACCAAGTAATATGTGATGTGCCCCACTTTATTCTCGTAAACCTAATGCTGAAAAACTGTAGGAAGCCTGTCTGCAGACATCGGCACAGTTTTAAGAATACCGGCTTTGCAGTTTAGATTGCAACCAACCATGGCAGGAGATTTAGCATTTAAACACAATAGGTTAATTGAAAGCACCATAGCAGCAGGCTTCATAAAGATAAACAAAATTAAAATTTGTAAGCAGTCACGGACTGTGACACTCATTCAAATTTTGAACGTTTAAACAAGTATTCAAGTCATTTTTGCCCAAATCACTTTAGTGTGCATTTCCGAATGTCTGCCACTTTATCAGGGTAACTCAATGTCAGAGCACAGTTGTGGTCAATATTACAGGCATTCTCACTCTGCTGACTCATTCATTATAGCAAAAGACCAATTTGTAACATTCGTTCATATTGTTTTTTTGTCATAGTACATCATGACAGCAATCCAAGACATTCCTGAGATATGCCCATGCAGTAGTGTATTGTTAGCAACATGAAATGTGTGTAGGACAAATTCCAGAGAGTCCATAAAACCAGGTGGAAAATGAAAACTTTTCCATCAGCATTTCATTTCTATCAGTACAGGAAATTATTTCCCTTATTGAAATTGAATAGCAATTTTTGTCAATGGACATGCAGTAGGTATATTTTGAACAAAATGGTATACTATTCTATGTAATGAAATTGCTACACAAATAACACTTTGTATAGCAGTCATATCCAATATGCATAGCAAATTGCTATGCAATACCAGCAAAATTATTCCACACTGTTTGATGTACATGTATAACGGTGAAATTTTCAGTTGTATTTAAGTTGAACTGTGGTAAGTAGAGTGGAAGATTGGACGTCATCTCATGGTACCATCTCATGGTATTTACTGGTATTCGGTGCGCAACGTCATGCCTGTATGTATATCAATTTCAGTCTCTTTTTTAGAAAAAATATCTTCTCATGAAAATCTCCCATCTTCTTTTTTTTTAACGATATTTATCAGTCTTTCTTTAATAAACTTGTGATACCATGTAGAATGGCACATCCTACGTTCTGTCACTCCTACGTCCTGCATCCTACACATTCTGCCACTTGTTAAACCAAAGCAAAGTTTTGGCAGGATTCAAGACCCACCTCCTCCTCCTCCTCCTCTCTCTCCCTCCTTTCCTTTCTCATCTTCTTTCTCACATTCTCTCTCTCCCTTTGCTCGCTCACTCTTTAACTCTTCATCTCTTTAATCTATCATTTTGTCGTACATCTCAGCTCTTGCACCAAAATCAAATGCCTGGAGCCATGTGGAGAAATTGGCAATTTTGAAAATACCATTTGGCAGTGAATAAGGCAGTTCAGTCTCTTTCCTGTGTCATTTCAATCAAGACTGGATATTTGGTGGTTTGTTTGTTTTTCTTGCTTCCATCTTTTCTGTACTTCATACCTGTAGGAAAACAGGAATTATTCAAGTTTGTGACTGTAATGAGGGCATTTCAATAATTATGTGTGAGCTGTTTTGGAATGAGGCATTTAAAGGCATTCACCTTCATTCACAACCTTTGTTGTATGTGTGTGTGTGTGTGTGTTCTGTTTGTTGTTCATAGTGTCTTTACCTATTTTTTTTTCTTCAATTGACAGTACAGCAGGGTGAATATATAGTAACATTCAATTCAAGGTGAGAATATAGTATTCATCTGATAAGGGATATGCTGTAATCTAAATGTTACATATAGTTAAAGGTGTCCAAAGTACAAAAAACAACAACAGCAAAGAGAAGTGGCAAATACTGTCATTACCTTACTGTTTGCCTACATGGGAAGTGTTTTGGCCAAAAATTGTCAATTTCTGTTATCTTAGAATGCCGTTCACACGATACTTTACTGGTTGAAATGCAGTGATGGGCAAGATGCGCATGCAGGTATAGAATTACTGCCATTAATCAACGCAGAAAACCCTCTGGGTGTCCAGGTTTTCAATCACTTTGTCCTGCGAGGATAGAGCAGAGAGCGTCTTTTGTCTCGGGTTGCTCGATTTGTGATCGGTATACTCGGCTATTTCTGACAAATTGTCAGACCCTCGGGGGAGTATCACCTTCCAGTCATACCCTCGACCTCTGTCAAGATGCCTGTGATTGTGGGCGCTGATAGCAGCGCTCAGCCCTCATCCAGCCGCTGAGATAAAAAGCAGTGATAAAAAACCTTGACTTTGGGGGAGAATTTTTTTTTTTCATTGCCTCTCAGAGGAGATATGTGACTTGTTGACTGTACTGCAATTCTGAAAAGGGTGAGAAGAATGGAAATCTGTCTCCGATATTGTTGACATTTTCCTCAATGTCTCAAAAAGAGCAAGCGTGTACACTGTAACTGAAATTCAAGTCCTCCAAATCTAGCAAGCAGTGCTGGAACTTTCATCATCCTTCTTAATACCTAGAGATGTCCAAACCTTTAACTTGATAAATCATTTCACAGCCATGTAGATACAATTAAATTAAAAATGTTCAGCAATTTTGGCTGTTTTTCACAATCTTAAAATGAATGTTGTCATACCACCATGTTCACAGTTGTTACTCTACCCAAATGAAATTGTGCATAGGCAAAATAATCGTTAGAAATTATGCTTTGTAGGTTCAGCCAGTTGATATCCTTTGTGTTTGCATTTTGCAGAGAAATGTTATGCAGAGAGAAAGACTGAGACCTAGAAGCTTGTCTATTCACACTGGTGACCAAAGTTCTCAAAACTTTCAGTTCTCAATAATTAGTTCTCCAAAAATTGGGTCACTGCTGTGCATGCGCAACAAAGAAGAAAGCAAGCACCCCTTGACAGCTTTGGAAGCACAGCAAATAGGGAGTGAATTGGTCACTTGTCAAACTTTGCAAACTTTCAGCTGTGTGTGTTCAGACTGCACAAATTTTGAGAAGATTTTTTGGGAAACTTCCCTAGTTTTAGAGGACATTCTTCAGGTAGATTGCATTCCGACTGGCCATACTTTGAGAACATGAACTTTGACAAGTTTTGACAGTGTGACAGCAGCTAGAGAGAGAGAGATGTCCTTAGGGTCCTGTTTCATAAAACTTGATCTGTAACAACAGCCACATTTCTATGACAAATCTGCTGTGAGCCAATCAGATGCAAGGATTTCAGTACCTTATAACGACTATTGTAACTTGTTACTGATAACAAGTTTTATGAAACGGGGCCCAGGTAGGACTATTTCCTTTCATGTAAGTATGAAATTGACAAGTTAAAGTCAAACATTTCTTTGTTTTGCGATTGCTGTCACCATGATAATAAGTGGACAACAGATTTGACATCTTATTAGACACTCATAGGAGTGTGCGTAAAGTATATACATTTTTGCTGCACTATTCCTTGAGTTAGATCACACCGAGTCTTCTGTATGAAAGTATACGAGCTGAAAATAGCGGAAGAGAATACCTTCACATACTAGATTAACCCGTTGAGGATGAGTCCCGAGTATACTCAGGCAGGTGTCTATGGGAAATGCGTGTTGTGGCAAAATCAGTCCGTCCTCAACGGGTTACATAGTGTGGTCTTACGTGCAGAGAGCTAGAGCAGAAAAATTTTTGTTCTCGGTGATGTTGATGGAACTGTACATTCTTTCCACAAGAATGATATCCATATTTTATCAAGTACTCTTTTATAAACAAATTAGCAACATGTTTTAATGAATTTTTGATACATTATATTTTTGTTGTCAAGACTGTGTACGGTCAGGTCATTTTCAAGTGACTACATCATTCCTGTAGTTACTAGTATGAGCGGGATTGTGCAATAATTAGTTTACAAATTTTACAATAATGTTTAAATTATTTACAGAGATTACATTCACAAATAGCTTTTGTGATTAGATCTATTTGTCATTCGACTGTGCTGGAGGCTATGGACAAATCTGTATGAAATAGCGAATGATGTGCAATAGAGCAAGTATTAAAAAATATTTGTGGTATATGTTAACCCGTTGAGGACGAGTCCCAAGTATACTCGGGCAAGTGTCTATGGGAGATGTGTGTTGTAGCAAAATCAGTCCATCCTTTACGGGTTAAGATATTAAAATGCTGAAAAGTAAGTGAACGAACTGCACCTTTCAGAGGTTTTTGTGTGAAAAGAGAAAGTAAACATGCCATAATAATAGAATGAAATATATCAAGACTACCTAATTGTGCTTTAAACAAACTCTCATAAATTATGTCTGCTACTTGATAGTGTCTTCCATTCTATATTCATTCTTTCTCCATTCATTGGATTGAGAATGGAAGTTCTGATTTGATGACATATCAGAATGGGGGTAACTTGTTAAAATGACAACCTAGAAATCATGACAATTCCCTTGTGATATCAGGGTAGAAAATTACCGAAATGTGAAGAGTCAGAGGGTTCTATTATGTCTGAGCTCTTTATGACAAAGTTCTACTACATTACATCCGAGCAATCTGATGCTATCAGACCCACCTTCAGACTCCTGCAACACCAGGAAATAGACCACATTTACAATACATAGACTGTATTCAAATCCATGTTCTCTTGGGTCCTGGCAATAAGCTATACCATCCACCTATACATACCTGATGTATTTCAATCACTTGGGGAATCCCATACTTGCCAACTAGTAAGATTTTATCAGATTCAGTAAGATTTTTTACTTTAAAAATAGCAAAATCAGATTTTCTGTCAGAGAAATCAGATTTTTAAAGAATATTTAGATATACCTTTCATGTGTATTTTCTGAAGATTTGACCGAAAGTAAGATTTTTAACTTCAGTTTGCAGATAAAATAAGATTTTTGCAATCCACGAGTAAGATATTTCATCTTGAAATGTTGGCAGGTATGGAATCCAGTTTACATGCACTAAGTTTCCTACTATGTCAGGTAAGACCTGTGCAAGGCTCTGTGATTCTCAGAAACAACCTTTGATATGTATAATAAAAATAACGTTGTGCATAAAGTAGGCATGTGGTCCATTGTGCTGGGTTTTGTTTGCTATCAATATTGTTGTGTATTTCAGATTTAGATACAGATAACTGACTTAATAATTAGTCATTCTGTACTCTCATTGAACTTGGTGTCTTGGTAACAAACATATCCTTTGCTGCTCTAAAGTTTGCCCAATATCATTGTATCTATATAAATAATCTCATGAATGCAGTGGGGTCCAAAGAGTCAGAGAATCTAAAAAGAAAAGAATAAAAGAAAAAACAGGTGAAAGCTGATCAGTCTATTAATAGAAGCAGCTGTGAATCTAATCAATTCTTTTTGTTGTCTTGATTATTTTTTCAAAATATGCCTGGAAATGTTAAGAATAAAAACAGCACTGATAAAGCAAGAAAGCATGCTTTTAAATGCTTTTGAATGTTTTTAAAGCTTTAAAAATCATTGTTTCTGCTTTTAATTCCATCAGTAAGCAAACGTTTTCAGAGTTGCATCTTGTCAAAGGCTTTTCAAAGATTTGTTTAGAGTTGAAATATTTTTGGCATTGACTTTGCATACTTTTCTGTTGATAGTCGAATTCTTCTCTCATTGAGACGACATGTAGGCTGGTCCTACTTATATATGTTTGTAATGACAAGTAATATTTCCAGCTGTTTGATTTTCGTCTTCCATTTTCGATCAATGCTATTATAAAATGGTGCCTTTCTCTTCTAAGAAATTAGAAATGTTGTAGTGCATACAGCTGTAGTCTGTATGGTTTGAATATTTTTGTACCAAGAATTTTTTGTCTCTTTGAAAAATGGCTGCTGCTGGACAGTAGTGTGTCTTTATTTTCCTACAAATCAACTGATATCTAGGTTTATAAAAGTGTACAGACAAGCAGGAGAAGTATGTTTGCAAACATTGTCATTATTTTGATTGTGCTCTGCGAGTTTTCACCAAATGAGGCTCAGTATTACAGTCTTCAGTTTTGGAAATAAAAAAAAGTGAATTTATGAAACTTAATACCTTTGTATGTTTAACACTGGCCATGCTAGCATTCTTATGACTGAGTGCTCAAATCGTTTAGAATGTATAATGCCCTAATATGAAAAAAAACAGAAAAAAATAGGTCATTGTTTAAGTGTAATCATACATTGCTGATGATATGTAAATGGTATGGTATTTGTTGTACATTTCATTTCATGTGTAGCTAAGGATTGCATGTCCGTTTATTAGTCGAATGTAGATATCAAAATAAATTCGTGATGAAATCTCTATGGCAATGGTGTCATGTGGCAAATATGTGACTGTGCGTGCCTGTGATAAGATGAAGGTAATGATGAACATAAAACAGCAACCAAAGTTAATCCATGCCCAAATTGATTTTCATAGCGACCATGAAGTGAAACAAGAGATCGCCGTAAAGTGTCACCAAAATTGGACAAGAAGTATATTAGTAAACATAGAGGGAGGGAAAAGAGAGAGAGAGAGAGAGAGAGAGAGAAGAAAAAAATGAACTCACACGTTACAATTAAAGGTATGGTACAGTATTGGTGGAGATGAGAATTGGACTTTTAACTAAACCTTTTGCGAGATACCAAGAAAACATTTATGAAGTAGTACAGAGCATACCATTTCAAGAGGAATTCAAAGTTTATTTGATAAAAATCGGGTTTGGAATGACGGGAACATCCAAAAACAAAGTAAAACAAAGCGATCGTAATAAAGTGTGGGTCCCACACTTATTAGAATCGCTCTGTTTTGGATATCTCAGCCATTTCAAAACCAATTTTCATCATATAAACCTTGAATTCCTCATGGAATTACATGCTCTTTCATATTTCATAAGAGGTTTCTCATTATCTCACCCAAAATGTTAGAAACCTGAAATTAGGTCTCAACCAAAACTATACGATCCCTTTAAAGCATGTAATCAGAAGAACATGATAGTCGAAGTTTCATCAAAATGGTACCTAGAATGAGAAACTTATTGGATTGAGAGTTCAGCATGTTGAGAACGTTGATATATGTTTGAGTAGAGTGCGAACCACAAGGGAAGAATGGACGACAGATGATGTTCGTTTTTCCGAAAATTAAATAAGATTCGTTATTCCCAAACGCAAAGATTCCCCTGGGTTAGATATAGATTTTCGTTTATCCCAAAAATTAAATTGGGTGCGTTAATCCAAATACTTGTAGCCTTATTCCGAAGGTTCATTAGTCCGAAATGAAGTAACGTTTGTAACTCCGGAGGTTCGTTTATCCGAAAATGAAAAATAAAAAGCGTTTTAACGAACCGCCGTAATTACGAACCGTATTGTATTTTCGGACTAGCGAAGCTTCGAATTAACCAACTTTTTTTTTTTTTATTTTTACATTAATGAACCTTTGGGGAAATGAACCTTCGGAATAATGAACTGGAACATGCCTCATAAACCTCACCCACATGAAATTAGAAAAGAAAATTTGCATCCATCACGTTGAATTATCTTGTCATACTGCGATAAGCTATTATCATGGCAATAGTTGATTCTATACGGCGAATGGCTGTGGAAGTCAAATCGTCGACCAGAACAATTCCTTTAGGAGATCATTATGCATACAAATAATGATGGTATAGAGTTGTGAGTTGATGACATAACCACGTCAGCTAATTTGTGTATCTGGTTACGACCAACATCTCTGTGGGCCTACAGTAAATAAACATCAAAACCTTGAAATTCCATAACTTTCCCCAGTCCGATTTTGATTGAACTTCTACCTTCAACTGATGATTCTCCCTCTACTCTTCCTTACAACTGTCCCTGTCTCCTATTCTTTCGTCTCCATTTAGTGCAACCTCAACTTCTAGCTCACCGCCGCCCTTCGACTGTCACTACAGTGTATTTGTCCTCCTTCCAATCTCCCTATGTCGTTTCTCTTTTTCATTTACCTCTTTCGAGAGTTGTCTTTCGCGAGACAACATTTCTCTCAAGAACTACATACCCATGGTATTATCTACTACTATGACAAACTTCTCTGCCTTTTCTATCACTCTGTTTGTCTTGTTTTTATTTTATTTTATTTGTTTATGAAGACTAACATAAACTTGTGAATCTGCACCTTAATGTTACTAATGTTTGTGCCGATTGCTGGTGCAAGCGCTTCTCATTTATTTGACTACACATTGCACTCACTTTCAGAATGTTCGGGGCCGGGGTACGAACCGCAGACAGATTTCAATTCAATTCGATTCAAATGAAATTTTATTTCCGATAACACATGTTTGTTATCGATACAGATTCAAAGAAAACAAATCGTACAATGTATTAAAAATAATATGCATATATATCTATGGAACTAATTGTTCAAAATGATTGCGTTAATGGAAGAGGGACCCATGTCAAAGACAAAAGATTTATAAAAGGCAAAGATTTATAGATGGATACCTCATATTCCTCATGACATTGGTTGGATCTAGTACATGTATAACCTGAGTCAGACAAGGGTATTCAGGTTTGATCGCACTCTCTCATACGGACATGTCAACGTTACTTAATAGCCAATATTGTCAGATACCCGGGGAGTCATCCACGAGTCCGACACACACGAGTCATACGGCCCACGAACTCCCGACACTGAAAAAAAGTTCCGTGAGTCATATAGTCCACGAGTCATACAGCCCATGAGCTCGACACTACGCAAAAAGGCCCACTAGTTCGACACTAGGCAAATAAGGCCCCTTAGTCCAACATTGGGCAAACAAGGCCCACGAGACGTACACTGCGTACGTTAAGCCCAGTGATGTAATGTTGGTCTCATGGGCCTTTTTTTTTGTTTTGTTTTGTTTTGCCGTGAGTCCGACTCATGGGCCTTCTTTGCCCACTCGAGCTGGTTGAACGTATAGCTCGTGGACCTATTTTACTGGACTTTACTTGTCGAGTTCATGGGAATTGTTCACTTAGTGTCTAGCTCGTGGGCTTTATGACCCGTGGGTTGTATGACTCGTGGGCGGTATGACTCGTGGGCTGACTCGTGGGCGGTATGACTCGTGGGCTGTATGACTCGTGGGTGTCGGACTCGTAACATGCACCCATTTTGTGAGCACGGACAGTGAGGGGCGCCGTGTATAAAAAGTCGCGTTCAAGGATAACGGACCGAACGAGATTCTAACTCCAGTCGGACGTCTTGTTTGTGATTGGAAAACCATGCACATCGTACGACAATGCCTCTCCCCTCCCCCCCCCCCTCCCCCCGCCCCCTTCAGTAAAGACTCTACGCGGTGCATATTGAGCAACATGCCAAATTTGATCGATAATTTGTCAAGCATCGTCAGACACTGATCCCAGCAATATTCTCTCAAGATTTAACCCCCTTTCCGGACTATGTTTTGATTCTGCCATATATATTTTTTTCCTCCACTTCTCTTTTTCTTCTTTTTGGCGAGCCATCTCCCACGACCCCATCAACCTGCTTTCTCTTGACCGATCAATGAACGGTCAGGCGTGAATAAGGATCGATCCTGATGCGGGGATAAGGGTGACACGGGAGAGTAGAGAGACAGACAGACAGACAGACGGACAGACAGTCAAACATCGAGTAGTTAATGAGAGTAGAAAGAGGGCATAACCTCTTTTAATGTCATCGGCAATCATGTTTTTCGCTTCGATTATCAATTCGACATGTTTGACGTCATGGTCCCACGGGAGGTAGTTGACAACGACAGCTTTTCAGGGATTGTGCTCAGAGGAAGAACTAACGGTATCGTTATCAACTCCTTGTTATCGCGTTTTTCTCATTATCAAACAAGTCAAATACCGTAATGCCACTACGAATGGTGATTCTGAAGGATGTTTTTTTTTTTTCAGTTCGATTTTTTTTTTTCATCCGACAGATCATCTGACGTCATAGTTCCACGGGAGGGTAGTTGAACACGACATCTCTTTAGAGATCATTGCGTACAAGAACTCGGTATCGATTTCATCTCCGTCTTTTCGCGGTTTTTTTTTTCTCATTATCCATCGTAATGCCACAAGTGGCAATTTTGGAGGATGTTTTTGTTTCGACTATACTCATTCGACATATTTTACGTCACAGTACTAAGGAAATAGTTGAAAAACATGTTTTCAGGGATTATTGCGCAGAGGACGCTATCATCTCCGTCTTTTCCGTTTTCGTATCATCAATCTTAATGCCACCAAAACGGTGATTTGGAGGGATGTTTGTGTTTCGATCGTTATTTTGTTATTCGACATATTTGACTTCACGGTTTCACGGCAGGTAGTCAAAAATGACATCTTTTTGGGGATTATTGCGTAGAGGAACTCGGTACGTCTAGCATCCCCGTGTTTTCCGTTTTTTTCATTGTCAATCGTGATACCACAAATGCCGATGGGGGGGGGGGGGTGCTTTCGGTTCGATTATTCAGTCGACATACATGACTTCATTTGACTTCATGGTTCCATGGTGGGTAGTTGAAAACGACATCAGTACAGGGATCATTGCGTACATATAGAGGAGCTCGGTGTGGCATATGATAATAGTGACTGAGAAACCATCGTGGCTCAGCGTATAGAGCTTATAAATGCCTTAAAACCCTATCACAGCCGAAATTCAGAATGCCGTGTGCAAGATTAGATTTGCTTGGGGAAACATTTGTGCCGAAAGAGTTAAAATGTAAAAAGGAAATAATATACAACGTGCATTCTTCATTTCAATTTCCATTCTCACAGACAGTCTGCTTTGCGTCTCGGCCCCTACTGATTGTAGAACAAAGATGAAAATTGAGCGAAAATGATGGTCTAAACGTGCAGAGACATTATACAATGCTGCGTCAAAGCGCTGTCTCTTTTTTTCCCTTTTCTTTTCTTGATTATATCTCACTGTATACATTTCACTTCAGTAGACTTGCCAAGAAAGTCTAAACAAGTTTCAATTACGGTTGAGTTTCGATCCAAGTGGTAGGCATTGCCTGCGTTTAATTTCTGAACCCTGGCATGTCTTGCGAAACGAGGAAGGAAAAGAAAATGAGAGTGTAATACTCATTAAAGTTCCCATTTATTCTCCTTAGCGTCCACTATCTTTGACCTGCGTTCACAACAACAACAAAACAATCATAAACTCAAGAACATAATTGATAAACCCATTACTTCCTCAAAGAAGCATCTGCCAAGGGGACGTTTCTCCCTGCATTCATCCAGGGATATGGAGTCTCTCTCTCTCTCTCTCTCTCTCCCTCTCTCTCATGGCTCCTCCCCCCCCCCCCCCCCCTCCTTCTCTTCTCTCCCACCACCCCCATGGATTCACCCATCCCCTTGCCCCCATCGAATTGGCGCTGTATGGAGTCTTACAGAACTTCACCGCCACGCTTCCGCGCAGCCAGTACAAGTGCCATCGCCGCGAGCGAGCAACGAACAGATGATAATTCCACGAGACTCTATTCAAATACCGTTGAGTGGGGAAAATGTCCGAAGTTTATCACTTTGCTGTCCACTCTTCCAAATACAAAAGTATTAGAATAAAATGATGTGCTGTTTGCTTAAGAATAAGAGCGGAAACGACAAATTCAAAAATTATCTAATCATTATTTTCTACAATAGCAGCGATTATTGTCCAGGGGTCCGTTTCATGAAGTCATCACATAAAAGTCTTAACATAAACCTCAGAATGGAAAAAGTCGCTCATAAGTTCTTATGTAGCCATGAGAGATTTTCAAAGAGAAGTAAAATCCATTTCATGAATTAAGTGTGTCTTATGAGCAAAAAGTCTCTCTTAAGACTTTCATGAAACGGATCGTGGACCAGTTAAAAGGAAAGTAGATAAAAAAGAACTTTCGTAATCAACGAACAAAACAGTATAGAGAGTATATCTTAATAGAAGAATTGAGGCCCGTTAATCTCCCAAAGCAGAGCGAAGTGGCAATGTCGTAGTTTGCGATGAGCGAATGACACTAAGGTACGACGCGGAGAGGACTGTCAGATAAGTCCTTCTGGTTCACTTCTATCAAATTATACTTGCAAGCTTTTTTCTTGGAGCTCACCTTGGAGTAGCCTGCTTCGTCTACCCTGCACTCCTGTCCACCAATGGGGCGCTTTCTCAGTACACCCGTCGCTCCAGCCCCCCATGCAAAGTGCACACGCCGGGAAAGCGCGCATCTAACTATCATTTCTTCATCATCATCTAACTCCCTTAATTATTGATTCTCCTCACGCTAAGCGGGGAAGACACTCTATTTGTTAGCGTCGGGATTCCAAAGCCGTATAGCGATCAAGGAGCAGGGTAGCATCTCACTAAAGAGTCCCTTTTTCCCGAGGTCGCTCCAATTACACTGATCTTTCTCGAAACGAAGAAAGAAGACTTGATCTGATCTGCCCTCCAATCCTAATGATATAATTTCGGTCGATATGTTGTTGTTTTTTCCTTTTATCATTCTCAGCCGCGCCTCTCAAAGATAAATGAATTAAACAACGAATAGATAAACCTACAAACTGGAACGTCAACGGTCAATCTAAATGCAAAGTCGTTTCTTCATTCAATTACGCGTTTTGGAAAAATGTTGACGAATAAAATTTTAATGTGCTTATATGTCAGAGATCTACCTGGGAGGGGGTTCTGGATTTAATGAATAAATTTGACCAGATGATTATACGACACAGAAAATGAGAGGAGCTGCTTAAGTTGTAATCATTTTACCTTCAGCTCATCTTCCCTTAATTCACTTTGCAGGATGTAACTTCTATCTTGTCCAAATTTGATAAGGGTGAGATATATCAACAGATCTAGAGGGAGAGAGAGAGAAATATATATATTGCAAGAGAAAGTGGAAGGCAGAGGGAGAGGGAAAGAGAGATGTAGGGAAGGGGAATAGAGAGAGACATACAGACGTGCTGAAGAAAAACAAAGACATAAAAAGAGACGGACGGACAGAAAGTCATGAGAATGGACGAATGGAAAAACGCGGGACAACCATAATGCATTTTGGCATCATCGAAATTAGAATGTTGACAGAGGCGGAAATGATGTGTTAGGAGCGTGTGACGCGTATAAAGTGACAGTGAGATCGTTGTTGTTATTACGATGATGATGAAGATGATTATCATTATCAGTAGTAGTGGAAGTAGTAGTAGTAGTAGAAGTAGAGTTATAGTAATAGTATAGTAGTGTAGTCATGGTATATAGTAGAAGTGGGAGCAGTAGTGGTAATGGAAGAAGTAGCATAGTAGTTAGAGTCGAAAAAAGTGGAGTAATATAGTAAAAGTAGTAATGAGACTATTGTAACGTGTTAACCAGTGTTTGTGCATTGTGTGTTTGTTTGTTTGTTTTGAGTGTTGTTGGTGTTTTTGTTTTTGTTTTTGTTTGTTTTGTTGGTTTTTTTTTTTTTGGGGGGGGGGGCAAATTGTGAAAAAGATGAAATGTCAAACTTTGCAAGCCAGAAACCAAATTAGTCATTAGGGCCATAATACAATTTTCATTCCATGAATTACTTGAATGATATCGTTTGAATTCACGTCAGAAAGCACGTGTACTGTTAGAGTACACGTAGAGCTGCTCTAATGAAAATGATGGAAAAGTCCATGAAGTTACGAAATTTAACTTTTTTGAAGAGGCGATTCTGACTTGAAAGGCGACACAATGGAGTAACAAAGCACAAGTATTCATAAATTGATATTCAAATCATTCTTTTAAAGTTATTCGTGGCTGGCATGTCGCCTTGTCCCTTCCAACTATGCCACCAAAGAATTTACATACAAAATTAGTTTCCATGGAACATGTGCTACATTTAGCTGTCTTGAGTGCCCGATTCGACCGAACCCTCCGCTAAAATAACAACACGAGACTAAATAGAATTTGAATCCCCTTCTTCCAGGAACGGGAAATTACTTTAAACGGTTGTCTGCTGGTAATGTATTCCCGATTTCCCTCAGTCTATATACAGAGAGATATATGAGGTGATGTCGAGAGATGTTGCAACCAGTCAAAATCTCTCTACCTCTGTCTTTCTCATCCAAAACAACCAACCAACCAACCAACCAAACAAACAAACAAACAAGCAAACATTTTGCACTCTGAGCTGCAATATTTTCTACTTGCTATCGGATGTCGCTCTTTATCAACATGCGAAAATCCCGTTTCATCTATTCATCCTCGTTTCCATCTATCTATCTATCTATCCATAATATATATATATATATATATATATATATATATATATATATATATATATATATATATATATATATATATATATATAGATATATATATATATATATGTATATATATATATACATATTGTATGATTGATATCTGATATGCCTATGTAATTATACATGTATACTATATATAAACATACATGTTTATAACTCCCTCTCGCTGCTACACCCAGCACGTCATACACACACAAGTACATCCGAGAATGTCAACAGACCTATACGATGTACACAAAAGAAAACAATTAAATAAGCAAGATATCTGAACCGGTTTTTCACACCCATGGCAGTATCGAAAGAGCAAAAAAACAAAACAAAAACAAAACAAAAACAAAACAAAAAAACACACACACAATGCAACGAACGAACAAACAAAATATATCTCATATTGTGCACAAGCGTCTATGCAGACAGACAACCGGATGAAGGTGTGTTAGCCAAAGTCAAACTTTGGATGTAAGCTGATGCGTCACTACGATTGAAAACTGATAACAGGCGTTAGCGACATTAGCAATGCTACACAGCGCATAGCAGAAATCCAACTTCATCCGTACCCCTGTGTATCTGCAAAAAAAGTTGGACGTGTTTGGGTCACTATTGTGAGCCTTTACTTGTTAACTGGCCAGGGAAGGAATAGGGGGAAAGGTTGCTCGTCCGCCGTCAGCTGTACTAGTTTGCTTGATTGGTCGTGAAACATCACGGATGGAAAGAACGCGTCAATTATCGAGTTTAATATATGACACGCCAGGCTCCAGACGGAAACGGGTTAAGAATCATTTGATTAGACATTAGTCATGGTCGTAAAGTCTGGCATTGAGCTAAAAACAGACAGGTTCAGTTATGTTAATAGGGCCTACGTTCATTCCTTCGCTATGTAAAAAGGTTGGTTCTGACAATCTATAAGTTTGCCCGAAGCTTGCCTGGCATACTGCACCAATTAGTGCATACATGTTGGATTACGATTTTGATATATTATGATTTACATAGGAAACGAGTAATTAAGTAGTCAATTTCTAGATCCCCAGTATAAACTTGAATATTTACGTTGTATAGTGAATGGCGCCTGATCATATATTCTTTAGAGGCGCTTACAGGACCTGCTGTTTATACAGTGGCCACGTGATAATCTCAATCGAAGTCATGGGAATTTAGATAATATGTGGAGTTATGCAGTTCCACCTGATTTTTTCATCCTTCAAGATTGAACAAACCATTCCAAAATATCACACACTATTGCTATACATTATGTAGTCATGTTGTCTTCTAATGGTCATCTACACTCCCAGAAGTAAACATGAGGTAAATTAAAAGTAGTGAACGTTTGTATACTTCCAATTGTGTAACGGACCTCCCTCTTGAAAGGAACGATAAACAAGTGGATGGATGCAGTAGGCCTACGCTTTAACGGACGCTAATGAAATTGCTCATTTCTACAGTAGCATACGCTTAGTCTTTTGCTAAAAGTAAAATCATCATTACCCTCTTAGGACCTGCTATCTAGGCATTATCAAGACAACAGTTACTCTTCGATCGTAATGAATTTCAACACACTTGGCATTATCAGATGGAACCTTTCATAGATATGACCCGGAATAATCTTAAAGGCACCCTGACCAGGAATTCAAGAGGGCGCTGTTGGAAGACATGCTGCTAGCCGCCATCTATTTTACGAGGATTGACGAAGAAGCTAGATTGCAGGTGCGTATACAGTAGCCTGTACACTCTTTTGGTTCACTAGCCGTTCATGATTGGGTTTGCGTAGCGTAACAATTACGGTACGAGCAAGTTGGAGTGGACCAATCATATCGATCTTACGTAGATCGCAAGCTAGTCTTACACTGATTTTACACAGAAATTCGTCGATTATACATACTTGTTATGTGTATTCACGCTCACGTTTCCCCGACTGGATAGCAAGCAAACTTTGTCTTTTAAGTTAGTAGAATCCGTATTATATGCGTAGTGTACGTATAGGCGGAACCAGCCAGGAACAATGGCCAAATCAATAGACGAATTTCAATTGACATTATTTCCACCATTTTCGACATAGGCTCGCTCATTGTACGGATAGCCGTATAGGTTTTATTCAGACATTCGGAACATGGCAGATGTGTGAGCTTGGGTCCATGCAACAACGTCCTCTTGAATCGTAAGAATTAAGCCCGTTTTCCTTGACGATCACCATAATGTTATGCTTGCTAATGACAGAATTTAACTCATTACCTATATACGATTATCTGGGGGATTATGCGTATATAGTCTATTGGTATTTGATAATCTTGAAGCGAACGGGTTAAGTGAGTCTCAATATGCTTGGGGTCTTTGATATCAGTGCATTCCGAGTGACGTAGAGTATTGAAAATATAGTCAACGGTTAAGGGCGTATTTGACCTTGTTTGCAGCAGACCCGAACGCTATGATCAAAATCGTCTCACAACCGTCCTCGTGTGAAGTGCTGATCGCTGTGAAGGATTAGCCATTCCGCCAATGTTTTTTCCATCAGATGTATAAATCATGATGCTTGATCTCTTACCCCATTGTCCTTGTGGGGGAGTTTATCAAGATCATCTCCTCCTTTCTAGCTCTATTGCAAAGGTTTGAGGTCGTTCTGGGTATGTAATGGTTGTTGCCAGACTGTATGGGCATGTCTTAGGGAAATCCCTGATAAACTGTTGAGCAGCCATGAAATGGAAAGAAAATGAAGAAAAATGAAAATAATTCAAATTAAAACCGACTTAAACTGAATTAAATCGGATCAATTACCTTACACTATTATTAGTAAGCGAGATGAATGTTAAAAGAGAAACGTATCTAGATACAAACCACAAACCCGTATACGAAGTTTAAGAAAACTGATCTTCGAAGGCATTATAATTGATATTGAACAAGAGTCCATAATGAATAGGAAATAAATAATATCTCCAGAGAAGCACTGAAAACCATGCAGGACAAATGGGTTTCCTATTGAAATGATGACGTAGATTACTAATGTAAAATATTAACTTTAAGCTATCATTATCATACCATTATTTTTATCATGTTTGTCATATCTCAGAAAGAGCACAATACAATATCGAATTTCAGTACTTTAGATGGAAATAATGAATTCACTGACATTATGCGTTTATATGTCATTTCTTGAATGTGAAAGGATCATAAGGATCGAGTATAAGAACGCGCTTGCCCCTTCTTCCCCTCCCCCTCTCTATCCAAACCCCTCCACTTCCATCCCCTCTTTCTCCCTCCATTTCCCTTTCCTTCCCTTCACTCATCCTTTGTGTGTGTGTGTTTGTGTGTATGATCTTTTCTCCTCCGAGTTGTTTGTGCGTATATGTGTATGTGTGTCTTTGTATGTAGCTCTACTTCTTTCTTTCAAGTTCTTTTTCTCTCTACTAATGTGTTTGATGACAATCAACCAAGCGTACACTGTGAGTGGCGAACCAGAATGAATTTAAATGTAGAAAGGGAAAATTGACATTAAGTGACAAAGAATTCGGCAAAAAGCCATGAGAAGACAGACACTTGGAAGGATTCTGCATGTACTTTTATATTTAGGTTTGTCGTTATTTTTGCTTTTGTTTCGTTTTTGGCTTTTCTTTTGCAAGTATAGATCAGTAGCTAAACCTGTGTTGTGTTGACATGTTGTTAATGCCTGATTGTGCCGCTTTTTGCCAAAGGGTAATCATGCAAGCAAAGTCCTTGGGTTGCTTTTCTTCCGCAGTGATAGGCTTGCTGCATACATTTGTATTTGCTTACATGTAGAAGTGCTCCTCTTTCCGCACGAGTTTGCATTATTGTCTTTAGCAAACAAGGTGAAATCAATAAGGCAAAACAGACTCTGAACATGACTGACACCTTGACAATATGGTTCTCTCGTGATGAAAGCGTCAGAAACTTCAAAATGTCATGTTGTATCTATCTGTTGAAATAAATAAATTATGATTTATGTTTTAGCAGGTCAGGAGCTGTGGTTGTTGCTAAAATACATAAACTTTGTATTTCTCTTTTTTTTTATATCTCATATCTCATTTTAAGTATCGCGGCAGTGCTGAGAGTGAAGCACAAAATATGTATATTTTTGTCTCATTGAAAAGTGTACAGCAATTAAGAAATGACGTCTCTTGTTTCACAAACCGCATCGTTGATTGAAGTCTTTATCAAGGATGGGGCGTGAGGTGTGAGATCATGGCATTGTCCAGATTTCGTGTCACCTTAACAATACGACGTAGGCTTCACCTAGGTTCGGAATAAAACGTTTTCTATGACGTCAGTGACATAATTACTTAAATGTAAAATGTAAAGACATAAAAGGGGAGAGAGAGATGGTGAAGAATGAAAGAAAGACGGACAAAAGTAAAGAAGGCAAAGAAACCTGGATGTTGAGGGATAAAGTCAGTGGCAAGATTGTTTTGTTCCACTAACCTTCGAGTTTTATGGGAGTCAGGAAAGTGACTTTCGCAATCCATTTGGTCTCCGCGCTTTTTCTTTTGTTTTGTTTGGCTTGCAGATTATCCACTTCCATAGATTTCTGTGGAGTAGGGAACTCCACTGCGAATCTCCACGTAATCACGTGCAATTAAGTTTAAAAGGTTTGCACAGTCAGTGGCGTTGTTTTCCCCAGTTCGTTTCTTTTGGCGGCAGATTCCCTCAGTTTTGCGGACGTCACGTTTATCAAGAAGGAGAAAAGGGTCTCTGAAAAGTACTCTTTATGTGATTATATAATTAAAGATAATTTCGGAGGACTTCTCCTTGTGACGTTTGTCATCGCAAACTTGATGGATTGTATTCTTGTGGGGCTTATCGCATGTCACATGATATTTGCTCGCGCCAGTTAGCTTTCGTCGGAGATGCACTGCGCATGATCCGTTACGGCTCAAAGAGCGCACGCGCGGATTGCTCTCAAGCTATAAAGAATCACCGGCCCCTCGGATTTTGCGTGTTGACGGATGAGTGTGACGGGGATTGCGCATCCGCGATATTTACGATCTGATAAGGGGCGATCATGGCTCCAATCATAGCGGAGATGGCGCATGATCAACACCCCGATACATCAAGCCATTCTCCTTCCCTGTCTCATCTGCCTTCCTCAGGAACTACCCTCGACTTCCTGTCTTTATTCTACATCCACCAACTGCAAATTATCAGATCGACTTCTAGAAACCAGCCAGGATTAGGGGGGAAATTGACTACTACCCATTAACACTGCGTTGAACGTGATTTTCCTAAAAGTCTAGGGAATTACGGCCAAAGAAAATAAAAATTGTTATGTTCTCCCGTGATTTTGTCTTCTTTCCTTAAATCTTAGAAGCTTGCCATGATTTGAGATGGTGAGTGTTAGATCTGTTTAAAAATATTAATGGAGTACCTAAGAGCGTGCTGGTAATCTATCAAACCATGGTCTAATTTACCTGTCTACCCACGGTAGAAATATAGCGTCTCCAGTATTTACATTAGCAAGCTCTATATCTGCGACGCGAACGCCACGACAACGCCGCTTCAGGGTTGGACAATGGAAACAGTTGTCTCGCGCATGTGCAGAACACATTTCTTAGCCTCATTAGCGTCGCCTTAGCGTTCACCTTTCACATGTATTGTTCTCCATGAAGACCCTACCATTACTATTATACCAGCACTGCTAGGCACACATTCTCCCGGATCGAGAGGGACAATGTGATTAAAAATCTTGTTGATAAGATTTTAACCCTAAGGCCTTCCGTAGTCTTGCTGAGCTTTATCCAATCTCACGGTGATTCCACATTCACATTAGATAATACTCATAAGTAAATGTTTATGGGAAGTTAGATTGACCTTTTTTTTTTCAATTTCCATAAAAAGATATAATAGTGGCAGAGGAGGTTAACTGATTTACTTGATATTAATCAGCATAAAATAGTGGCAGAGGAGGTTAACTGATTTACTTGATATTACTCAGCATTTCACTCCTGTTCAACATTTTATCTTCTTTAAAAGTGGGCTTTTTTCTAACGAATATTGTCCACTCCACCTGTGTGTGTGTGTGTGTTGGGGGGCGTTAGCAAAACAAAAGAAAACCTGTCGTTTACATTCTTGCCTGCCTGCCCAATAATCAACAAAGCAAATATTTTCGTTCATCCGTGTATATTGTGCCATGCCAAACAACAATGGAAAACAAGAACGATACTAATACTATTATAGTTCGAATATCAGTAGATACTAATAGGTAGACAACTGGCTAAGTGTTAGATAGATTGTAGATAGATAGATATATGGATGAAAGAAGGCTTGATGAGCAGAAATAATCAGACAGACAGCTAGATGCGTAAATAGTTGGGTTTATTATGCCTAAACGTGTTGTCATTTCCCAATCTCCCTCCATGCCTCTCTCCCTCCCTCTCTCTCTCTCTCTCTCTCTCTCTCTATATATATATATATATATATATATATATATATATATATATATGCGATTTTTGGGAAGTTAATCTATTACACCCTGCAAAACAAATTTTAATCGGTTAAGATGCTATGTTTGTTTGCTATACCATGTCTTTTTAGTTTGCGAGTAGCCTGATCTTTATTTTTTCCTCGTGTCTGAAGTCAGTAGGGCCTATATGCAGATCGCTTGATGATTTTTTTTTCATTTGTATTCATTCATTTATTTTTCGCAAATTACAAGCAGTCGTGACCAAAGAGATTGGTATAGAATCTGTTTGGTCGTATCCCACGGCATCCTTGTCCCGAGTATCGATGTCATCTTGACGTTATCATAACAAGTATACAGGTAGGCCTACTGTTTCGACCTCAAATGACTCTGTGAGCACATTGAGTACCTCGTTAATTTGTTTGCAGTTGCTATTTCAGTCATGGGTTTATTTTCTTTACTTGGTGTTTTTTCCCGGTTTTGATCGGTGCAGCCAAGTGATGAAGTGAGCAAATTCAGGAACTTCCTCGTCGATATATTATCCGCTATCTTTCTTCCTCTCTCGGTCGTCTGCTCAGTTTACAATGCACCCGTTCATACATCATGGGCGTCTGCACGGTACCATGCGGAGTGAAGTTATACAAGTCTGTTTTTTTTTCTCATTTTTCCCTCTTCTTTTTGATATGCATGTACGCGTGTTTCTGTGTTTTTTGCTGTTGTTGTTGCTGCTGCTCTTTTTCATATGTGAAATTGCACAAATTTGGATTGCTGGACACTCGTTCGTATACTTACATCTTGTATATTATTGTTCCTCTTCCTATACTAGTATATATATATATATATATATATATATATATATATATATATATATATATATACATGTATAGATATATAATAGGTGCGGCAGTGTGCAGGGAACAGTGTTACAAAACCGCGGAGTGTGTTGTTGAACAGTATTAACAACGGGAAAACCTCCCCAGAATCACAGAGTCAGAGGCGGTTATTACTGCTTCCAAAAACACAGCGTGTTCATCAACACCGATCACGGGTATGTACCTATCAAATACATCATAACAAAATAAAATAAAAACTAAAAAAAGTCGTGGATGATTCAAACAAGAGGAATTTACATAGAACATTGGAATAATAGATTTGGTGAATGTAATATAATTTTGAGGCCTGAGAAAGGTCGGATAAATTATTCCAAAGTGCATTTTTTTTTTAAATCTCAGTTTCATCCATATATTACTCTTCTCAATGTAAATAACTTAAGAGATAAAGAAGATTGAAAAAGATAAGACAAAATTTCTTGTTTGAAAAGTATATTCTCTGCGCTTATTGCTGACATGAGTAAAGGATAATACATGTCAAATGCTCTTTCAACGTGTTATAGACGAACGAAAATGTGTGAGATAATCTTTACAATTTTGTTTTACATCTTCGTACTGTTATGGGCTGTTATGGGCCGTGTTTTATAGGTTTTCCCGGTCAATTTCATACTTTTGTCATTCAAGTTCCTATTCCGAGCATTCGATTTCACGCATTCCACGCTCGCAGCACTGAATCAGCAATCAAATTCGAAATCCGGTCATTCAAATTCACTCTCGGAGCATTCAAATTCCCTATCGGAACATTCAAATTCACTATCGGAACGTTCAAATTCACTCTCGGAGCATTCAAATTTAAGAGAGGAGCACGCATTTCATCAATGAGCATTCAAATTCATGTCAAGCTGGTGACGGAATCTCGTCGGTCATTCAAATTCGTGATTAGGCAACCATGTTCCAAATAACTGCATTCAATTTAAAAGAAGTCCTGAATTTAGTTAGTTTCGGGCCATGTATGCATGTGTTTCTCATTTGGCTTTGAATATATTGGGATTTATGATGATTATTTATTTTGCAGTAGAGGCCCACCTGTTCATTGACAATTTTGAACTCACGCTTAGCAAATAGGAATATACAGGCACATGCCCCTCGGACTGGACATAAAATGGAGGTCCCATGTGTAAGAGAGTCACAACCCATGCACGTAAAAGATCCCACTTCATTCATCGCAACTGAATATGCAGTTGAATATGGGTTATCCAGCCATCTTCTTTGATAGAAAATGAAACAAACAAACAAAAATTAGGCACTGTATAGGCCTACGGACGAGCATAATACGGAGAGTTGGTTGACACTTTCGAGGAAAAAAAAAAAAAACAATTTCGACTACATTGAAACTGACACATGAACATTTTTTTACGTATTGTTTGTTGTGTATTGCTGTCGTATTTAATCACTTTTGCGGGACTATGTGAGATCATTGTGCGTCAGTTTGTCTTTAAATTGATGAATTTTCTTTATGTGGTTGGTGTTGGGGCGTTGTCAGCATGCAGTATATGGCCATCAAGAAATATGATTACTAGTCGTTGTGTTGTTTGGATGTACTGCTGATTAGATATTGCATTTTGAAATTTTTGAGATGAAAAACAAAGAATACATGAACAGAGAACAACGTAGAACATGTAAGCAATCCTAATTACACTATATGCAAGCATTCATTGGTTGTGTTGGCCCCTTTTTCTTTCTTAAAAGTCTCCTCCATTTTACTCGTTAAATTGATTGCACGAAGTAAGAACTTGATCGCCTTAAAATGAATTTGAACGCTCCAGACAAACTCATTGGGACTACCACGTGACTATCGCATGAATTTGAATGCACGAGTAGGAAAGTCGGTGCTCGCATTTTGAAATTGAATGCCCAATCGTGAATTTGATTTCACGAAAACGAAATAGAACGCTCATAAATGAAATTGTTCGCTCGTATTCTGAATTTGAATGCCCGAATATTTTCGTGTGCGTGCGCTGCGTGAATTTGAATGCACATTAATGAATTTGAGTGACAAAAGTATGAAATTGACCGGGAAAACCTATATTATGATTATGACTTCATCATGTATGTTGGAGAAGCGTGACGGGTTTTTTCTTTCTAAGCCAACTGGCGGTTGCGATTTTCAAAACGAAACTGTTTTTCCCATAGAAGTCGGTTTGGATTAATTTCAACGATTTTATGCTAATGACTCTTAAAACTGTTCCTCTTTGAAATAATTATGGAAATGTTTTGTATTTTCAGGCACAGTGCATAGCTGCTTGATAAGAAGCACTCGTATTATCTTTTTTTTCTCTCTCTTTTTATGGTCATGATAGATAAGTCTTTCAGAAATACGTAACATTACAGATATATCGTCAGGAGATAAACAACTATCGCAAAGAACAGTCACTGTGCCACGGTGTTTGGCACCTTAAAATCCTTAGAACTGTGCATGAAGACAAGAAACCTACGTCATTCTTTTTTTTTTATCATTTCATGACCAGTTATGCCTGTCAAAGCAGTGACTCGGATTCAACGAAATATGAGAGTGGATCGTGTATAGAATTATAACTAAAAAAAAAAAGAGTGGGAAAAATCAACCGATCCCGAAGGCGAAACGACCTCCCCGATGATCGATCATCAAAGAGAGGGGGCGGTCGGGTGCCATTACAGCAAATTGGGGGCAAACTGTTCGCGCGTATAGGTCTTCCATCACAATAATTGGATGTCACGTGAACACTGACGTAATGATGAATGGTTGCGTGTCTCCGTGGTCTAGCCAATCAGAGAACAAGCAGGCAGACGGTGTAGAGACAAAAAGAAGACTATTACAGTGACCGAAGGGACATTAATGGACCGCTAGTCAAAGAGAGAGGATGGGTGAAAACGAAACAGAAAAGAGGCGGGAAAACGAGATTGTAAGGGTGGTAATGATAAGCCAAGGTGTCAGCTATGAAGTCTGTTGCTGGTCAGAAAAGAAGGAAGTTTGTTCTTGTATCTTGTTTTTTCTCCTTCAAGTTTTAGTTCAAGATGTCATTGCTCCAACATTTTTTTCTCTCGGTGAAAAAGAGCAATAGAAAACCTCAAATTCAGTCTGGTCTGTTGAAAACGCATTTCTTTCTTCCTTTCTATCTTCAAACACAATATCTTTCCTGAGGGTTAGGGTTTTGATATTTCTCACTGTATACCACGCCTTAACGTTCGTTATACTAGTACTTGACTGATGATGCCGACCAGACAAAGAACTATATAATAGGGAGTACATTATATGGATACCTATACAGCCGGGCTGTTGATCAAGTCGAACCGTAAACAACTAATAATGAATGAAATCAAGTTCATCTTGCTCTTTCAAGTCAATGATTGAGTTTTCACCCATGTATGAGCAGACTGATTTTTGTACACTACTATTTTCGTCACAGACTTTATTCAGTGAAATACATTCCACTTGAATCGTGAACAAAACATATATCCTTACGCACACCTACGCACCTGCAAACACACAATGACAACGGATATTTAAAGAATCAGCATTATCAAAAGTTCTTCAGATATGAGATAAAGGCTTACTCATCTTATGATTAACTATGATAATGATTCTCCCTCAAATTCATGTTCATAATTATAGACACAAATCAACATATTATAAATGTGTTTTACAACGCCTGAGGCCCTATATAGATATCTTCTTTTTTTTTTGTTATGATATTTATTGTGTTCAGAATATCATTTGGAATTTGTTTCAATTTGATACTTATATTTCTATTCTACTCGGGTGAGTTCAATCTCGGTCTAATTACTAAACTAGTGTAACGTATACGTAACGTTACCGTTGTTAGGACAAAAATGTTAATAATGCTTACTCGGTAATACCAGCAAATAAAATCCAATACCAGTGACAAGCTGAACAATTTCAACACAGTTGTGAGTCCCTAATTACAGAAATCACATTATGAACTTATGTTTACTGATTTAGCTTTGTTTCGTTTCGCAACCGGACAGAAAGTCCATTTGACGACAAAAAAAAAAAAAATCTCTAAACTGGGGGCCTACCAAAGCGACCATATGAATATGAAAACTAGTTAATACTTCTTCTCAAATACGGAACTATGTAAGAAGGTTCTTAGTCTGTGGGACAGGTTTAGGCATGATAGGTCGGAGTATCCCCAATTGTTATGCTCGTCGCATTGCCTTCCTGTGAACAAGAGATATGTTCTCAATACAGTTTTTTCCTTTGTATGTGTTTGTAAGTGTTGTTTATACAATGCAAGCAGAACACTTTGCGATTTGCCTCCACCAGAGTGTAAAGCGCCCCATGGTACACTCCGACATGAAACTCGTCAAAAGCCATAATGGCCTATGTTGAATCACGGAGACTGATTGATATCTCTTCTCAAATGCAGAACATTGTTATGCAAGAAGGTCTGTGATGTTATAGGAGAGGCTTTCATGCACGTCGCATTTCCTTCCTATGAACAAGAGATATGCTCACTGACACCGATTTGTTGCAGTGTTTTATGTGCACATTTCGAAACATAGTGTTTGTATGTGTTGTCTAAACAGTGCAAGCAGAATTATTTGCAATTTGCCTCCACCAGAGCCTAAATAACCCAATGGTTCACTCCCACATGAAACTCGCTCGGAAGCCATATGACCTTTGTCGAATCACAAGGTCTTATTTACCTTTAGATTAGTATCCTCTTGTGAAATGGGTCTATAGAGCAGCAACCGTTGCCCTATGGTGGGTGAGTAAACAGAAACTCATTTCGAAACAATGCGAGACTGTGGTAAGTTTCTGGAGGCCAATGAGGGTTTACGGACAGGGCAGGATATAAACCGAGAATATTCTCCAAACTCTAGAAATTGTTCTGTTGAGTTGTTTTTATTGAAACTGATTAACAAATTGCCCTACATCGACGTAAATAACGCGGAATTGATCAGTGTTTTATTAGTGTCACTATAAGAATTAGAACCAGCGCTGACTGTCGGGCGGAAGCTTGGTGGTCTAGTGGATAAGACGCCTGTCCGGAGATCAGGACGTCGTAGGTTCGAATCCTGCCCGAGTATGTATGCCCATGATTTCTTTTTGTCAAGGCTACAACTAAAACACTGATCAATTCAGTTCTTATCTAAGTCGATGTGGGTCAATTTGTTAATCAGTTGCAACGAGAATATTGATTCAAATTCAAATTCAAATTTAAGACGCCTGTCTTAAATTTTTTACAGCACATTTTTTCCTCCAATAGCAAAAATGTTAAACAATCATGAAAGCTGATAGACTACAATAACCATCGTAATGTGGCACCGGAGTCTTTTTAAGCGCGTATATACAGAGATAAGCAAGATTTCACGATAATATGGGGGTGAGGTGGGAGATGGAAACTGCGTTGTCATGGAAACGCAAGAGATGCAAACGTGGAAGGTGGTGGACGACTCAGAGAAGGCGCCATGGAGGTCGGGAGCGCAGCAGGGGGGGGGGGGTAATGAATGATCGGAAGTGTCTCGGCAGGATGATGACTTCAGACCTTTCAAAGATACGTGGAATACGAGAGGATGAAGAAGAGAAGAATGAAGGAAATGATTAGGAGGAGAAAACAAGTTTTTTGAAGAAAAGATGAAGATAGTACTCATGGTACTAGAAAATGTTGGAAGAAGAAGGCAATGTAGAAAAAATATACGACAGGGAATAGAAATTAGGATTATTAGCTGAAAATAGTATGATCAAAAGGTGAAGTAGAAGGAGCAGGATATTTATGATAAATTTGCGAACGGGGTTAGATATTGGTTGCGCTCTCGTCACGTGCTGAGCAATAGCCATTTGCAAGACTTAATATTGCAACTTAATCTAATATCATGGTCATATTTAGGAGACAGGATTATAATGTAACACTGCTGTGGTGATATTTTACATTTCCTCATACAATGAGCAGTTCCTTTAAAGTGATCACTGGATATGAGGGATCGCATCTTCCCAAAGTCAGTGATCATTCTAATTAAGTATTATTATTGCTCTTTTTATGACTCCGATTATGGCAAGTCAAACGTGACAAATACACCGGCATTTTCGGATAGCATCAGCACTAGTAGGTATAGAAATATAATGTAATTATAATGAGGGGAAGATAGATAGATAGACAGACCGAGAAAAGATGACAGAGAGAAGAACGAGAAAGAAGAGAAGCAGAAAAAAGGAAAGATAGAGGGGGAGGAAGAGAGAAAGACTGAGAGGGGAACATGGTAGTTTCCTGCCATTGCGAAATCACGCGGTCCTATTCACGCGGTCCTATTAATCATCCACAATGCAAACTTACTATGCCAAGGAAATGCTCCGGGGGTGCCTGACAGGTAACGTAATCATCTCGTTGGGAAATATGAAATCTTCATCCATCTTATATCTGGCTTTTGAGAAAGGTTATCTCTTAAAGAGACAATAGACTTTAAAGTTGTGACCTTTTTCTCTTTTGATTTGATGTTGACTAAAACTGCAGAGTATCAATTTTTTGCTGAATAAAATTCCTCATTGCGATCGCATTTTCCTGCTGTTATTATTTAGCCCGTAGGTGAGACGTGACATCACGAATAGCTCATCAAGGCAACTTTCGCTCCGACAGCTCCCGGTGCCCACTGGGACAGAAAGGGGTGACCATCAGACGATAAAGTAAATGATCGTTCCCCAACGACAGATTAAGTCGGTCATAGGTATTTCATAGTGTCGCGATGCCGACATGGGTGGCGGGAATTAGTTGGCGGCAAACCGTTTATATCAGGAGTGCAAAATGTGCGTTAGTCCATGCCGCACGCATGCACGCACGTACATGATTATACTCCATTGTCACAACGCAGAACAAAGCAGTTACAAAGAAGAATTACAGCGCGCTCTGCATAATCAATGTTTAGTTCTTTTGTCATGATACGCTAGTTTCACATCTACATTGGATAGCTATGTACCTATAGATAAAGGGTAACTGTTTCACACGCATATGGATATCCGTCCACACATCCATACATCATCACCAAACTTTATCAATCCATCAATCGGAAATGTAGCCTATGACACACATCAATACATAAACAAGTACTTCTACTACACAATAGTTTACGTTGTTGATCAGTCTCGCGGTTACTGAGTTATATGACAAAGCCATCAGCAGCAAGTCTTTTCGGTGATAGAATAAAACCTTCATGACTGTATCGCAACCGCATCGATAGCCAAGGTGAAAACGGTATGACCGAAACAAGTTCCCTTTAAAATAATAATGTACTTGTCGTCTTGTTATGACGCATGCGTGCACGCGTAAAATATTGAGATCCCAGACAGTCCATGCGTGTATTTAGTGTATGTGTGCGTGTGTGGGTGTTTGTGTATGTTGGACGTATTGTGTCATCCTTTGTTTTATAGTGAAAGCGCGCTCTGATGGGATGGAGTTATCAAATTCTCATTATGTGAGAGTAGGTATGCGCATCCACGTCCCACTGGTCGCTAGTTTATAGTAAGCGTTGATCTCATGGCGGCAGCGTCATGTAAAATCAAAAAAAAATATGCATTTATGACTGATTATAGTAATGTTCGATATGAAATCTCCCTGTGTTCATCACACACTATACGTCCGGTTCGGAGTAATATTGTCGGCGCAGAGCAAAACGACTGGAAATTCTGTTTTCGCTTCAATCATCAGACGAAGCCGCCTCAAAGTGGACCACCTGCCTGCCACAATCCATCCTTCACTTCATAAGGGCGTGAGAACATGGTTGCATTTGAATGTGACAATACAAACACACAAAATTGAGTCTAGATTAAGAGACACAATTTTACGTGCCAAGAAGGTTTATACAGCCTACAGTTGCAATATGTATGTAAATCAGATAACACATTAAAAAACAAAATGTGAAGCAAAGCATCCTGCCTTCCAGAGCTATGGTTATCAATATATTAAATCTTACGTCAAAAAGACAACTTGTCATGCACCAGTAGGCGTTGAACGATATCTGCGAGCATTCGACGATAACGGCCTTGTACAGGTGCGTTCTCTCGTGACGGCCTCGGCGCGCAGGCGGGCGGTCAAAAGGCAAGCGTCCGTCGGCCATTGTTCGCGACACTGTTTTTGTGACATTTTGATCTGAGCCTGAGAGGGAAGACTGGGGAAGAAGTAAAGCGCATCTTGAAAGTGGCACGAATATTGAGATCCGTTGAGCACGAGGACGTTTCAATCATCAGTACAACGCCGAACCCTCTTCGATCGATCCTGCGTTTGCTGGTGATAGCGACAGACATTCACATTTTGCATTTGCTACTACTTTTTTTTTCATCTTTACGCGTAAAGCACTTAAAGTATGAGCTAATGTAATGGAAGGTCTGATATAAGGCAAGTTGTTTACATAAATCATATCAGTCATTTGATAAAAACTGATAAGGTTAAGGACGAGGTAAAGAGAGGGAGAGAGGGAAAACGGATTTATATATATATATATATATATATATATATATATATATATATATATATTTATTTATTTATTTATTTATTTATTTATTATTATTTTTTTTTAGCTTGGATATAGAGGGAGAGGGGTATACGGGCACATGCACATAGATCATAATAGGAAAAAGAGAACAGACGATATCACTTGATGAATAGCATGGATCGTGGATGGATATATAGATCGACCTCGGATGAATAGATGGACCGGTAGATAGATGGAGAGAGAACAAAATAGAAAGAAAGGGAGGGAAAGACAGAAAGAGGGGGATGTTTGAGGAGCACATTACATTTTCTTCATTGTCGTCATGGCTACGCGTAAATTTGAAAAAGGAATGAGAATCCAATTGAAGCAAGCTTTCGCATTAAAAAAGAGAAAAATCCATACTATCTTGCCTCCTCTCTCCCCTACAGAATTTTATTTGTATGTATGTGTGTTTGTATGTATATAATGTATGTATACTATAGTGATTATGTACATATATATATATATATATATATATATATATATATATATATATATATATATATATATAATAGAAGTATTGGAACAAGTTCACTCGGTTGACAGCAGGTTCATCCGTATTTATCGCTACTCGGAGTTTCATGCCACCTCCATGAGGCGCAATCATCAGGCAATGATTAAATACATCCCAGAAATGCATTTGGATTGAATTATATAATATTTATATAAAGATTATATATATATATATATATATATATATATATATATATATATATATATATATATATATCATGGAAGATAATTAAAAAACAAGTGGCTTGACATACAAAATCCTAATATCTTGATAACATATTTATTCCATGGTGAAACATATAAAGTGAAAATGTGTAGAAGATTGTATTGTTTAAATACATCTGTCAGTCTGTGTCGTGATTATAATTATCTACTACTGTACATACTTCTGCATCAGTTTCTCGAAATACACCTGAACTGGAAGTATTGTAAAAAGATATAATGACAAAAATGCACGGAGGCTATCGAGGCCCCTTAACGGTAAAGACAAATCGGTTCTAAGGATATGTGAGCTTCAAAAGAACTTGTTCGTAAACCATTAAACAAAATATCATCTAATACTGGCTAAGTTATTTTTTTGTATAAGCCTTTTTTTTTGCAAAAGAAGAATCCTCATTTTATGTTTTGGTAACGTGAATCATATTACATTAAGTCAAGTGTGGTAAGGACATCGCGGTGGTCTTTAATCGAGTTTCATAGATTCGTTCTCGTTTGTCATTTTCATGATTTTGCACAATTTTATCTCTAAATTCCCATTGAGGACGTGAAACACTTAGCTTGATCTCGTTTTAATTTCATCGTGGTGCCTTCTTAGTTTAGATGTGTCGCAAGTTTGCACGTAAGATATCGACAGTTCTCTTGACAATAATGACGGGCCATGACACAGTCATGACTTTGAAGAAGTTTGCATTAAGTGATCTGTTAGTAGACTGTCTGTAATGTCTGAACGACTAATAACTCTAACGTGAATATGAAAAAAACGCACATTAGAAACGTGTTTGCAACGAGGTATTATATAACATACTGTCTGAAACATCTCCCTGCGGTTTGACTAGCAAGTCCGTACGATAACCCCATCACTGTCCAGCAAAGCGGGTTCCTCGACAGGCCAGGAGTGCTACGTGACGTTTCTAAAACTTTCGTGTAATAAAACAGGCCGAGGAGATTAAAAGTTCTTGCCGATATAAACACAACAAAATTAAAGTGATGCTTCGTTCCATGATTAGTTTGTTGATTTTTAGAGATTGATTCGGAAATTTCGTTAGAATCAGGCAAAAAAGGACAGCATTTGCATCAATTTACTGATCTTGCTATAGCATCTTCTTTTAGATACAAATGGCATTGCCGTACATCATCTCCTGACGATGTTCCTATATGTACTCTGTGAGTAAAGACTTTATCAAACACCAGACTGGAGTGGTGACATTATCACATTTCCTCATTATGAAACAATACTATCTGCAGATTTTCTTGTTTCATGAAGACATTCTAACGAAACTGGTCATATTCTGTTTGCTGATTTTACTGTTTCTATTATAATCAACTCGAACAAAAAGTATATTCTCAACAGGAAAAACGTATAAAAAATGAGTCAGGCTTTAGAAGAAGACAAAAACTGTCTGAAGAACTAGAGGCATAACCAAGCAGAAAAGAAAAACAAACAAACCGGACAACAAACAGAGGGACAGTCAGATTTACAGACAGACAGACAAACTGACATACAAACAGTCAGACATGCAGACAGAGACAGACTGATAAACAGATAGACAGACATAACATATAGGCCAAGAGGGAATGAGTTGTTTGGATCGATTGAAATACGAGGACGCTAGGTGGATTAAAACGCGACTCTTGTACGATCGGATGGCCGATAACTTACTTCTGGGGACTTCTTTTCAATCGCACTGGGAGCTTGAAGCGCAGAAATACGATATGTACATAGATAGGCTCTACAGCGCGCAAACGGGTCAAGATTAATTACACGTGAAATTGTCTTCTTCCCGGCAGATGCTTTTGCCGCCATAGAAACGGCAGACCCTACTTGGCAGCCTGCCGTATTTCGTTCTTGTATATGAGCTTCAAGTCGGTGATAATCATCTTCTAAAAATCGACCCGGTCTCGGCGCCAATTTGGACGAAAACCCACGCCATTCAATCACGTTTCTTCGTTGCGAAAAGCACTATTTATAAGGAATGGTTATGTCGGCATGCAAAATGTACGCACTGTGTGCAATCAGCGACATAGTGTGATTTCCAGATGCTTCGTATCTTGAATGGGTCTTCTTGAGCAGTTGTCATCATACGAAAATAACAAAACACAGCGTGGTAGATCTCTATATACGGAAGGTAAAATGCGAGTTAATCGAAGTGAGACAATACTTCCAACGAAAATAGAAAACGCCTTATCAGGGACACTTCCCGTTTTTGTTAACAGCTGAGATGACTTTCTCCAGGTTTCAACCTTCCTCTTCTCCTTCCTCCCCCTTCCCCCCCCCCCCCCCCCCATCTCTGTTCTTTTAGGTAATTTTGTTGCTGTTGTTGTTGAATCTGGATCACTGACAGGAAATTGAACACTCCACTCTCCTTACAGACTGATGTTTGATGAGATGAGAAGAATGTAGAATCGAAGAGAGCATAGACGAACCTATCAAATATGACTGTGCGCACGTGTGTACGTGTGTGTGTGTGTGTGTATGTGTGTGTGTGTGTGTGTGTGTGTGAATGTATGCGACCTTTGCTCTCATTCTTTCTTTAAATATATATATTATATTATATATATATATACATATATATATATATATATATATATATATATATATCTGCCTCATTGCGCACCCTCTCCCTCCCTATAGTCTGTATCTTTCCCTCCCTACGTCTGTTCCTCTCATTCTCTTGCTGGTCGCGGTCCCCACACCCTTTTCCTCACAAACGTTTGGGCTTATCTCTAATCGCTGGCCTCCGCGACGGAGAGCGACTCCAGACGTTCCCGACGTGTTGATGCGGTGTTCCCATGGCAACGCCTACGTCTCCGACGAGCGAAGGCAGTGGAACACGGCCGACTAATGAGCGGTACGTTTGTTACGGTCGGCTGAGATGGTACTGATGCTTAACCCCCTGCGCGCCACATCATAATTTCCTTTTCATACGTTTGTGTGTGAAATTTGTTCACATTAATTGAGACTCATTTGCAGAGAAAGGGTTAATACAACCCCTGTGTCACGTATTTTTTCTCTCTCCTTCTCTCTCTTTCTACTCTCTCTCTCTGTCCCTCCCTTTCTCGGTATTTGACACGGAGACATTTTGTCGTTATTATATGTATATATATATATATATTTTTTTTTTTTAGAGGAGATCTAAAGAATCGACTTCATTCGTGGAGAAAATGTCATGTGAAGAAAGGTTAAATAGGCGTATGTTATGAATGACTATTTACATGAGATGGAAGTGGGTAAGGTAAAAACACGGACGACAGAGAAGCACAGAGAAATGTTGTTCATGCGATATTCAAAACACACCTATACCTCCCCCCCCCCCTCCCCAAACACACAAACACTCACACCTACACATAATTTATTAAAAGCCCAAATGAGCTGCACCGAACTAATCAGACATACCAGGAAAAAGGACAGATGTTCTGTACACAGACCTTGACACAGACTTGCAATTTTAGAATTTTCTTACGAGCGCAGTGCTTCATTCATCTCGGGAATGTATCAGCCTGTTTGACCTATTGACAATCTGACATTGCAATCACTATAAATGAACAAATATATAAATCTACTGAAAGAAAGCAGCATGAGTCTTGATACTAGTACGTGTAAACTGAGAATTCAAACAGAATGCAAAGCTCATGATTTGCATGAGTGTGATAACCATGAAAAGGAATGAGACAAGAAGATATATATATATATATATATATATATTATAACTTTCTAAGGATTATTCATTAAATCAAGAGTGGCTATTAATGCATTCCATGCATTCCTATGTTGTGACTTTATTATTGCTATTTCTAGTACTGCCAATACGCGGAACAACTACAATATATATATATATATATATATATATATATATATATATATATGATTATATATATGCCAAAAGTGAGATATACAGAGGATTAAGCAGATAAAGAGAAAGAAAGAGACACATAGACGGCCTGACCGAGAAAGGTTATACATGAGGCACAGAAGAGGAGAAATCAAAAAAGAGAGAGAGAAACACAGAGGTTAAAAATACAGCAGAGGAACATATATATATATATATATACATTGTGTATATATATATATATATATATATATATATATATATATATATATATATATATATACATAAAAGGAGGGAACGAAGATGAGGATAAAGATGAAGCACAGAAGAAGAACACATTTACAGAGAGACAGAGAAAGGTGAAGAAGCTTCTTTGTTCATTTCTTGAAAAGAGTCGGAAATCTTGAGCGATACAAACTGGACAGTAATAGTCAGTAATTTTGTCGCTGAGAAATTATGAATAATTTTTATTGCAATTACGCCATAATGAAGTGGGAAAGGATGTTTGCAAGAAGGTGAGAAAAACAGAGATGAAAGTCTAGAAGTCATTAGGGGCCAGGGACAATGTGGCGAGGAAGCACGTAGATGCAACACATTCCTGCGCAGTGGGTTTCTGCGCACGTGACTGTTTGAGGCATGCGTTAATATTAAACACCCGTGTGATTTTTCCAAACGTTTTCATTTTCTCTTTAATCTAGTGAAACAAAGAAAAAAAAAGAGATTCATGTTAAAAGTATGCATAACTGTATTAGTTTATTTATGTTCTTTGGTTATAGTAATTATTGAACATTCGGCTTTAGAGAAGAAAACACCATCATCAATTTTAAAGTTTCATTTGTTTCTTTTACATTTTTTTTTCTCTATAAAGTCCACCTCTATGTAATCATAAATGTTTTCCTGTGGCAGTTTTTTTTTTATTGATTTTCATTTTGATTAGCTGGGATAAACTATATCTCATGAGCTCAGCAAGAAAAATTTATAAAATATGTTTAAAATACACGATTTGTAGTGCGTATGACAATGGAAAAGACGCAATTACAGAGTGTCAAATAATTCACTTAAACGTTACAATGCAATACTGTAATTTACTTTCGGTGTAGTAATTTGGTCAATCTTTCTTTTTATCAATGCAGGTAATACATCAAGCCTTATTTACTCATCTTATTTTATATTGTACATTATAATTTTTTAACAACTTCAAGGAATACATTGTGTAGCTAAAACGAATAATAACTTCAAGAGTTTTGATAAAGGTATCGTACAGGCGATTTTGGTAATAACTGTTGCAAATTCTTAACACCTCCAGAGCCACTATTCAGCACCGTGTTTAGACGTAATTATGTCACATTAACACCCGCAATAACACTATTATGGTAATTTACTCTAGTCCCCGAACGTAATGAATGCATGAAAACATTAGAAGGGAATAATTACCGGTCCATGAGTCCACACAGTGTCTATGAAACTTGCAGATGAAAGTTGGCAAAATTGGTACAACAATTAAATGCAATAAAAAAAACATAGTTTGTATTTACCGAATGAAAATGGATTTGACCCTTTTCTTGTCCTTTTGTCTCTGAAAGTTGCATTTATGTAAATTAGTCATTTCAATGTCTCGTTAAGAAGGAAAACATGATTATTCTTTATTTACCTTACTAGCAACCACGTTTCACTGTGTTAAGTCACACGATTTTCAAGCAAATTATATGAACAATTCAGTAAAAAAAAAAGTTAAATAAAATAAGTCAAAAGAGGTCTTTTCTACAGAAATAATCACTAAGACCTGATAACATCAGATCACAATGATTTCAAAAGAAGCAAAAAGACACTACTAGTATATTTTCCATTTCTGTAAAGTGCAAACCTAATCCAGTGACTCTTGTATTCAATATCAGAATACATTTGATATATTTATTTCTCTTTCTGTTTCTTTTATTGATTTTCATTGTTAGGGTGTGATTTCATTACGCATCTATCCAAATTAAATTTCAAATTAACTTCGAATGTGTTTTATTGATTTTTTTTTTTCTTTTTAGTAATTATTGCTGGAGTCATTCACATCACCAGCGCCTGTGGTTTGCCATCTGAGTCAGCTGCGTAAGTGTAGCCGTATATTAAGTGTAGGTGACGAGCTGCCGTGGCGGTAATCCATGGATAGCTGTCAGGGAACGTCTGCTTTCAAAGAGGGAGGGAGAGAGGCAGTTTTTCTTTCGTCGCCTAGCGACCGCGTTAGAGCTTACAATGAACCTTTCTTTTCAACGGTCGTGCGAGTCTGTACTCTGTGGAACTTGCGAATGTTGACAGCAAGTTTGGCAAGACGAGATTCGGTCCGTTCGCATTGCTGCGGTGGTGACGGTGTTGGAAAACGCGCCTCTACCGCCACGGAGGTCACGTAAGGATAATCCAACCCGATAGAAAACACCTGCAGGCGATTTGTCCACGATAAGAGCTGATGTGGCCACCTTTTTTTTTAAACATATAATTTGTTTGATATAACCTAATATGATATATATATATATATATATATATATATATATATATATATATATTGAAACAAGAAAGGGAAAACTGACCAGAAACAAATAATAAATAGTGAAAACCCATTTTCTTTCCTCAAAGTTTTCAATATCTATATATATATATATATATATATATATATATATATATATATATATATATATATACATAATACACACAGAGAGAGAAAGAGAGAGACAGGAAGGGAGAGATTTACATAATGTAATAAAATAATACATGCAATATGTTTAATCATCTACGCATTAGTGCTCTCTACACAAGGCATTTTACTTGAGGTGCTTTATGTGACTTTTCTTCTTAAATATTAGGCGTAATAATGCAGCCTTTCTACTTAATGCGATCAGTTTAGTATTCAACAAGTTTTCCATCATGGCCTTTAAAAAGCGCGAGAAGGACAAGGGGGAATAGGAAAACAGTACAATCTGTAAGAATGAATTATGAGAGTTCTGTTCACGTCTCTACCAAACGGAGACTCGATCGAAACTGAATATTCAACAGACCCAGTAGCTACGTGACATTAGAATTCCACATAATGGCTGTGACATGGACTTTGTGGCTATGGAGTAAATGTTGAACAGGGTATGCTAAAAATTCAGCTTTAATTTTAAAGAATTGTATATAGCTATGGTTTTTAGCCACGTGCTTGCAAGTCCTCATTCAATAATAGGGATACACACACACACAATGTTATTTTTCTTTTACAGAAAAAATGTTATTTTTCTTTTACAGAAAAAGGCAATAAGAATATGTACCAACTCACATTATCTAGAACATACTGATCCATTATTCCTTAGACTAAAAGTTCTTAAAGTTGACGATATACACAAATTTCAAACAGCAATATTTATGTTCAAATACACGCAAAATCTACTCCCACTCTTCCACAACGCATTTTCCCTTAACAGGGATGTCTATGCTTACCCCACGCGCCATCGTAATGATTTCCATTTGAATAACCCTAAACTCCTATTAGCTCAAAAATCAATTCGGCATAACGGGCCTGATATTTGGAATTCACTCCCTCTCCACATAAAACAGTGCACATCTCTCTATTCCTTTAAGGCAAATACAAAGAAATATTTCTTGGCACAATATCATACGGTACAGTAATCATTAAACATGTACCTCTTATACTCAACAACAAGGCAATATTTGGTCCACCCCCTTTTCCTTTTCTTTTACTTTGCTGCTTGACCCTTCGCCCATATTATAACACATCCAATCATTTTCTTAGAAGTGCTGACCATCAACACTTTCGCGCTTCATCACCTGCACACGCACTCACAGGCACCACTCCTGTTTACCAAGTAATTGTATAAAACTGGATTTACACGCACTTTAACATGGCCCATCTGTATTAGTGTTCAAGTACTACAATAAAAAATGGTAATTTAACTCTGGCTGTCCGTCTGTTCAAGCACGGCTTATAACGGCGGCCCTCTGCATTATATGTATATATTATATATTGTACTGTGAATTAAGTCATTATTGGCCATATAAACATTTTATATGTTATTTAACGTTTCATTTGTCTTTACATACAAAATATGACTTACTATGTAATATGTCAATAATTTTCAGAATTGTATTTGTGTAATTGAACCTGCCTTTGTTATTTTTGTTATTCTGAAAGAAAATATGAAATGCAGAAAATAAAATCTTTTCAAACAAACAAACACACACATACAAACACCGACACACATATCATATACGTCATAATACTTTCTCTCCCTCCATGTCTCCCATTATTTTTTGTCTCCCTTTCATATTTTCCCTGATTGCATTCCATTGTATCCAGAAATTCACTCATCGGAAACTCAATCACTCTTGAAGAGACATGTAGTACTTGTTCTCCGGATGCACCATACTTGTAACCATGGCAACTGGGTCGTAATTCTACGGCGCCAGTAATCTTCCATAACATCCCTTTAAATATTGAATGTACTTTGTCCCGCTGATTGTGTAGACTTCTCTGCTGGGTGTATACATGAGCATGAATAACAGCGGAAAACAACAGCATTCAGGAAGCAATGAGTGCAGTGGGGTTCTATACCATCTTTTTTCAGGGCCCAATATTTTTCTGAAAACATCGGTGGATCTATACCATTGGGAGTGATGGGTTACTAAAGCCTTTAAAGTCGATAAGTCCTAACTTTAACTTCCTATATGAAGACGATTTGATGAGTTAGTTATAAGACTATAAGACAATGAAAATGTAGAGATTTGAATACTGCCTGTAATTATGATGGTCTCTTCCACTTGTTCCTTGGAATGAATAGATTTTCACACGTATATGTTTATTTCTTTCATTCACTTATATGCCTTTTATGTTATATGAGTAAGATTAGATATCTAATGTTGTTATTCTATTACTATTTCTATAAATATTTTGTAAAGTAGACAAATGAAATAAACTGAAACTGAAACTAAACCTTGTGGACGTTTATTGAGAGATCTATCAATAATCAACTTATTTAATACTTATACGTTATCATAATTAACATTTTGACATCATGGGTCAATGATTAATTAAGTTAAAATGAAGAAACGGAAGCAATTTGTCAAACAATAGGCTATGATAGTGGATCAGCACTGAGCTGGTGGACAAAACTGTGAAGCTTTGTTTCCAATATTTTTCGAAGTAATGTTTAACAGCAGGCATTTTAAGAAAAGCATAATATCTATGTGTAATCTGCAGTAACATGCAGTTAATATTCACGCCTGTCAGCAAGATGCATCAAAAACATCAGAGCGAGAAAATAAGAAAGACACATTATCCAGACGATATACATTAGCATAATACAATGAAATAAAGACGCCAGATGCTATTTCTGTGGGGAAAAGTAACGTTGTCCATGATATTATATGCTTGTCAGCACTTACAGAAACATGGAGAGTGCTTTATAACAAAAAAAAATGTTGTTTTTTAACATGCAGGTTTATCAGTCACTATCTGTTACCCATGAAAAACGTACAACAGCCCCAGCATAACCAAATATTCCGTGACGTCACCAAGAAGAGAAAGCAAGCAAGCAAACAAACACATAAAGAAGCACTTTAATCGCTACTGATATGGCTATACATTTTTTTTTACCAGTATAAAGGGATGGTACAGTATTGGTGAAGATGAGAATTGGGCTTTTAACTTTTTGCGAGATATCAAGAAAACACTTATGACATAGTACAGAACATACCATTCTAAGAGGAATTCAAAGTTTATTTGATGAAAATCGGGGTTGGTATGACTGAAACATCCAAAAACAAAGTAAAACAAAGCGATCGTAAAAAAAGTGTGGGTCCCACACTTTATTAGAATCGCTCTGTTTTGGATATCTCAGTCATTTCAAAACCAATTTTAATCAAATAAACGTTGAATTCCTCATGGAATTACATGCTCTTTCACATTTCATAAGAGGTTTCTTATTATCTCACCAAAAATGTTAGAAACCTGAAATTAGGTCTCAACCAAAACTATACGATCCCAATAAGCTATCGCTTTAAAAATGATAGGATTATTATAAATGGATACTCACTTGTGTTCAAGAATGAAGTTTAAGGATTTTCTTTCTTAAAGAACCATCAGTTAACAATAGATCATAATTTAGACTACTATCGGGAGTGGATAAGTTCGTTTGCAACTCAACGTAAAATCAGTACACTTTTTGTAAAACATGATGTAGATGTAGATGTATATTTGTCATTCAGTTGCAATGAAAACATCACGAAGGAAGAATTGAATGAATTTGAATTATTTTATTATGTTCTCCTTTTTACCAGTGGGATAAAATGATCTGTGTCGAGTGTCGGGTGTCGAGTGTCAGGTGTCGAGTCCAGTGTCTTGTCTGTACTCTCCAGTGACCTGTGTCCAGGGTCCAGTGAATCGTGCCCAGAAATCGTTTACTGTGTCTTTTGTCCTGTGCCCCATGTTCATCATGTGGTCTGGTCCGATGGCAGGTGTACAGCAGTGTCAATATTGTATTGTGACATGACAAGTAACCAGTCTGATTTGTAGTGCGGTTAATGTTTTCTGTGTCCCAACCCCTGCCTGTAGTGTACGGTGTCCAGTGTCCGATATCCAGTGTCAGTGTCCAGTGCCATGTGTTCTGTGTGATGTTTCTAATAGCCAGTGACACGTGTTCTGTTCTAAATGTATTTGTCAAGTGCCTTGTGCTATGCGCCCAAATGCCTCTGGTGCCCTTTGTCATAATAAATCATGTGTCTCTGTGTCCAGAGTGCCCATGACTTCATTTCGGAAGTATTCAATACGATGTGACCACATACCATAGGAGCCTACTGATAGCCTTCTCTGCACTTTTCATAATACGAATGTGAACCACAAACCAGTTCGCAGTTTCACTTTGCGCATGCGCGAAAAAAAAAGGCATTCGTACCAACAGGCATGTTTGTTTGTTTTTAATTCACTGGCATAAGCATATGCGATGTAATGATAATTCATGTAATTCTTAAAAATGCTGCTCGCCAGCACATCCACCAGACAGCAAAAGTGGAATATATATTTGGCAACATCAATAGAAAGAGATTTTCAATACATTCAGTGTAAAATAATGAAATCGATGCTTTCCCAGGAGTTAATTGACAGATCATTCTGGTCATCTGGTCTACGCAAGTTCATTCTTTGTTTGAACCTGGGCCCCGTTGCAAGAAACTCAAATTGCGTTTAAACGCAAAGTTTCTAGCAACGGGGCCCTGATCGATAAATTATTCCATAAACTGTTACATAAAGCTTCGTGACGCATTTTGTCTCTCTGAAAACGAGAGAAGTGCTCCTATAACCTACTGGGAAAAACAGAAAGGACATTTGTAACATGGACCTAATATACAAGGACATTCATCGTATCGTTAATTAATTCATGCACCCGTACAGCTCAAAAGCGCCACTAAGACATTTTAACATGCTTCACTGCTTTGATCCCATCATCGTCGCCGCCAGCAAGCCGGGAGAAGAAAAATTCGAGAAATCTAAAACTATATGCGCAGAAAAAAAAAAAACTCACAAAAATCAAGTAAAGTGAATGTGCAGTTGTGGTGAAGTTAGGAAATCATGCCTCAAACAATTTCGCTTGGGAGAAGCAGGCAGTTTTTAAAATAAAATTAACATTTTGGCAGAATGATTTTCATTTGTGACCTCAATATTTCACTTTTCCGCAGCTTATTCCAGAGCAAAAAGAGACGGTAATGGTATAGAGAACAGGTATATCTTGCCATTAGGCAAGGACTTGTGTATATAGGCGAAAATGTGCAAATCAGCAATTATCCATCTTTTGACACAAAATTTGTCATTTTCTCAGGTTTTGCTGCTCCTCATCATCTGTGTTTATTCAAAGACATTTCCGTCTGAAAAAGGCACATCAGCGAAACAAGACTGAAATGAGGGAAACAATTCTTTTGTTAGTGAGGATACATGATCACACAATCGTTGTTGTCCAGACACCTGAATGTACTCAAGAAGCACATAATCATAATGTCGGCGACGATGATTACATCAAAGAAAGATTGCCGTGAACAGTCCATGCATATTAGGTCCATGTTCGTAGCAATGTGCCAATGAGCTAACTCCGAACTGGCTTATTGTGAATGATGCATCGAATGTGAATGGGGCGAAACGGTAAAGAGAGACAGGTGGATGAAGAGAAAGAGATAGAGAGAGAGAAAGAGAGAGATAGACGGAGGAGAGAGATTGTGTGTGTGTGTGTGTGTGTGTGTGTGTGTGTGTTTGCGTGTGTGTGTGTGTGTGTGTGTGTGTGTGTGTGTGTGTGTGTGTGTGTGTGTGCAGAGAGAGGGAGAGATAAGGGGGGAAAACGCATGTAGGAATTGATTACAAGCACAGACGTAGGTAATATCACACGATCACATTGCATTTCGTGTAGTATTACAGTGCTATCCAAGCTTCAAAGCTGCTTCTTGGGCCATGATCGCTGGCTTACCCATCAGCCATATTTCGTCGGGATGATAATAATTCCCCTCAAGGTGAAATAACGGACGATTTATAGTCGCGTCCGAGTATAATGTTACTCCAAGTAAAATATTGTCGTCCTAGAAGGAAAAAACACAAACAGACAGACAGACCGACGGAAAGACGGACGGACAGAGAAACCCTGCAAGAGAAATGAATATGCCACAAAGTTTGCTTATTGATGAAAGAGAGAGGAGAACAAAAGAGAACAAACAAAGGAAAACAATTTTATTAATATTTGCACCAAGGAGTGTGCCTATAGACATGAATTATGTCCGACAAGGGTTTGCGGGCACCAGCCTCGATCCACGAAGAGATGAAAATTTCTTCTGCTGTCCAATAAAGACATCAATAACCTGGATTATACACGGATTATGCCTCATCACCTCGGCATTTCCTCCACGCCTATTATAGGTTGTCTATCCCACGACATCTTGAAAACCAATTACATGAATACTCCGCGAGCTGGACCGACCATTATATACACCACAGGCCCTTACACCAAGCCCATTGCTACCACGATATAAAGTAATGCATCAATCACAATGACTAGGGCCACCACCCTACAGAAAGAATCACAGCAACAGGGCTTGTCTGTCGTTGTGAATTAACTTATACTTCAAGGAGGTTATAAAACTAATCTTCAAAAAATATGTTGCCAACTTGAGAATCAGTTATAATTTCAGTTATCGCGAGGGAAGCTTTTGAAATAATTATTGTAACAGACACACACACATACACGCACATGCACACACACATACACACACACGCCCACGAACACACACAGACAAGATCAACAAAGGGCTGAAAAGAAGAATTTTTTTACTCTACCTCCAAAAAAAAATCAAATTACCAGTGAAAAAAAAACAAACTAAGATGAATAACAGAGACAGCGCCCGAAATACAGAAAATGGGGTTTCTGAGACTTCTTGCGTCAAAAGAATGAATCCTATGATTAAATTGAAGCCGGCGATGGCGATTGTCAGCTATTGAAGGAAGATTCCACCTAGCGGGTTCCACAATAAAGGACGGCCGGCCAACACGATGTGAATACCCCCAGTCTGACCCAGGGGCGACAGGTTTATTGTCATATACCCGGCACATCAATGGAGCAGAAAGAAAAGGGAATATAGGAAGGGTGAAGCGTCTCCGATATGATACCTGCCAGCTCGTCTCAAGAAACGGGGGTTTAAGAGTAGACAGGAGTGCAGGTGTATGAACTTTAACTGTGATTTTGATTTTATTTTCATCCCTTTGTTATCAAAGGTGGAGATCAGCTCAACGATATTCTGTGTGTGTGTGTTTGTGTGTGTGCTTGTAAGTTTGGTGCCATTATAACAGCAGAAGCGAAGTTGTTTCTGGAAATCGGATCGATGGTGCTGGGAAAGTTGCGTTAATCATGTGATTGACATTATCTTTCCGCCTTGGCGAGCAGAAACGCCTGCACAGGAGCATACACAAACAATAACTATATAAATAAATAACTGAATAAGAAATCTTATTATATATATATATATATATATATATATATATATATATATATATATATATATATATATATAATGCTATAGTACTGTGGAAATGGAAGGTTGGGAAAGCCCGGCTGTTGTTTTTTTTTTTTTTTTCCTTTTTTTTTTTGGGGGGGGGGATGTTCCGCCAGCATTTTCCTTTCTCTCCCAGGTCATTCATTTGCAACTCCAGTCACAATTAGATATCGGCACAAGTAATTTGTATACTTCTGCTATTTACTGTTGTACCATATATTCATTTTGCTGAACCTAGTTTATCCTTTTAAATAATCATTAATAGGGTGCACTTTTCCAAAGAAGATCATGCAGGTCAAGAGAGGACATCGGAGATGGGAATCTCATATCAGAGATGTTCCTTTTTCTTCTTCTCTGATATTTAATTAAGCAGCAAGAAACTTATATATTTTTTAACAAAATAACCAATTGAGGCGAGAGCTCTCTCTTTCTTTCTCTCTCTCTCTCTCTGTTAACCACACACATACACACACACACACACACGCACACACACACACACACACACACAAACACAAACATACACACACACGCGCGCTCCCTTGATATCTATCTATCTCTTTCTCTCTGATGATTTTGATATATTCCCTGCAGGGGCATAAAACTTTCTCTTAATTCTTACTCCTTTCTTTTCTTTGAATCTGTCGATTAGCAATATCAACGTCTCGATCTCTCCCGCCCGGGTCAATCTCTCGCTCCAGCGTTCATTTCATTTACCCCTCAATTTTATCCCATTTCCTCTTCCCTTCCCACGCCGGTGAAGACCAGACGGACTCACATTTCCCGCCAATTACGAGGGGGGAAAGCAGCAAGGCCGAACTATATCGGCGAGCCCGGACGGTCAGGGGACGTTTGAAATAGCGGGTAAGAGCAGGGAAGCGAGCTTAAAGGGATCGAAGATATATATTGCGCACCTTGCCCGAAATATTCATCACGGCGAGCATGTTTTCAATACCACAGTGGTAGACGTATAATGATCCTGGGGGAGGAAAGAATTACCATCAATACGAACTGTCTATTGGTGCAGAAAGGATAACGTCATTAAAGAGTGTTCATTTCCACCGTGATTTGTGATTGGTTGATTACAACCACAACGTCACAATATTGTTTGTTTTTATTCGTGCATGTCAAACACCAATGCCATATAGGCCTATTTACTGTGTGCATTTTTTATTATTATTAAGAAATACAGTGCAAGCTTTGTCATGCGCTCTGCTTACTAGATAGGGAATTAACTTACCAGATAATTGCAAAGAACGCCCACCAAGAAATCTGATTATATCCGCAGTATTAGATAGAAGATTGGATGCAGAATTATTATTGATAGTGCCATAATCGTTATTACCATTACCATAATCATTATGGTTGTTATCATTATTAGCATTTCTATGGGGATTATTATCAATAGAGTAGTAATGGTAGAACAGAAGTAGAGTAGTTGTAATAGTAGTAGTAGTAGTAGTAGTAGTAGTAGTAGTAGTAGTAGTAGTAGTAGTAGTAGTAGTAGTAGTAGTATAGTAATAGCAGTAGTAGTAGTAGCAGTGCCATTAAATTTGTAGAAATAGAGTAGTAGCAATAGTAGTCACGGCCGGCGCCACGTTTTCAAAAGTGTGTGTGTGTGTGTGTTGGGGGGCACTTCCGGGTTTCATGAGCTAACAAGCAAGGGAAAAAAGGCCTTCTGGTGCCACTTTCGGGTTTCTTCAGCTGACAAAAGGTCAGTACATGAAGAACAGTAATGTTTTGAGAGGATATGGCGGACGCACAGGAGGGTCTCTAGAACACACCGCTCATTTAATGGCAGATCCTTCTTTACCCGCTGTCAGACGTTAATGACAAAACTTACAAAGCATGAAGCTAGGCACGATTGATCGTGAAAATTCTTGATTAATTGATTCGACGCGCTGTTAGATTGGTAAGACGTGAGTCGGCACTTCATTTACCTCATGATTATCAGCGAGCTTTAGATCTGCGGCGCGAATGCTGGACAACGCAGCCTCTCGGTTTGAACAATGAAAACAGCTGTCTCGCGCATGTGCAGAACATTTTTTTTTTTTTTTGCCTAATAAGCGTCGTCTTAGCGTTCGCGTCGTAGATCTCAACCTCGCTAATAACACTCCGCCGAGTTTCAGGCTGGAGTATATAGCTTATTGGATATACCCGTATACAGGGTATCACACGCAATTAGAACATGTTAAACAGGCACATTATTATGTCAAAGCAGTATATTAATAGGTAAGGCGTATTATGGGTGTATGTGTGTGCGTGTGGGTGGGTGTCTGTGTACGTATGCTTTTGTGTGTATCATTTTTTTTTTTTTGCATGTTTGACTGTGTGCTATGTGTATGTGAATGTGCGTCGTGTGTATTTTCATGAAAGCATCATGAGTTTGTGAGTTTTCGTCAGGGGTAGATGTTGACTTATTCTGATGACAGCAGATGTTTGTCTGGGTATGTTTGTTTGTTTGGATTTTTTTTTCAATAATCCATAACTTTTGAAATGCTTTCCATTCAGAATCAACCACCATGATGCCATGTCGAGAACTTTAACCTTTTGGTATTTGTGGCTGATGATCATATTTTCCTCTACAGAAATCTAGGACTTTAAAAGAATCATTTTGTATTGTTTGTTTGTTTATTTCCAACACATTTAAGTAGGTTTCACATTATGAAAAAAGAAACTTAAAGTCCTGGAGTTTCTGTTGCAATAATTTGATTTTATGTTTATGCAAGGTGTAATAAACAAGCTGAAATTGATATTCATAGTGTATTATTGAAATACACTGTATCACAGATTTGATGGACATCTTCTGTGAATGGATATTTTGTGCGTATGCATAATGTTATGCGAGCGTGTGTAAATGAAGATCTGTGTGTGCGCTCTTTACAAGTTACCAGTACGTCATTAAGGCTCATACCGTCTTCTCATTATAATATATCATCTTAATACTGCATATGAATTCAACGTTTTATCGAGGAACGTTTTGCATGTTATAATTTCCTCCATCAGACACTTTGTCAGAGGCCATTGTTCATAATTATGCAATATACAAAACAGACAGCTTTGCGAAATCTAAGGAGAAAAATAAAATCACTTGAAAGGAAAGTTAGTTTGGGTTAGTATGACAATTGAATTGTTAGCTTCTTTGATAGTTATGTTAACACATGCACGTATTAGATTTCTCTTGGCTATTGTTTTCCTATACGTGGGTGTTTGGTGGCTTCTTTGTTTTTTCTTCTCTTCTTTAAGGAGGTATTGTATGCTGTTCTAAACTAAAAGTCAGATCAAGTTGACATTGTCCATGGGTTTAATGTACCAAAGATATATGTTCCAAAGCCTTTTACCTATTTCTTTTTTTTTTAAGGGAAGGACAGAGCTTGAAACCCATAACTATTCAATAGGTACAGACAAGATCACTAAGATTGCTGAAATAATCATTATCGGTTTTATTTTCTCTTGTCCTCCTTTAAAAGCAAACATGGCTATCTATCCTCTAGCTGTAAAGATCGCTTAGATATTTGAGCTCATCATCTTGCTCGTGGCATAGAAAATCAGTCTGCGCGGGGATCAGGACCTTTAAAACTCGGTCAGCTGTGGGGAAAATCGAGCCATGTGGTGCGTGCGGAAACGGCAATTCATCTGACAGGGATCGCTTGAGATTAATGCAGCCGAGGACTTGCCCGCCAGTGGCATGGTGTCATGCTTCCAGTAAAATGAACAAGGGAATGAAAGAAACAAAAACAAGAGGGAGAAAGAGTCGACTTCGGAATATATTTGGGCGGTGGTATCCCTTTCTCGAAGTTATTGAATCCGAGAGGGACCCTTTTTAGTGGGACCAACTTTCAAATGGGGTGAAACATATCCGTCAACTGACATTAAGCCGTAAATTGGGCGAGGAACAGTAAACGGCCATCAAGCCCGGGGTGAGGGGAGGGGGTTGTATTGCCTGACGTTTCGTGTGCTGCGTTAAGATGCTGGTTGGAGATCAGCGACCCGGAGCCACACATCAAACGAAATAAGGTGGGACTAAAGGGTCTTGTCTCCCGCGCGCCAAATGGATCGACTGATCTACCATGCCTCTTGTGGTTCTGTGCTTAACAACGCCCGACAGCCTGATTGCACTTGGCATTACACAAATGGGCTGATTCATTTACATAAGCTCTGAATATCTCACATAGCATAGTGCTTTTTAGTTCGAGGCTAATGCTAACCTACGAGGGATGGGCAATTAGCACGTAATTGCACGCTTATAAGAGAAGAACATTCAGGGAAACCTAATGCATCTGACGAACATCGGCGATTTCCCCCGATTTCCTTCTCACAAACTGGTTTGTTTTTGTTATTCTCTGACTAGGTAACTCCATATACCAAGGCAGACAATGTTACAACCGTTGAACGCTCTATGTCAATCAATGTGTGTATTTTAGGTCTATCCCCCCATCAATCAGAGGCTAATCAGTTTGGAGAAGTTACTCTTATAGAGTTACGTTTCAAGTGATTTTTTTTTCAAAGACTAACTCGCCATTATGTATCATACCATAAAATCATAATTATCCTCGAGTGGGCCAATTCCCCTATGAATTTTAGTAAGCCCCGTTTCATAAAACTTGTCATCAGTGACAAGTAGTCATAATTGTGATAGCTACTGAAATCCTTGCACCTGATTGACTGAAAGCAAATTTGTCATAGAAATGTGGCAGTTGTCACTGATAACAAGTTTTATGAAACGGGCCCAGAAGACAAGTAAAGATAGTAGTCATAACATTCTTGATTTCGCCAACGACGTAAAGAGACTTCCAGAGCGGCTTATACTTATTATGAAAAAGGAGTAGGCCTATAAAGCACAAGGGTAAATCAATATTCTAAAGAAGCATCTGTACAAAAAGGAATAAATTTATATTCCCCATGCGATAAACAGCGAGAACAAAATAATAGTCGACACATTTCCTCAAAACAGTGAACAGGCCCGAACACTCAAATAAAAACAAACACAAAAAGGAGATGAAAAGCACTGATTAATCGGCTATACGAGATTAAGCCTGCATGCTTGTTTTTTTTAAGTACTTGTAGTATACATGCGTCCTTGTATTCTACAGCAGTTAGAAAATAAAAAGACCTTACTCACGCACTCAAATTCACGTCACGCCTCCGCAAAGAAATTGATTAATTATATGTATATATATATATATATATATATATATATATATATATACGTACATATAAAGGAATAGATGTATAAAAAAATGATTAGGCAACCAAATTAGTAAATATAATTCAATTATAGATAAGCAAATGGAATAATGAATAAATGAATAAAAACAAATAGAGATAGAATTAATGGAAAGAAAATTCGGAGTGGAAAGTAATTCAAGGACCGGTATATGTCAGATATTTTTGGGGTTGTAATTGCTGGCGATTTCATAATATAAGAGTTTTACTCATCTTGGTTGTGACGAAGACTAATCAAACTGCCCGGATGTAACTGACATTTTTATATTTATTTCACTCTCTCCTTTACAATCCACCACATATTTTTTTTTTGTTTTCTTTGAATGTCTTAAATTAATTTTATGTTACTTTATACTTTACTTTAAAGGTACTGTTTACCATTGAGAGCAGTGAGTTAATAAAGAAAATGTTCGAGATATTGACGCATGTGTAGGACAGTTGTATATCACAAAACATCCTACATATAAAAATTTCGCAATAAAGACTCAAATACAAGGAGATATCACTATTTTTCTCAATAAACCGTAACTGTAGAGGGTTTAGTCTAGAAACATTCCTATTATAATCATTGTTCACATTTTGTATACTTAACTATACTTGATATTGATTGTACTTGTTCAAAATATTTGCACTGATTGTTTCTATCCCTGATTCAGATTTTAGAACTATTTTGAAGAACTAAAGCTGGGTTTTTATTTCATTAAATGGTAAATAACGCCTTTAAGGGAAAAGAAGACGTGGCAGACCCAAGCAGACGTGGAGAAGAACAGTAGAGGGTAAAATTTCAAACCACAGATAGTCCTTGGGATATTTCACGATGAATTTAAGTTAAATTTCTACTTAAAATTATGGTAAGCTGTGTGTAACTTCAATAATACATGACTTGTATTCTAATTTTCATAATGAACATTTTGGAGACTTCTTCATGCAGGTTGCAATTAATAAAATAAAGTAGGGGACACAGTTTTTTTTCTGTCAATTTTGACAACAATTTGAAGTGGATTCTGAAAACATTAGTTAAAACTGAAAAGAGATACCAGCGGCATACCTTAATTCTGAATCGATCTTAACGTTTAAGTTCGAATTAAATTCTTCATGAAACACGCCCCTGGGCTTCTCTCCAGATGATGGCCAGCAAGAGAGATGGGTGGAGAGCCTGTCTACACGCCAGGGGGTGTAAAGGGTTTACCTGACTTAACCTGACCTTTATGACCTTACTTTATACATGATTATCAAAATAGCGGCGAAACGTGGGAACTATGTTTAGTCTTATAAGGAAAGCGTATTCCAATGTTTTTTGTTAGTCATGTATTTTAGCAATGATTGACAGATGATGTCCCTGGCAGAATCTATTGGTGTGGAAGGGGTGTAAAGGGTTGACTTGACTTGACCTGACCTTATTTTATACAATCATGATTAACGAAATACATAGCAGCGAAACATGCGAATTATGCTTAGTCTTATCAGGAAAGTGTATTCCAATGTTTTTTGTTAGTCATGTATTTTAGCAATGATTGATAGATGATGTCACTGGTAGTATCTTGGTGTGGAAGGGGTGTAAAGGGTTAACCTGACCTGATTTTATACATGATTAAAGAAATGCATAGGGGCGAAACATGCGAATTATGCGTGGTCTATTAAGGGAGGTGTATTCCAATATCTTATGTCAATCATGCGTTTTAGCAATGATTGACAGATGATATCACTGGTGCTGGTAGAATCTTGGTCATTGGTGTGGAAGTTGTTTTGTGTGTGTGTGTGTGTGTGTGTGTGTGTGTGTGTGTGATTTTGTAGGCGTATCAAAGTAATCTACAAAATATTATCCCAAAACATAATTAAGATATTTTTTGAAAAACGTAAGCAATGATCAGGGTGTTATGAATCAATACAAGTCAACATGTATTTGCATGCATAAAAATAGTTCCTTTAACATGAAAAAACTGTGAAAACATTAGAAAACTCGCTTCCGAAAGTCCTTCCTCGTAATAAGCACACACGATAACACACGTGCACTAACATAATTATACACCGAGAAAGAACAGCGTTGACAACGCATTCTTTTAAAGTATAGGGTGTATTTAGGGAGATTACTTGTGACCTTTGAAGACGGTGCTCGGGATATCATAATGTGTGTAGGTGATCAGCTTTTCAGTTATTATACTTCGCAGCTATACACACGCTGATGACTTCAGTTGTTCTCGCCCTCTCTCTCAACCGGAGACAAATCAACCCTGCTTCCAGTTATACACACCGACACACACACACACACACACACACACACACACACACACACACACACACACACACACACACACACACACACAGAGAGAAGCACACACGCACAGACAGAAAGACAGACAGACAGACACACACACACACACACACACATAGCAGCTTGTGTATATTGATGTGTACAACTAGGGCTCGACATTGGTGGTCCTTTTGGTGGTTCTTCTATTTCAGGCCACCAAAATTTCAAATTCAAATAGATTTTACTGGCCTGAAAGGGCCATCAAAGAAAATTTTTGCTACATACGTGTATGTATATATATATATATATATATATATATATATATATATATATATATATATGAAGAGTTTGTTCGCAAAAACCGATAAGTCCATTTTTGAAGATTTTGAAGTACGGTCTCTGTCATAAAGTACAAAATAATATCTTTTAAATGATATATTGGTCATTACATATAAAGGTACATGTTTGAAGTTATGGTCAAAAGAAGCAAAAATTTTCTTATTATTTTCTTTATTTTTCTTGACCTTTAATCGCAAATATCTCCATTTGGCAAATATGGACTTATCGGTTTTTGCAAACAAACTCTTCATATATATATATATATATATATATATGTATATGTATATACACTTGGTGATTCTATCCTTCTATGAAGAGTGCTCGATATCCTCAAAGGAAGAGCTTTAGACAGAAGTATTATTGCCTGATGATTGCACCTCATGGAGGTTGCATGAAACTCTGAGTAGCAATAAATACGGATGAACCAGCTGTCAACCGAGTGAACTTGTTCCAATACTTAGATATATATATATATATGTATGTTGAAGTGTATGTGTGTATGTATGTATGTATGTATGTATATATATATATATATATACATACATACATACACTTCAAGCAGTGGCCAGGGGCTACAGAATTTCAGTGTTGGGTCACATAAACAAAAACTTAGTGTTAAGCCTGACATATGTATATATATATATATATATATATATATATATATATATATATACACATTTATATATACATTTATTTATCTATTCATTTATTTATTCATTTACTAAAATATATAAATTTACATATCCACACGTTATCTGTTGTTAGTTAATGAGATATGTCTAAAAGAACCAAACTAACGATAGGAACAAATAAAAAAAAAATGTGAAAAAAAAAACAGACAGTAGTTAATTGACAATGTTTATGCAGTAAAAATATTTCAAAACAAGTTTTAAAGCTTGTTTATGTAAAAGACATCACAAAATAATCAAATACGACATGAAAGAACTGGTGTGATGATGTGCATCCATAGTGATTTAATCATACTGACTCAATGGTACATCACAATAAACAGTCAATCAAAACTTTCACATTTGAAAAAAGGTCACTTGGCTATATCTAGGATAAACATCAGTAAACGTGAAATCAGCACTGGAAATATGTGCACAAACCTCTCACACACGGGACACCTGTATGTACAGATAAAACCTATTTCACTAGGAATCTCCACACCAAACACAGTACTCTCTTAATTTTCAATAAGCAAAATGAGGAGAGAAGCTAGCACATGTACAAGGACTTTAGTGTTCTGTCCACAAACTTCCCCCAAAAGGTGATAAATTTACAAGAAAAAAATATACTTAATCCATATATACATAAACTGACCAATAACTATATGTCTAATATCAGCTATAACATCATCAGGACTTGACAACTTCAGCAGAGAACAAGATTACATGCACAAAGGGAAAATGACATTAATTAACATTCTCAGAAACAGAAAACATTATCTTTCAGACTGTACTCAGGAGGAGATAATGATGTCAATTATTTCTTTTCCTTATACTACATCACATGATCACAAATAATTACGTGGCGACTGGAATAATTAACCAATCAGAGCAAAGGTCAGTCCCTTTTCCTCGAAACAGACTTTCAAACACCACGATTCTTGGGCCTCAAAACCCATTTTTACAACAAAGATGCATGAAATCAAAGATGCCTGCAAGCGATCACATTGTGACAATCAATCACCGCGAGCGGGGGTCTGTGATGTTTCTTTTATAGGGGGTGTACTGTGGAGGCATTCCGTAATCTGATTGGCTCTGAATAATTGAGGGCGTGATCCATTACACACCGTGTCACTCCCTACTTCCAACACTTCTCGACCCGGTTGGTGGAGAAACCACTGATTACACCATGAAATATTCATCCTATGGACACATGAACTGGGTAATATATCTCAGCTGTCCCCGTTGTCCAGACTCAGAGGGGGTCAACTGTTGAAGAGGGGGCAGATTCTTTATTTATTATATTCATTTTTTTTTTTTTTTTTTTGCTGGTAGAACGCAACAACAACATTAACCCACTGAAGACTTGTCCTAATTATATTCAAGGTGTCTACGGGAAGTGTGTGTTACAGCAAACTCAGCTCATCCTCAACAGGTTAAGATATGCTTGTGTTTCAATTTAGAGAATAGATACTACACGCAATTTAACATCACAAAAGTGGAGTTCAGCATACATATCCAGCCAATCTTTTTTCTTTGGTGGGTGCAACACAAATGAACAGTCTGCAAAGTAACATATTTATTTATTTATTTATTTATTTATTTATTTATTTATTTATTTCTACTTCTTTATTTTTCATTTTTTTGGTGAGAGGGGAAGAATGACAGGGACATTACTGACGCTGAAATGGTACACAATGTCAACAATTCCACTTGCCCATAACTGTAACCACGAATTCAATACATTTGTAAAAATGTTGCACAAAGCTGTTGCAGTGAAATTTAATGCGTAGCACGATCATGTCATATAAATATTTCATTCCTTAACCCCTTTGGCTACTTTATATTCATAGGCTACCTAAGATCTACCTGATTTTGCTATGACAAAGTGCTCATATTTTGTAAATCCCACAGCATAAATGAAAAGATGCAAGAAATAAAATATAGACTTTGTGCAAGCACAAACAAAATAATTGATTGAATTCAGCTGCGATTGGAGCAATCCATCACACAGCCTACTGGATACATGGATGCTTCAGTCGAGGTGTACAGGACATTCACCGAAATTTGGCACTAAAAGTGATTGTGTAAACTGCCATTTCAAGTATTTATACACAGTATGAAGAAAAAAAATCAACAACTAAAAATGATCTACCAGCGTGGTACTGAATAGCAGACAGACAGACAGACAGAAAGAAAGACAAGAAGATAGGATCAGGGAGAAAAGGTAGGAGAGAAACTACCGTGCATCTTTGAAGGTACGTATTGCATACTTATATTTTTCTAAGCATGCTATGGGTAGAAAATATTGACCACTGCTTGTCTTCAATGAAGAGCATTAAATTGACAATGCTCTCCATTGAAACATGCTATGGGTAGAAAATACTGACCACTGTTTGTTTTTAATGAAGAGCATCAAAATGACAATGCAATCAAGTAATTGATATTAACTCCCTCTCTCTCTCTCTCTCTCTAAAAGAAAAAAAAGAAGAAGAGATAGATAATTGACAGACTACATATAAAAAGTTCTAGAATTCCCTTTGCAAATGGGAATGAAGTCAATATATTAGATGCCTGCAAGCAAAGACTACAGAACACAGAACATCACGTGCAATGTGAATTTTCAAAACGTTTTCCTTCTGCCTATGCCTTTGAAACTTTCTCTTTGTCGACCTCCTGAGGACATCTGCTCGTACTTTTGACGGACACTCGTCCGACACCTCCGCTTACGCTCTGGTGCGGGCAGTGATTGAATGACATGTGAACGTGTCCATTTGCAGCGGAAAGAGGCTCTCTGAGATGAACTTATTGGGGGAGGGCACTGGGGAAAAGAGGAGGTAGATGCAGGAGAAAGAAAGCGGTGGAATAATAATGATGGTGATGGTTGTATTTTACATCTAGCACCTTTCTAGCACGTCATGGCACTCAGAGCGGTCTAAAATTTGCTAGTCACTAGAGGTACTGGAATCAAACCAGCATCTAGAGTGCAACTCTCACAATGTTCTGTGGGGGGGGGGGGGGGGGGGTATTCCAGTCAGCCTGCACCTTGCTGTCCAAATATGAGCTATACAGTGGACTCCCGTTATAACGAAGTCCTCAGAACCGGCAGTTTGCTTCCATTATATCAAAATTTTGTTATAACTGAATAAATAAACAATTAAAAATACATAAAGATGATAATGTTGCGGCTTGAATTTTTACTACGTTGTAACCGGAATTTTGTTATAACCATGTTCGTTATAACGGGAGTGCACCGTACAATGTAGCTGCGAAGCCAAAGATCTGCATAAATGTGAGGAGGGAAGACAACAGGTTGCCTTGGAGATACACATGGAGATGGTCCATCATAGGTACTAAAGCAGGAAGGAGGTGAAGGCAAGGGGGGGGGGGGGGGGCTGGGGAGGCTATGTGGGTGTGCATCCTGTATGTAAAATGTGAACCAGTGTACAGGAAGGGTACAAAGAGTGCCACAGGGGTATCAGTACGTGGTCTATCACATCACCCCCACCCTCTTATTTTGAATGCAGATGTGGGGGGGGGGGGGGGGAAGAGATACTTCAGCGCACACTTTTTTATGACTGACAAGGGTTTGTGCCTGCAAACTAGGAGTCACTGGGGATGCGACTGATGTAACCAGGGGGCCCCATCAGAGGCGCGAGTTTGGTAGGAAGGGTTCGTGAGAGTCCCTCTCCAGCGAGGTGTCGGCGATGGGGTGGTACTGCATGGGCTTCTCGCAGTAGGTCCGCTGCTTGAGACACATGGCGGACAGGAGGGTGACCACCAGGATGACCAGTCCGGCTGCCAGACAAGCACCTGGATGGGATGCAACAGAAACAAACAAGGGGACGCGTGAGAGAATTTTATCCTCGTGCCATTCGTATGACAGTCATCACAATGTATTCAGCATTGCATTTGATTCAAGGAGCATTAACAATTCATGAGGAGTAACAACCTAAACAACAGAAAGTATTTCCCCAAACCCAGATGCCTACTATGTGTCTTATATGTTAGCATGGCAATGAAACTACATGGTTTTCTTTTTGTCTGTCAGTCACAGACATTCACTGTTCTTTCATACACAGTTACATCAAGTCAGTCACTCATCAAAGGCATTGTCTCAGTAAACAAAGATATAAGGCCAAAGTTCCACACACAAAATTGAGGAATAACATATTGATTGATTGACTGATTGATTGATTGATTGATTGGTTGATTGAATGAATGATTGATTGATTGGTTGATTGAATGAATGATTGATTGATTGGTTGATTGAATGAATGATTGATTGATATATTATTTCAACACATCTTTTTTAGACAGGAATGTAACACAAAGATGATGGAACAAAGTTTTGGGAAATGTTATTTATGATAATGATATTTACTGTTTAAACAGGGACTACATAAAAATATGGACTTGTAACATTATTCCATTATAATACAAAATGAAGAAAATTGGCTGATTTATTATTTTATTATGAACGTTCAAACTTACGAATTACAAGTGTACATGTACAATGTAACTGAAGTTCAAAAGACGATTGAAACAACTCTAAACAGATTGTATGTCGGCATATGCAAGAACTTGACAAGGATAGCTAATGGCCTCATTGCCTCATATATTCACATTGCACATGGCATAATTTGGGACAAAATAAACAAATTAACGAACGAGACATGTAAAAAAATATAAATGAATAAACACATATACACATACAAACAAAAGGGAAGAAAAACTGAATAAAAGGGGAAAGAAAGGTGATACATGTGTGCTCAATCTAGTCATACGTAATATACATGTATTGTATACAGACCAGTTCACTGACAGATATTGACTTTTCAGTCAATTCTTTGCAGCAAACGGTCCATGTCACAACTGACAAAAGCCAAAATAATTGCTTTAATACACAGGTTTTGTTCTGTTCTCTTGACTGCAAATTTTTGGCTTGCTAAATGAACCATTTGAGTCACAAGCATCATGTTATATGATGAGTACCATTGTTTTTTGCTTTGTTTTATGTCAGTCTCTTGTCAATGTCTGTATTTTCTCAATGTTCTGGATATATCTTTTTTCTCCTTCTATGATTTGGTTCTATTATTTTTTTACAGTGAATCTATTGTGCTATGTTTCTCTGGTGTATCGATGCATAGACTTGCAGAATAACAGCCAATGGCTGAGCAAGTTTCTTTTATCACCATGTTAAGTGAAATGACAATGAATGAGTGAAATGCAGCATAATTCTTAAATATGGATATCATTTGTGCCATTTGCAACACTTCTTCTTTTCTTAATGCTGCCACCAATCTGAGCTGATGCGCATATCGCCGACCAAAAGTTGCGGAGCACGAACATCAATGTATAGCAAGTGCAGTGTATATAGGCTCTCCCCTCAACTCAAAAACAATATGGCCATCGATTAGACGAGCTGTAATCATCACACACACTCTTCCATAGTACACAGTGCACAGAGATGCACAAAGTACATGAGTGGATTATCTCCCGCTCTAATCAAGTAGATGAGGCATCCGTTGCCATGGTCACCAAATTCAGCTGGTGGAGATTCGACGCTGTGCAAGGCAAACGTGGCATTTGCACACATGTGATGGGGTGACAAGCACATGAAACTGACATACTGTAAATACAATGCTTCGGGAAATATGCAAAATATTTCCTGCTTGTAGTGTACCTCGTATTATTATTTTTTTTTTCTTTGGGGGGGGGGGGTGGAGATGGTGAGGGGATGCACACTTGAATGGCACTGTACTGTAACTGACAGTGCGTCTGCATATAGTTATAATCATAATAATGTATCATAAATGATAATTTGACAATGCACATTTCTGCTATATCATGTCACAAAAAAATACGAGTCATCTGTCAATTACATATGTAGTGGCAATTAACTTATCATTTTATATTGCAGTTTAAGAAAACAGGAAATTAAAACAAAAACTGTAATTCTACTGCTATGGCATGTTATTGGGGACAATTGTGTAAAATACATGCAGCTCATAGAGACTAAATGCAATGCACATCTATCTATGAACCTATCTTGTCATACAACATACGCTTGTCTAGCCTGTACAAAACCACGTAGCTTGAGCAACTTGAATTTTCATGACAGATTTGTCCTTGTTAATTTCTTCAATCTGCAAACTTATTTTGTGAAAGACTGGATATATGTCTATGTTTTATCTAGGCATTTCTGATTGCTATACAGGAGTTCTTGTATAAAAACATCAGCAAGGGAAGTGTAGGTGTGCATTATTTACATGGTCACCCATTGTTATTAAAATGTGCTGCAAATGTGTGAGAGTACGAGTGACTACAAATGTAGGGCAGCCTGGAAACAGCCAAGATGACTGCTGATTGTGGCACTGATCCAAACTTCAACCCTAGAAATCGAAAACACTTTGAAGCTCCTTGAAAAATCGGGAAGTTTTGAGGACACTGACAGCAGGATATGGTCCCATAAAATATAACATCCTGGGATTGTGTGAAGGACAATTAACAACCTAGTGAATGCAGATTCTAAAGATTACAAATCTCTGCTCACGTGCCACAAGAAGCATGTGAGAGAAAAAACGTAATGATGATGGCCTTTATGAAAAAAAAAAAAATGTCAACTACAATCAAGCATAAGTATGTTGAAATGGACTCTGCCAGCAATTGCATTTGCAAGCATCGACTTCAAACACCACTGATCAGAGGCGAAGGGGGAGCAGTGAAAAGATGTTTTGATCTCTGAACTTTGATACTTGCTGAAGACAATGTGCTACAGACCAACTTGCCCACTTCAGCTGAAGCAACTACATGTAAAGCTCGTGATCCGTCAAGTATATGTATGTCGTGATATGAATGGTCACTTGTTACAGGGATGGGTGTATTAGTTGTAATGGTTGAAGTGAGGATTCAGCTAAACATTTTGCAAGATACTTGGAAACCACTCTATGAAATGTTGAAGAGCATACGATTCTAAGAATTGAAAGTTTATTTGATGAAAATCGGTTTTGAAATGACTAAAATATCTACAGACATGGTAAAACAAAACGATCCTAATAAAGGTCATGAACTGTTGCATTTTATTAGGATTGTTTTGTTTGGATATCTCAGCAATTTCAATACCAATTCTTATCAAATAAACTTTAAATTGCTCTAAGAATTACATGTTCTTTTATAGTCCATCTACAATGTATAGAGGTTTCTCATTATCTCATAAACACACACACAAAATAAGTTGGAAAATTGCAGCCCCACCTAAACCAAAGCTGTACCATCCCTTTTAGTATCGATGGTGGCCCTCATCCAAATTCCTAGTTGGATGAGTGGGAGGTGTATCTTTCATTATGAAAAGAAACTTTAAAGGGATTTCATTACTTGGGTCTCAAGTATCTGAAGAGCCTAGACATAACATTGTCCAAACAGATATGTGTACATGGTAAACACTTTATAAAAGCAACATGCTTCAATATGTTTTCTACCAGCATCGATACATTTTGATACTAATAATGCACATGACTAAGACTTATTTCACACTTATTTTAATCATTTTGATTGTGCAATTCATTTGCAGATGGTGACCATTCAGTCCTGATGTTGACTTGAGAACTCACATACTTGAATTATAAAAAAAAAGAGAAAAATGTACTGTAAAACAAGAAATGTTTGCATGCATCTTAATTTTGCGAATTTCGCGAGAGCCAAGGTTCGCCAAATCAAAATGCATGGGAAAGTTCTTGTCTACACACTACTGTACATGCACTGAATTTCAGTGGCAATTCACAAAACTTTCATGCCACGAAAAAGACAGTCAGCTCCCATTCGCGAAAACTTTATGCTGCGTACATTTCTTGCTTAAATACAATATCTACAGTCCAGCGAAATTATGAATAAAAGTTAAACTACACATACAAGTATAGTGGGTGTGGTATCTCCAACACAGACAAATGAAACAAGCTCTCTGGGAAGACACTTTAGATTAAATTACATGTAATCAAGATTTATAATAGAAATTTTCCTAACTTCAAGAGCTTTAGTGAGTGACTCAGAGGTCAATATTCTACACAGATATTGATCATCTTCATCAAATGCCAATTCATGTGTAAATATCAGGTAAATGAAAATCAATCATTCCTCTGGCAAAGAATTATGATTAATCAGGTCCCCCTCTCTGATTAGTATGTGTAGCCATACCAAGCTGCTAAATAATTGATTTCCAAGCACAACACAGATTGAGCTAATTCACCCTAGAGAATTTCATGCATATATGTGGAAAAATGCATAGCACGTGGAAATATGTGCTCAACACACATAAAGAATTGATTAAATTCGGTGAAATTCAAATGTACGTGCCACCTCACTGGGAATATTGAACCAACATGGTGGCGCGGGATGACTTCCAATACTCGGGAGAACTAATCACATACTTGTGTGTGATTGTGATGGTTAAAAAGTAACACATTCATAATACATAAATTTCCGTGATATGAAGAATGCAAAATATGTTGTAAGTGACGATGCCCATTCCATTGACATGATATGGCGCTTTGCACAATGCTGTTACTACAATGTAGGTAGAACTTATCACTCATTGATGGGATATTATGATTGTTAAAAAGTACCACAATTATAATCTATATTTCCCATGACATGAAGAAAGCGCAGGATGTGATAATGCTCATTCAAATGGCATGATTTAATAAGGCGCACTACTGCACAATGCTGGTTTATGCATGGCCTGCTCACTATACACAAAGAAACGATAACATCATTTTTTTTTCCTGGTCCAATTAATTACCCTCGTGCACTGCAGGTTAGATCATACACATAGTCGCTACAGTGCTGTATTGATACGGCATAGCCTTGTGGCTCAATCCACCCGAAAGGACTTCTATCGATTGATGGGCACAAGGCGGGCAGGGATGCGCTGAATAGATCATTCACAATTGATCTCCCATCTTGGTTGGCATTGAATGCTCTCAGACATCTACAGTCAGTCACATGACCGGGATTCAACGATTCAGGGACTTCTTTGCTCTCAGAGAAGTCATGGATCTCATTTTGTTCATTTACTAATTCGTAACATATTTTTGTATGGCCATGTCATATTTTGATTTTAATGTTTTATACGCAAAATGTGCTTGTGTAGTTGGATCATGGCACTCAACTCTACAGAGCTGGTAGCTCTACCAGTTTGCAATTCTATGTATTTTTCTATTTATTCTATGTGATGATGATGATGATGATGTTAAAAATGATAAATACCTTGATGGTAGTTGTTGAGTAGTCGTAGTAGTAGTGGTAGAAGTAAATGTAAAGAGAGTAATAAAAATATCGACAACAATAACAAGGTAATTAAATTACATATTAGTACATGTATGATATTCTTGCACCCTATACTTCAAACTAAGCATTATGTTTTTTGCATATTAAATAGCCAATATTAAGCAACTGATATCAATACGTCTTACTTTTCAATATATTAGTTTGGTTTACTAAGCGTTCAAATTCATGGATTTTTGTTTTCTGAAGACCTTGTAGTAATGAGCTAAATCTTAACATACGGTCAATTCACTTAATACTTTAAAGGGATGGTACAGTATTGGTGGAGATGAGAATTGGGCTTTTCACTTTTTGCGAGATACCAAGAAAACCCTTATAAATGATATAGTGCAGAGCATACCATTTTAAGAGGAATTCAAAGTTTATTTGATGAAAATCGGGTTTGGAATTACTGAAACATCCAAAAACAAGTAAAACAAAGCGATCGTAATATTAAAAGTGTGGGTCCCACACTTTATCAGAATAGCTCTTTTTCGGATATCTCAGCCATTTCAAAACCAATTCTCATGAAATAAATGTTGAATTCCTCATAGAATTACATGCTCTTTCATATTTCATAAGAGGTTTCTCATTATCTCACCAAAAACTGTTAGAAACCTGAAATTAGGTCTCAACCAAAACTATACGATCCCTTTAAATCCAGTTTGGATGCAATAGCCATTGTTGATACATGTAGTAGTAAGTTGGGCAAAACTCAGACACCCATTCTGGTCACTCATACTTTTCTCCCCCCCCCCCAAAAAAAAAAAAAAGAAAAGAGAGAGAGAGAGAGAGAGAGAGAGAGAAAACCCCAAGCTTCATTATGATAGTATTACCAAGCATAGAATTTGACTGTGTCAGTAAGCTGGTCCTTTGAAAATCCTCGCAATCAAAAGGACTTTAATCCATTCATGTTTAGGAGTATGTTGACATTTCTATTGAACTCTCAAGGCATTTTAATGCCTGATAAATTACAATTTTATCCATTGAGGATGAGTCCCTAGTTACACTCTGGCAAGCGTCTGTGAGAAATGTGTGTTGTGGCAAAATCAAACCGTCCTGAACGGGTTAAGAACAGGTCTGCTCATGGGATCAATACCAAGTGCTGATTTTTTAAATTGACAAAAAAAAAGAAGAAAAAATAGGAAGGAAGCTTAATAGCAGTAGCTAGTACAGAGCTGTCTAGACACACAAAGGGATGTAAACTGTGGTGTTTGAGCTTTCCATTCATACAGTGTATTTCCATTCATGCTTAAAACTGAAACTCATGAAGTTTCAAAGATCAGCATTTTCTGAGCTGTAATGTACAAATTGATACAATTGGCACAATAGTCTAATACAGGCAACCATGGCTATGACATCACAATAGCCTGAGTGGCCTGCTGCAACTTTTGAGCGGAAGTCTAGTGACTGAAACTTGTAACTTCTATAGCTAATAATATTCTCATTGCAAAATGGCCAAGGCGAACTCCTGGTGTGGTAATAGGAAGTAGCACTCCGGTCTGCCATATTTTATCTATTTATTTCTTTATTTCTTTGGCAATGAAGTTTGGTACATATGGTTATCTCACTGACTTTCACATGAATGCTGCAATTCATCTAATATCACAAAATAATATTTAACTGGTAATGGCTGCCGAATGAGACACTAGCTCTTTTTTTCTTTCTTTTTCTTTTTTACTTTCATACTGACATTAAATATAAGACACAATCAACAAAAATGAATATTGTGATGATTTCTAAAGTCCACTTCAGGAGTTTATGAGGTCACTTCCGTAAAAGAGATGTGTGTGTGCACACACACAATGCATTACAACTTTTGCACTGCATCACTTTCTTTTTTCTTTTTCTTTGCTGTCACATTGAAAAAAAAAAAAAACTCTTTCATTTTATATATTTTTTTTTTTCATCAGTGCGATGGACAATGCTTGAAAGTCAGTCTGAGAAACTGTGGAAAAGGAGACTGATAAATAATGGAACTGTATGAAGCCTTATCACAGAGCTGAATCAATGCATGTCTGGTTTGAAACAATCGCTTGTTCACAAGCCTTTAACAGTTCCTTCTTTTCCAGATTGTATATTCATGAGATTGTGCACACACATTTGGCCAGTGTGGCATAGATTGTAATACTACTACTGCTCAGTCTATTGACACTGCAGATACTGGCACAGGGTTGCTCCTAAAGACTACAAGATACGGTGTCAAACAGACATTGATTATATTTTCTCACACATTGTCACTTTTCTCACGCACACTTGCCATCATACGGCACAGCCATATGATGTGCACTATAATTGCAAGCATAAGAACCTACACATGTACTGGCTGCTCAGCAAACTGATTGTGAACCTGATTCAGTGGAAAAGACATCCCAACATACATGTAGGCCTACATACAAATTGTACATTTGATCATACATAAATGTATTCCTTTTATTACAAGTGCAGGCATAGAATGTATAATATGCACACAATAGCAGAACATCTCAATACAAGCTATACTGAATCATAATACAAGTGTACTGTCATTATTTCTTTTTCTTTTATTGTTATTGGTGGGGCCACTTATTATTTTTTTTAAAGGCATAATTTACCATTTGCAGATGAAAGCATTAGTGCTTTAAAATAGTTCTAAAATGTGAGTTAGGGATAGAAACAACCACTGTCAAAATTTGAATCCGTATAATTGATGTGAAGTGTTGTTAAATACACAAAATGTGAACAATAGTTATAATAAAAATGTTTCCAGACTAAACCGTATACAGTTACGGTTTACTGAGAAAAACCCTGATATCTCCTTATATTTTAGGTTTTATTGCAAATATTTCATATGGTAGGATGTTTTATGATACAACAGACCTACACATATGCATCAAATGTGATATCTTGAACATTTTTGAAATCACTGCTCCCAAAGGTAAACTGGACCTTTAAGTACCTTGGTACAATCCTACTCACAAATGTACCTTTTAATCCAAGCATACAAATGTACTCGTTGTAAAAGATTGTTTGAAGAGTGCTTATGTTCTCCAATGAGGAAAAGTACCTTTAATAGCCATCTCGGCACATCTGCTGCAGCTGCAAGACTTGAACCAAGGATGTTGTGATTGATAATCTGTGGTCTTCTCTGGACACAATTTAAAGTCACAACAGCTCCACTGTTTATAAGGTCCAGTTGGAACTGTTTGGCAACTGTGTGATACCAACACTGGTCTACTACCTTTGCAAATCCCAAAGCTTATACCTGCTTACCCTAGCCACACAGAGACAATCTACCAAAAAAAGAAAAAAAGAAAAAAAATGAAAAAAAGAACAACAAGCAAACCCTACATGGCGAGAGGAATGACATGTTCATACATATATTATCATGAATAATCATGATACTGTTATATAATGTACGTAGCGTAATTAGCATTATCATTGTAACCATCTTATTTTCCTTTGAATACAACTGTTGTCAAAACCATATTATTTTACAATTTACAATACTGTAAAACGAGGAATGTTCGCATGCATTTTAATTTCGTGAATTTCACGAGCGCTGACATTTGCGAAATTAAAATGCACGCGAAAATTCTTGCCTACACATTATGCATTGGATGCCAATTCGCAAAAATTTCATGCTGCGAGAAAGGCCATCGGCTGCAATTCGCGAAATTTTCATACCGCGAATATATCGTGTTTTACAGTAATCTATTGCTCTCATTCTCAATATAATCACCGTTCACTAAACTACGTCCTGCGCTATTTCAGTTTCACTACTACTACGTATCACTGTTGTTGATCACTGGTAATACTGTACAGTATGATGGGAGTACAAATGTTAAAGGAAAGGCGAAAAGAGTGTGCGAACGCATGCAATCATGCTTTGGAAATGAACAATAACTACACTGTACTAAGTTCATTAAAATGATTTATTTGAACAAGACTGTCTTTGGGAAATATCGAGTATTAAATCCCACCACTTGTAGTTTTTTTTTTCTTTTACAGCATCAAGTGTTTTACTACTCTCAATCCTAATTTTCTTTCAAGCTTTGTATAATATCAGAGATTCTAGTAGCAAGTAGTACAATACAGTTCAGATTTACCAAGCTGGAACCATTGTTCAGCAATGCCTTGCTAACGATGTCAACACATTTAAAAGCATGCATTGTGTGCATCTCTCCAGCGCTTGCTTTTAAGAGTTGGACTTTGGACTTCCTCCTACAGTGCCGTTGAATTGTCAACAGTATGTTCATCAGACTGATGCAGAATTAAAGAATGCAATGGATTCTGGCAGATTATCAGTGAAGGTAACAGAAATAATTACGATGTAAAACAAATATGATATGGTACTAGTATTGTATACAATCAATGCAACGTTGGTCCATGAAGCGAAGATTTGTTCAAATTTAGATATGAATCTCTGTGTGAGGCCACATTTCCCTACATTCCCATAATTTTGGCAAAGAGTGTCTCCTGGTGGGAGCATGGGTGCATGACTGAAGGCAAAAAAACAACAACAAAGAGCACACACACACACACACAAACTCATTATTGCTCACAATTTATGCTATGTGAAAAGCATTTACCATAAACTTCACCTACACTTGTACATGTATATCAAGTGGAATCCACAGCCACCAGAGAAAATCCAAGTTTAGACTCGCATGAATATCGACTTACATATCAAATTAACAAATGTACGCTGTATGTTTGTACTGTATCTATCGGGAGCAGAATTTCACCTCAACTTGGCCAACATTTGGACTTGTACAAAGTCAGCTTTGGCGAGGTTTGCTGTACTTCGTAAGGCAGGGTCTGAGTAGACTGCAGCAGACATTCCCCCCCCCCCCCCCCAAGAATTCACTGGTCTCTACACAATGAGGGAATGTTTTAATTTGTTTGTGTCCATCAACCAGTCGGAACAACTTGATATTGCTCCATCTCAGCTGACATTTGGATGATGGATTACTAGTTCTTGTTTGCATTATCAAGGTTTAGTTTCAGGCAAAACCAGAATGCTAATTATATCAACATCATGAGGATGTACGGTACTCTCTTCAAGAGGGGTCTCTCACCACAATTTGAGATGGCGACAGTTTAGTATGCCATTCAGTATTACTACGTTATGAAGCTGAAGTAATTGTTAGCATGCAAATTACTGAATTTTCCATCCAGTTCTTTTCACTGAAACTGATTGACAAATTGCCCTTCACCATCATTATAGATAAATGCTGGTTATTCAGTGAAGCTGAAACAGTCCTCTTACATGTACATGTTTTGGAGCAGATTACAATCAGCTTTGGAGAGAAAAGAAATTCCTTTGGTCATGATTTACGTCAACTAGTCTCATAAGAAAAGAATTTAAGAAAAGCATGAACGATGTTGAGAATTATAATTTGACAAGACTTCCACAGGGGAGTGCTTTACATTGCATTCCTCTGGTTCGAAACAAGATTAACGAAAATAAACTGGGGGGGGGGGGGGTAGCTGAACCTATGGCTGCAAATGACATCCTATTTTTTGCTATCAAAGTGTTGAGAACCCTTCCATTTACTTCCACTAACAGTCAAGTTCAGGCAGAATCTTGTCATTTTCATCCACTGTCAAGCAATTAATACATGACTTGGTATTCCCACCTGGATTAATGGTTGGTAATGACAACGTTACACCAAAGTACAATGTACATTGAATTCATACCTCACACTGTCACTTCTCACCTCTTAGATCTTAAATTTTTCGCAAATGATTGTCTATTCATTTCTCTCTTTCCTACGTGTATCACACTACATCACCACATGACTTTCTAAGATGAAGAAATATTCTCACAAAAATTGCCACTTTAGTGAAAGTTCAGTGACCTTTGCCCTTGAGAGATTTTGCCCAAAATATAATCAGCACAACTGTACCAAATATGTTCACTGTAGCATACCCTAGCCTGGTACTATGAATATTTATCACAGGAAGATTTTTGTCTTTGTTTGTTTTGTTTTTTTCTCTCCAATTACTATAATGAGACCTGGGAACACACGGATGGATAGACGGATCGACAAACTGAAGACATACAGCGTACAGTGTACATGTATGATACCCCCTGGCCACCTTCAAGGCAAAGGCATAATTTAGATGGCTGTAGTGACTTTAAATGGTGGATTGTGAGGACAGACAAGAAACAGAGCATGGCCCACTATCCAAATGGAAAATGGGCTAGTAAAACAGCTTTGCTCAGTTATCCATGATTACCATGCAGTGCAAACACACATGCACACACACCCACATAGATAAAACACATCACATTCATGTTACCGTGTGTACTTAGCTATAATTTTCATTTTGTATTACAATTCACAGTGTACTGTATATTCTTATTACCTCCGCCAAGGGAGGAGGTTACGGTATGTTTTCCTTACCGTTTGTTTGTTTGTCTGTGTGCAAAATAACTCAAAAAAAAATGCAAAATGGATTTGGATGAAACTTGCAGGAAAGGTTGAGAATGACACAAGAAACAGATGATTAAATTTTGGCAGTAATCTGGAAACTTTTATGGATTTTATGAAGGATTTTTCTATATTTTGGCAGGTAGGGTCAATGAACTTGACCCTACCACTGGGAGTTCAAGCTGCATATTTTTGAGGTTTTCATACGCACACTAAAGTGCGTGCTCTACTGCGAGGTGCGCCGCGCAGCTGAGGGTTTATGACTTAACAAAAGCCTTCAATAATTACCTCCGCTAAGGGAGGAGGTTATGTTTTCGTTAGACCGTTGGTTTATGTGTTGGTTCGTTAGTTAGTTAGTTAGTTAGTTAGTTTGTCCGTGTGCGAAATAACTCAAAAAGTAGTTGACGGATTGGGATGAAACTTGCAGGAAAGGTTGAGAATGACAGAAGTAACAAACGATTAACTTTTGGTAGTGATCCGAGAATTTTGGGGGAATTTATGAAGGATTTTTTTATATTTTGGCAGATAGGGTCAATGAACTTGGGAGTTCAGGCTGCGCATATTTGAGGTTTGCATGCGCGCACTAAAGTGCGTGCTCTAGTTTCTGCTAGGGCGAGGCGTGCCGTGCAGCTGAGGGTTTATGACGTAATACGTATGATTCTATAATGGGAAATCGGGTGACTTTCAGCACACAATGCTATACTAGCAAATGGGTGGAAATCACTGATATCTCTATGGAAGAACAAGATCAGTGGTGGAAATGAGCTGCATGCTTGGCGGAGGTCTGCGCTCTCAGAGTGCTTCTCTAGTTCAATATAAATCCAGAGGAGAAGTCTAAGATTCATTGGAAAACTTAATGCTTTTAGAGTCAACAGTGAAACATTTGAGAGGAACATGCCTAAAACTGAACAATAATACAAACATGCACCTGTGGTGTGAATGGGTGGGGAAAGATTTTGGAATCGCAGGAGTACTATAAGTGTAGTAGAGAATGAACATGTAGTTGGTCTGTGGCATTAATTGCCAATTTTTACAAATGAAACGAAAAGTATGCAGGATGACAAGGACACAGCTCTTCACAGTTACAAGCAGACTCTACACAATGCTGTAATAGAGGTGTTACTGTAAACATATGACTACATACGAGCAGTACTTGCTTTATTACCCCTGGTTGATTTCACACACTTTCTTTGTGTAGCTGAATCTTATGTTAATTTTCCTACAATATGTCAAAGCAATGGAGTGATGTCTTTTGATACAATTTCCGGCTCAGTCAGGGCATGGCATATAAGGCTGGTTCCTACCAGCAATATCTGGTTAAATTTCACTGAGGAAAACTGTAAATAAGACTCTTGATAGATTGACTGACATCTCATTCTGTAATAGAAGCATGGTATATTATAGGATTATTTTACAGATCTACACACTGTATTAAACAAATACAGTAGGTTGTATGCATTTACTTCCATGTTATGATATAAATTATAAACATGATGTTGTACATTGAATTTTTGTGCATACACTAGGATTAACCTCACTAAATGTACATTGTAACTACTGTAGCAGGACTTGTATCCAATTTGTAGATTTATCATTTGTTTTTTAACATATTCTGTGGATTTATGACAGCACTATTAAAGATTGGTGAGAAACAAGTTCATTTCTACAATCCTTATTTACCAGTTACCACTGTAAAGCACATCAGAGCTTTGGAAAGACGATATGTTGGTGCTGTATGCTGAATTAATACTGTACATGCACGCCCAGAGAATAGGCCGCACATATGGATGTCACGCCTCAGAATAGCCAACACCAGTGGTTAGTCATAAAATACAGCTGTATGCAAAATAACATATTGTATGCAAGCAAGCGCAACTAAATAATTGTAAAATGGATGTTTGTGGTTTTTCTGATGCTCAAATCCACCCTTACCCTCTCCCTTCTTTAAAGAAGAAAAAAAAAATGAATATTAACCCCTTAATAGCACCAAACCAGATAATCACACACTATTTCACTTGCCACTTTGTCACCTGTGGTAATTATAGCATAGCTCTATGTGGTCTGAAGCAGTGGTTTCCACTCTAAACATATTGCTATTGTGGCCAGGGAATAATAATAGGTCATGGCCACAGACCATGGTTAATTTGGTGCATGATGTATTTCGTTGGGTTCGAGAAAATCATCTTTCTCTCTCTCTCTAAACAGTGATTGATACATTCTGATAGACAGACTCATTTATAAAGTTTTTAGCATGTGGCCTAATTTCTCCCATAAAATTCTATGCAGAGTAGAAGGAGAGATGGGGTGAATTCTCCTTCTTCCTCTTCTTCTTCTTTTGTTCATATCACTGTCATATCACCCTACAACATCACAGTAATTTTTTTTTTTCCTTTGGCAAAGATTTGTGTAGAGTGAATATGAGGACCGTGTGGCAATGGCATAGTCAGCTTCTTCGTTGTGCACATGTAATTGCTCCTTACATTGTATCATGAAAACACGAAAAACTCTAAAATTACATTGCAAGTACAACTACACTTACAATTGTTGATTCTAAAACACTATTTGCTTACGAAATTCTACCATACTGTTTGTCTGACTTCACCCTTTAATACTTTATCATGGTCCCCTGGAACAAGGTTTGAAATCTCACATCAACCCTTTATGTGTCAAGCCACTCAACTTTATGAATTGAATTGAATTGAATTGACAAACTTTCTGTATATTTTTTCAAACTAAATATTAATTTCTGGTCAGTTCTTAATCTTCTGTTTGCGTTTATACTCAAAAAGCTGCATCACTGATCCCTTGCGTCTATCCCCAAGTTGAATTATCCTTCGGGTTTAAAATGCCAGGTTTAATTGTGTCTATGTGTGTCACACACAAAGACACTGCTATACAATGTAGCTTCTGACCATCCGAGCATTGAGAACTTAGGGTTTCTGGGACGAACACTGAACTACAACATAGGGCTTTCTATAGCTCAATCGGTAGAGCACTGGTCTAGCAAAAGGCGTGGCCTGTCGCCTTTTATTATTATCACTTTTTGTGATATCTCAGCCATTTGAAAACCAATTTTCATCAATGTTGAATCCTTCTTAAAATTACATGCTCTTTCATATTTCCTAAGAGGTTTCTCATTATCTCACTTTATAGGAATGTTCAAAACATGAATCCCCACCTCAACCAGTACTGTACAGTCCCTTTAAATTCAAGCGTGATATGTGAGAGTGGGAAAGAGAGCATTCCTTCAACGGCACATGTCCTTGGCTCATTACAACTGATGGACAGATTAATTATCTCTTAATTGGTGACAATTGCATCAGTAATGGCTGCTAGTTTCCTTGCAGAGCTTCCAAGTGACACTTCGCTCATTATCACATAAAACAGTGAAGCAATGTAGTCATAAGTCAAAACGATGGGATCCATACCCACTTCGCTCATTATCACATAAAACAGTGAAAGCAATGTAGTCATACAGTAAGTCAAAACTATGGGATCCATACCCACTTCGCTCATAATCAGATGAAACAGAAGAATACGAAGCAATGTAGTCATAACAATGGGATCCATACCCACTTCACTCATTATCACATAAAACAGTGAAGCAATGTAGTCATACAGTAAGTCATAACAATGGGATCCATACCCACTTCACTCATTATCACATAAAACAGTGAAAGCAATGTAGTCATAAGTCAAAACGATGGGATCCATACCCACTTCACTCATTATCACATAAAACAGTGAAAGCAATGTAGTCATAAGTCAAAACGATGGGATCCATACCCACTTCACTCATTATCACATAAAACAGTGAAAGCAATGTAGTCATAAGTCAAAACGATGGGATCCATACCCACTTCACTCATTATCACATAAAACAGTGAAAGCAATGTAGTCATACAGTAAGTCATAACAATGGGATCCATACCCACTTCACTCATTATCACATAAAACAGTGAAAGCAATGTAGTCATAAGTCAAAATGATGGGATCCATACCCACTTCGCTCATTATCAGATAAAACAGTTAAAGCAATGCAGTCATAAGTCAAAACGATGGGATCCTGTGTACCCACTTCGCACATTATCAGATGAAACAGAAGAATATGAAGCAATGTAGTCATAACGATGGGATCAATACCCACTTTGTTCATTATCAGATGAAACAGAAGAATATGAAGCAATATAATGATAACGATGGAATCCACATCCACTTTATTATCTGTCCTTTCTTTTCCTTATATACATTGTTGTCAGTGCAATGAAATGAAAACAAAAACAGAAAATTCAAAAATCCGGGGGGGGGGGGGGGGGGGGAGTCATGGTATTACCATTTAAGATATTGATGGATGTTTTCATGCTTCATTATTCAGTCACCAAGGCATGATTATTTTCTCTACTGGCCAAAAGTACTGTAAAAGTGGATATTTTCACACGACTAATTTTTCGCGCTCGGCCGGATAAGAAGAGTTTCGCGTGTTTTTAATTCCGCGATATCAAGACATTCAACTACAGGAACAAATGGCAAGCAGAAATATTCGCGTGCTTTTTTTTTTCGTGCTAGTTTCTGATTGCGCGAAATGCGCAAAAATGTGTGTGTGTGTGTGTGTGTGGGTGTGTGTGTGCGAGTTGGGGGAAGGATGCAAGATTTAAATTCTCAATGTTATGAAACAAGCTATTTTGAGTACAGGCCAGGAAGAAGTTAGCAAAGTAAGACACTGAAGACCAGAGAAGCCAGAAGGAAGTTTTTGTACGAGAACAAGTTTTCTGTTCATTGTATACAAACTTCAGTAAATGATCTTAACTTGGATGGAAGAAAAAAAAATTGAATTATTGATAACACAAGATAACAGTCACAAGTTTAATATGCTCTTACATTTGTACATCAAATTTAAAGGCACATACATTGTAATGTCTCATACTCACCAACTATAGTAAATCTCGATATTGATTTCCCTGTTGACTTTCCTCCTTCTCCTCCTCCACTTCCTCCATCTCCAGATTGAGGAGCGTGGCCATCACTGCTGCTGGTGGGCTCTGTAGTGTGGTGGCCTGGCCGTAGCAAGGCGCCGAGGTTCTTCCAGCTGCCGTTGTTGGGGGCGGGCTCAAACTCCGCGAGGTGGCACATTAGGGCGTAGATGTTGATGCTGCTGAACGGATCCGACTCGTACCCCTGCTTGAAGGCGGGCCCATGCGCGATGAAGAAGGGGTGCATCGACATGAGGGAATTGTTGTAGCCGTGCGTGCCGAGATGGGCTGGTCAAAAGAAGGGGCATCAATGCCAAATGCCACTTAAAATCAGATATATATTGCAGAATGGAAGTCTTTTTAATTCCAACATCCTAGCCTCATCAGCCATAAAATTATATCAATTCTAATGATTCCTGATAGACTACCGCACACACCATGTATTTAGCTAGTCTATTTATTTATTTATTTATTTTTTATTTTTTATTTTTATTTTATTTTTTTGCGAATCAAGACTTCCTGACAATTTCATAAGTGATTACTAGTAATGTGATTGTGGAGTACAGTACTGAACGGAGAAATGTATGCGTGCATGTCACATTCATGTAGGGATCAGAGTTAATATATTTGAGTGCTTTTGAATTTTAATACAAATAGCATCACACTCCCAAAATAAAAAATCATGACATATTCAGCATAATATGCAAAATTATGCATGAAGACATTTAGATTACTCGTGTACAGTGGAGTCAGGATTAACTGGCTATTGACATTCTAGAAGGCGTGTAAGAATTATCACAACTGAAGGAATGACAGGTTCTGGTAAAATCTAAATCTCAAAAAGTACAGTTTATCCACAGTCACACAAATACACATGGCATGCCAGCACAGTAAGTACATGTATGAAAGTACACCTTTTTAACTTAAACTGCCTCAGTGCAAGTAAACAGATCTATCAACAACAAGAAAGGAAACTTGCTCTTTTTGCCAAACTTCCCTGCCATGGTAACTGGGGAAAAAAAAGGAAGAAGCCATGAAATTTAAGAGCAACAAATGAAATATACTTTACACATGTATACCTTTAATACTCCATGATGAAAATACTACAGTTGTATGTTAAGATGGTAAATTCCACAATGATTTCTCTTTTTTTTTCTTCATTACTCTTCTCCTTTTCCTACTCATTGAACTAGAGATAAAAGAGAGAGGTTGGTGGAGAGATATATATATTCAACATAACTACTCACTTGGCCAATATTCATCGCTTGTGTTGCTGTGTATTTGCCATCCTTCGTGGGCCACAAGAAGGATAGGAGCGATGCGACGGTTGTCACGGTAATGATAATAAGCTGGGATGTCTTCTTTCAAGTACACTGTCATATGCTCATTTTTGCCATGCAACGAGTGGTAAATGGCCTCCCTGTGACTATCTGCAATTTGAAAGTAAGATACATTTATCGAGATACTCATTTTTCTGAGGAATATCATAAAAGCAATCACTTATAATCAACTGCATCTTTACCTTTAAGGATTCGGAAAAAAAAAAAAAAAAGTTGGAAAAATGTGCCGGTAATGTGGTAGTTGTATAAAAGGCAACCAGGCAAAAGTACATAACTGTAAACAGCAGTCAAAATAATCAATTTATAGAGCACATACCCTCATTTTGTTAAAGGGTTTGAAAGAAATGACTGCATGAAGCCAGCAAATTAGTGACTCATTTACACGTAGCAAGATACAAGTAAAAACAGAACTTCCTACATTGTACCTCTCCCAAAACAATACGAAATAAAGACTAAAAGCATTCTAGACCAAAACAAAACAATTGTTTCAAATGAGTAATCTAAAAGCATTGTTTCAGTCCCTACTTGCTCTCTTAATCTTCTTTCATTATTCTTGTTGAGAAAAAACAGAAAAAAAAACATGTTTTAACTTTTGCACACTTTGTTTTAACACAAAGAATTTCAATCAACAATCTTTTTCCAGAGTAAACACTAGCAAAAAAATAAAAGATAAATACTGCTTTGGGTAGTTAAGATAATTTTCATTACATTTTAAATGTCATTTGCTGATTCCACCATTTCTGGTCATATTCCTGTACAAAATAATAAAAAGAAGTAGCAGCCAAAGAAAAATTTCCAAAACAAAAATCTTCTTGAATACTTGGTTTCAGACAGCCTGGAAAGTCATTAAAAGTGATTACACTGATTTCAGTCTAACTGAATATAAACATTCCTAGCACTCTTGAAAATGTAAGAACTGCTGCAAGTTTCTTTTGAAAACTATATGTGACCGTGCATCACAAAACGAACAAAAAGTTGCACCCCTTCATTTTGCGTGAGGACTCAAAAAAGGTGAAATGGTTCAACCAAGTCAATCTTGAATTTTTCATATTTTCTGAAAGAGCTATCCTTCTTCTATATTATTTTTTAGTTTGGGATCTTAACATGAATGGGAAAGTGTATTTTTAGCAGTTTTTCTACAACCCTTTTTGGGGGAAGAGTAGAATGATTAGGTACGTCTTGGAGGCCGGTATTCATTTCTTGAAATCCTTCGCACACTCTTCACTTTCAAGTCTAATAACTTTTGAAAGGATGACGCTACTGCTTTGAAAGTTAGCATTACTTATGGGCAGAATGTGTTTAATAGAACATATTTAATTTTAGCTTAATCTGATGATCCCTTCATTGTTGTTGCTTCGGTGGTTTACATCCCTTGTTTTGTCCCTTTCATGGTACAGCTAGCATGGCTTGATAAAGATTAAGCACTTGAATAGACCGTGTACTTCAGAGCCTCTTTTCACAGTTCACACTATTCCAGAGTGTGTGCTTTCTTTCCAGTGTTTAGGTACATGTAGGTTTTAAGGGTAGTCCATTTGAATTGAGATATTGTACATCACTTTAAAGTTTAGAGTCTGCTCTTTTAGAATCTTGCCCCTAACTAAAAATCCATGTCTGGTGACTTTTTGTTGGTTTTGTGGTGCAGGGTCGCATATTATCAAATATCCAATGTTTACCATCATCAAGTGGGATACATTCTTTGGGACACAAAAAGGCATGCACAAATAGAATGAGAATTGAAAGATCTTTGTTTTCTCAAACCATTGAATATGAATTAAAATGTTGCATCGAACTCCACAAGGATGTTATAGTTTCTCTTGGATGGTTTCTCCAAAACTTACTCCAACAATTTACCCATCTTGTGGTGTATAAAATTTGTGCACTTGAGTATTTCTACATTGTACCCATAATTTCAACCAATTAAAACCATATCAGTGAATGGTTTTTGCATTACTACAAACTTACAAACTTGTTCAATCATCAATTTGGGTAACATCACTGCTCTTGTGAACTAATTGCTTTAATAGATATGAAAGTAGGCATCCTCATCTTTATCATTCAACCTTGCCCTGTAAACTTGCGCAATATCACCCAGTTTACTACATCATAGAGAAACTAATGCACTGAAAGAAAGTAGTGCAATTTGATGAAAGTTAACCTACAGTGTACAATGTATTCATTACTAATCAACTGCATCACTTGCAGTGACCACTTGCTAGAAATGTGTAATCCACGATTCTCTTCGTGAAATACTTTGCTGAAGTGGGCCATTCATAAACATGTTATGGAATTTCTCTAAATCCCCCCCCCCCCCGGAAAAAAACAAACAAACAAACAAACATGTGTAACAGTTCAATGGAGGCTTGTTACGGTAACAAATTACTCCACAAGAAAATATCGAATATGGTGTGTCCAATAAATTTTCCATTTCCTTTACTTGCTAACAAATGGTAATTTGTTAGATCACACAGCTTCACAGCAAAACATCTGCATTATCTGTGTGTTACTGCCCTCGCATGGATATATCATTATAGCTGATTATTTCAGTTTTTCACAGCCTTTCTCATGCAATGTGGACGGGTAAGGGTGGTACACTACGAGTAAGTGCAAAAGTGGAATTTTTCGCAGTGTTGAAATTTTTGCGTATTTCGCGCAACTAGAAGCTAGCACGAAAATAAAAGCATGTGAAATATTTTTGCTCGCCTTATGTTCCAGTAGTTACTTGATCCCATGGAAATAAAAACATGCAAAACTCTTTACCCGCCGAGCGCGAAAAATTAGTGGCATGAAAATATCCACTTTTACAATATATCTTGGAAACACAAAACTCTAGTGTGGATTGACTAGTACAAAGGCCCAAGTCAAGCTGTACAAGAGCAATCATTTTCAAACGCTTTGTTAAGTAGCGGGGCGGATCGAGGAATTTCGTAAAGGGGGGCGCAAACAATATTTCTGGTGCTACTTCTGGGTTTCATCTCATTTTTTTCGTTTTATTTCTTTTGTTTTAAGAACAAATAAAGAGGGGGCGCACGCTGGATCCACTGGTCACTAAATAGTTCTCAACAAGTGATTTTATTTGTGCTGCATATAATAACTAGCAATTACCATTATGGGGCCAAATGCTGACAATAGGGTTGTTGCTAATGACACGGAAGGGATAGACCTTTGGGTCCACGTATTGTTCAATGACGATGACTTTATGCGGGCTGATTGATGTCATTCCATGATCAGATGTGATGATGATGTTCACCCGGTCATACAGACCCGTTTCTTTGAGTCTCCGCACTAAATAGCCAGCAGTTTCGTCACACATTCTTAACACTGGCAGCAGGCGCGGGGAATCTGGGCCGTACAAGTGACCAGAGTGGTCCGGTTCGTGGAAATAGAGTGCACCAACATTGACATCGTCGTTGAGAAAGTGTTCGACAATCATGTCGATCCTGGCGTGAAAAGGATAGGACTGATTATACTCTGGGAAGTAATAGTTTGGGAGGATGCCGTTGAATTTCACGTTCCCGCTGGGCCAGAAAGCAACGGCGCTCTTGCCCCCTTGCTTCTGGTTTGTGATCCACACAGGTTCGCCCCCGCCCCACCACCTGGGATCCGTGCTGCCCATCGAAAAAGTTTCGTTCAGCACGGGATCATACATTGCGTTCCCTGTGACACCGTGCGTCTCCTCGTACAGTCCCGTGACAAGGCTGAAATGATTAGGAAATGTCTTGGTGATAAAAATGTCTTTGGTGAATTTGGCCTTCACTCCAGCAGAGCTTAGTTCATCGAAGTTCGGTGTGTCTGTTTTCTCCGTGTAATCCCAGCGAAACCCGTCGAAAGACACAATAAGAACCAGCGGTTTCTTTCCGCCAGTGGCAGCGGCGGGGCCCGCCGGCGGTGCCTCCGTTGCTCCCCGGACGAAGGCCACAACAACGAGCGTCAGGAACACTACGTCTTGTACGATGGTCATCATAACATCGAGACGCTAGCTACGGTAGCAAGAATTAGAGAGATAAGCACAGATGGAACTAACCCTATCTACGATGAGCATTTGGACGTCCTCATCTCGATCTCCTTTTCAAATGGCATATAATAGACATGTTCTAAAAGTTTGTCGGACCGTCGTCTAGTGCGAGAAGCAAATGCAGTGAAAACTAGACAGCGCGCGATGAGTCGTTGTCGCGATCGATCTATTTGTACGTACTACTGTACCCACCACCGACCGCCTAACGTTAGTGATTTACGTGTACGGCAGTAGTTTCTTGGATGTATTAAAAGCTGGCTGCTGTCGGGTGAGCGAGCGGGCGGGTGTACACAATACGCGCTGCGACTGGTTTCTATGTGGACGTACGTACACGTAAATCCCATCCTGTACTAGAATGACTACAGTACTGTATGCATGGTGCCCAGCCTTTATATTAGTGAAAGGGGCCGGAGGCGCAACAACAAGAACAGCAACTACAACACAAACAATATCATACAAAAGACTAAACAACAACAACAACAACATCAAGTCAAGTTTTCGTCCATCAGCTGAGGTTTCGCAATCAAATATGTACAGAAGGTGTACTTAGATTGGGACAGGGACATGAGTCAGCGAGAGAAAACAATAATTTGAAGAAACAAGCAAAATACATGCATTATAGACGTGCAGAAAATGCTCAATTTATTTTCGCACACCATTCAAATGCAACACAAACCCCATGTGGGGACAAGTACATTGTTTTGTAAGACAACAAATTGAACGAGGTTGATGTTTACATGACATGTTCACTCTAAAAACACAAATGTTAAATTAGCATTTAAAAGGGCCGAGGAGTGACATTTTTAAAGTGTTGGTTTTCCTGCCAGATTCAACATTTAAAATGTTATCTTAAAAGTTGGATGCAACACTTCAAAAATGCTGTCACTCCTCGGCCCTTTTAAATGTTGATTCAACATTTGCGTTTTTAGAGTGTTCAATTTGTCTTTCTTAGGTACCAATCAAGATAGGTGGGGAAAAGGTGATCAATCGTTTTATGTTCACTCAGAATTTCAAAATAAATTCCAAGTGTTTCCAACAGAAAAAAAAAAAACCCAAAACAAACCGGAAGTGATGTCACCCACCCTTCTCCCCTAAAGAAAAACAAATTGTATGGCATGATCACCCCCTCACGATTAGCAGATTGATGTTCATTGACATGCAAATTACTACCTCATTAAGAACTACTTTTATCTCCCCGTTAGAATCTCACATAATAACTAAATGTGTTCATTCATTCATTCATCCATTCATTGAATGAATGACTAAATGTGTCACAACATGCAGAATAAAACACAACAAAATTACGTAAGCGGTATATGATTTCATATGCTTGCATTCAATCAATAAACAGTAATAATAATAGTGGCTACTTTTATAGCGCACAGGGCCACTTTTTGGTGCTTATGGCGCTTCAAAAAATGAAACGATTGATACATGGATATAAATACAGTAAAATCCAGTGAAGATTTGTGGGAAAGGAAGAAATTAAGAGATGAATTACACGTAGGACATCATGCTCCACAACCTACTTAGAAAACACGAAAGAAAGAACTGAAATATACACTCAGCGAAAAAGAAAGTAAACACTTTTTCCAGTTGATATTTTTCATAAAAGATTTTGATAAAAATAATTGTGTCATATAGCATATTAAAGATTATTTAATTGGCTATCAAGCTGGAAGGTTTATTACGAAGGGAAACTTTATGCATGAGTGAGCACATTCATTTTTGTCCTCCAGGGCAGAAAGGCGAAAATTGCAAAAATTGACATATTGAAATTCATGTGCAAATGCCATCCAAGATAGCAATGATAACAAAAGACCAATTTAACGCAATGGGAGACATGAATGAAACAGCAGAAATAAGTTTCCGTTCCCTTGTTTCCCTTTGAACAAAAACAGAGTGAAGGTGGAACATAAGAATTTTCTATCAATTCAAAATTTAAATGGCATAGCGAGTAAGCCGCAAAGGTGATAAAATCGACAGAATTTCTTATTTTCACCTTTTGAATAAGGAATTTAAGAATGCATTAGACTAATTTAAGAACCAAATATAATTTCACTTTTTTTTTTAATTTGGAATAACGTTTCAATTTAACCTTGTTTGTTACCATTACTTTTTCTATTATGTCCTTTGACTATGGATTTGACAGATGATTCTTCAATTTCCTCCATTATTTTTTGTCTTTCTTTATCTTTGGAGGGTTACAGAGACATTATAGGGATCATAGGTTGATTTTTGCAAATTGATTTGCATTTTTATTGTGTTTGATTTGTCTTTGGTTCTCATTGTGAAAGAGCATACACGCTTGACTAACAACTTGTCCACTATGATTTTTGCAATTTTTACTTTTGTGCCTAGGAAGAGAAAAACGAATGTGTTCACTCATGCGTAAAGTTTCCCCTTTTTATTGACCTACTGGGTAGATAGCTAATCAAATTACCTTTAACATGGTATACGTAAAACACCATCATTAGCCAAATAGTCTATATGAGAAAGATGAACTCGAAAAAGTGTTTACTTTCTTTCTTTCTTTCTTTCTTTCTTTTTTTTTTTTTTTTTGCTGAGTGTAATACTATAATGGCAGGTGTATGATTCATTCATGATTATTCATGTAGTTGCATAATATAATTTCAAACCTAGTTAAAGCTGCCTAACTTTCTCAACACGAAGAACAACTTGTTTGTGTACAAAATCAGACGCCCCGCGAAGTGTTGAGGTGGTGGTAACGATTGTATTACATACACACAACAAAAATTATAGCTCCTCCTTAATCAAAATAGAGAAACTTTTGAACCAATTATAGTTTTAGTATAATCATTTGGTAGGAATATTTCATACACTGTTGACTAAATTCTGTCTGAAAATACAAATGATCTATTCTGTCACGCACAAATGAGCAATACACATACCGAAAGACAAGTATTTTCAACAGTCATATAACGAGTCATTTTGGGATGTGTGAAAAATCCAGTTTCTGGTGTATGTTTCAGTGTTGTTGCTGTTTTATTATCATCCACCCTTTGGTCCTCATTGCACCTATCCTGACACTTTTATGATTTTACGATCAGGCGAGCACAGCTTTATGGGGAAACGGCTTCGTTCAAATGTCCTGTATACTGCAAAATTCATTCCGTTAACTGAAGGAATATACACCGGATATCGTTATCAGGATGTGCACCGGTCAGCACCATACACGATATGCGAACACAAGAGGGAGTCATTGTAATGTGGTTGAGTACGATGAACACACTGAAAAGCTGCAACAAGAAATGCTAAAGCGCACTGTTTATACTTTGGCATAAGGTGGTCAAACAGTGCAATATCACAGAGGCCAGAAACATAATCTTTCACAGGCCACTAAAAATGACCTTTGACCTTTGAAAAGTGCCCATTTTTTTCTTTATGCATGACGCGAAGAGATCACTCTCATCTTTACACAGAAGTTAGTCAATAAAAATATAACTCTTTATGCCAATTTATTTTGATAAAAACCCTTTTCATTCAAGTGTTCATGTTATTTATACATTCACAATGTTAAAAAAGGGAATAATGGCATCTCATCTCACGTGTCAGATTTACTTGCACATTGTGTCTAAATTTCCTGCAGTTTGACAAAAAGTAATATCTTCTTCTTCTTACAATTCGATTACTGAAGTATTTTATGTTTTTGAAGGCGTTTTCTTAAAATGAAATCATAGTTCTTGAATTAATGATGAGCAATTTTTAATCTGGCATATTTTAGGACAGAAGTCCAATGCAAGAGTTTGGCATAGTGACATCACTTTTTAAAACTCGCCATTGTCGTTTTGACTTCTTTTAGATACTGTTTCTATATTACTTAAAAAGATAGAATTGGTGATGTGTCAAGTTTCTATTATTTTACCCTTTAAGCTGGAAGTTTCAACTGCTCTCTTTGACTTATTTGGGTACTCTTTTATGATGTCACCTTGCGCTTGAAGTAGAATTGCTCTTTAAAGGGGAAATCCATTCCAAATATAAGTCAGTCTGATAAAAAAGAGTAAAATCTTTTGAGTTCAACTGTACAAATAATCTGACTGAAATCGGATGAAGAATAAGGAAGTTATGACGTTTTGAAGCTTTGCTTATTTCTGCATAACAGTTTTTGTATACAGTGGATATGAATATGCAAATGAGTGAGCTAAAAATGTCATGACCTCACAATTTTCCATTGATTGTGTACAAAAAAATAAATGACGAAAATTCAAATGTTTCTGACATTGAAGTCTGAAACGTGATGTTATTCCTGACTAAATAACTTTAGAATTAGTGATCTGTTAGATATACCAGGATTTCAGCGTTTGAATAAAAAAAAAATGAAATTTCAAGAATTTATGTACAAACAATATGGCAAGTTGTGAGGGAATGACATGCTCACTTTGCCATTTACGTACTCATATTGACCGTTCAAGAAATGTTACCTGAAAATGAGTGAAACTTCAAAATGTCATAACTGCCTTATTTTTCACCCGATTTCGACCAAAATTTTACCGTTGAAATTGTACTCTTTCTTATATCAGACCAACTTATATTTGGACTGGATTTCCCCCTTCAAGTTCCTTTGTGTGATTCGAATGCCGATTGGCACAAGCTCGCAGAAAAGACAATGGCACTGTAATTTTTTTATATGTCCATTGGTATGGTACCTGGTATAGGAGAGGTTATTAAGACGAGGCCTAGTCAGCCATTTAAGAACACGTTAAAGCGACTGTCCTCTGGTTAAAGGGATGGTACAGTATTGGTGGAGATAAGAATTGGGCTTTTAACTTTTTGCGAGATACCAAGAAAACACTTATGATATAGTACAGAGCATACCATTTTAAGAGGAATTCAAAGTTTATTTGATGAAAATCGGGAATGGAATGACTGAAACATCCAAAAACAAAGTAAAACAAAGCGATCGTAATAAAGTGTGGGTCCCACACTTTATTAGAATCACTCTTTTTGGGATATCTCAGCCATTTCAAAACCAATTTTCATCAAATAAACGTTCAATTCCTCATAGAATTACATGTTCTTTCATATTTTATAAGAGGTTTCTCAGTATTTCATCAAAAAATGTTAGAAACCTGAAATTAGGTCTCAACCAAAACTGTACAATCCCTTTAACCTTTTGACACTGCTCGTTTCAGTTCATCTCCCTCATTTTTGTCTGTTTGTTTGTTTGTTTGTTTATTTGTTTGTTTGTTGAACCTCCTGAACCTCTCCCGTTAGAAAATAATTACTTCTCAGCACAGCTGCTTGTACTTCATAGCTGAGCTAGTTGAATATCCATCTTGACCGATCGAGAGCACGACCTCGCAGGCGAGAGGTATCGTTTGTACAATAATTATTGTAATTATTGTATAAAATGTAATGCATACACACAAAAGTGAAAGAAATACTATCAGAATACGCGTTCGCGTGTATATTAGAGTTCTCTGTGGGTGACGGTGTACGTGTGTGTGTGTGCCTGTGAGGGAGAGAGAGAGAGAGAGAGAGAGAGAAAGGAAGCGACATGCACATTCAAATTCATACAAGAATTGTATTTATTTATCTATTTATTTATTTATTCATTTATTTATTTATTTATTTACTTACTTATTTATTTATTTATCTATCTATCTTTTTTTTTTTTTTTGGGGGGGGGGGGTTGTTTTCATAGATGCGTCGTATAGTGTTTAAGACAATGATTTTTTTTTGACACACTTCCAAGCACCAAGGCTTTGGTGTCGAAATACGCAGAAACGTTTGAGGTAAAACCAGTTAGGTGGATAATACATCTTTTGCAGATGGTTCACTTTCAGACCTAGTACTTTCGTGTCGAATGATGGCGCTGTTGTTTTTGTGTTTAATATACATGTACTGCAAAGCCTCTATACATGCTCTAGGACTCTGTAATATTATTTGTAATAACAATCACTATTTGTAATAATGCAATATCAACAATAACACAATTTTCCAAACAAACGTCTGCACTCTCAACTAAAAGTCATGCACAATATTCGACTAGGTATAATCCGAGGGTATCACTGTACATTGTTTTCTTTATAACGGATATCATTACAGACACGTATTCTATTTTCATAAGCACAGCAGATCTGAGAATTGTTTCTTCAGTATCTGGTCTTATTAAAAGAATACCCATTTTACGACTTCGTGCAGCTTTTGTGATTCAAAATTATGTAGGAACAAAGAAAACATTATCAGATTTTTTTTTCCTCGCCAGATGTTCAAGTTGAACAGACAGGAGAGGTGACTACATGATTATAATTATTACAATTTTAGAGATATGAATTCTTATAGGAAAGTATAGTTCCAGTTATAAGAATAATTAACGCAAGACAGCGGAGTGCGCTAAACTAAATCCTCTGGAAGTGATGGGTGTAACATGGAAATTGCAATACTTTTTTTTTTACAACCCCCCCCCCCAAAAAAAAAAAAAAAAAAAAAAAAAAACATGTGTCACAGAATGCTAGTGGCGATCTAGTTCAAGTATTACACATGCAGCAGAACTAGTTATGATTTAAAGAGGAATTCCGGTCCCGTTTTAAGTTATAGTCTGATAAGAAAGAGTAAAATATTACGAGTATAACACTGAAACTTTAATCAAAATAGGTGAAAATTAAGGAAGTCATGAAATTGTGAAATTTCGCTAGTTTCTGCAGAACAGTTCTCCTACAGTTCATATGAATATGCAAATGAGTGAGCTGATGTCATCACTTAGATCCTCCGCAAATTGCGAACTATTAAAAAAAAACCACACACAATCGAAAAGTCATTTATATATCGTGAATACACACACACACACACACACACACACACAAAATGATAAAAATTGAATGTTTCTGTTTTTACAGTGAAAAATATGATGTAGTTCCAGGTTGAAAAACTGCAAATTAAATGATCAATTAGATATATCAGGATTTGCGTATAATTATATGTGTTTGAATGAAAACTGGAAATTTCACAATTTAATGCTCAACCTCAATGGCAAGTTGTGAGGGGATGACATCATCATTTCAGTATTTTGCATATTCCTAATAAGTTCCTCATTTTTATCTGATTTAGATACATTTTTCATTGTTTTGCTTAGAAGTGTTTTCTTTCTCTTCAGACTAACTTTCTCATGTAATCGAATTGGGAATTTTAAAGGCAAGACTGAACGGTATTTCTGTACCCTCTGCTCCAGGAAATGTTTCGCGGTCATAAATAATGGCCAAGCTGCACGGTCGATGGTGCTTGAATGACCGGTGGATGTAAATTATAGTATCTATTATGACATCACAAATGGTGAGACTTATCAAGACGCTAAGACCATGAAGACTTTGAATCTTTTCTAGATTCTCAATAGGGCCTACTCAGCCCACATATTTATGTTCAGTTTTGTGTGACTTACTGTCTATGCCATTTTTACATATTACAGATGGATTTAGACCCGTCTTTGGATGTATAGACATCACAGAAATTTGCCAAGGAAGAAGTTGATTCTCTTAGATAAATATTGAAACATTGCTCATTGAAATCAGTGGGTATGATTGTTCAAGTGGTGGTCAATTTCAGCAACAATTTTCATCAATATTCGGAAGTCTGGATCACGATATGGATGGGTTGTAAGATGTACGGGTATAGCTATTTGCATGTCTGTGGAACGAAGTCTTCGTCATTGGAGATAACGTCCGATGATATACAAACTGAGGGCGACGTGCATTCCTCTATGCCGCCGTCTTCGACTTCTTCTCCTGCTTCGTTTGTCTTCGCTGGAACCGCATCGTTGCCGCTAATAGCACCCCCGCCGTCGACTTCATCCGTCTCATCATCGCCGCCCTTGTCCATTCTTACGATACGGGTGATGTATGTGTCTGGCAACATGGCGTCGTTGATGGTAATCATCGGAAAATAGTCGTGGTTTACTTCGGATGCAACATATGTCGCCGACATCGCTTCAGTAGTCGAGACAGCAGCTCTGATCTCCATTCTGCTGGGTACGCTGACGGAATCGTAGGTCTGTTTAAAAAGGGAAAATAATAAGATAATAACATAAAAATGGAAGGATAAGAAGGAATGAAAATCAAATAAGTAACAATGATAACAGATAATGAAGAGGTAAGTGGTTGCCATAACTATCATGAATTTGATGACAATGATGAAAAATGTTTCTTTCAACGGTGATGACGTGACCAATGTCGTATTTGGTGACTGGATTTTTTTTTTATATCAGAATCTTTGGACTGCTCATTTTCTATCACTTAAAAACACCATGATAATGATTTGACTTGATTTGATTTGATTTTGTTTGATTTCTGCTTTTTTTTAACAAAGTAAATATAACATAACAAACAATTTCCACAATTTATTTCCACAATTCATATAATGGACAAAAAAAAATAAGCAAAACAATCATACACTGGATCGAAAAATTGTATATGTGTAAACATGTATTATAACTAAAAACATAGGGTAAAGTCTTAGTATGCGCAATGTGAACAGTACGAACAAACGGGAAATAATTGATTATTCAATCGAATTGTTAGGAATAAAATGCAGGAGACCTCCATCTTGAGTAGAAGCTTGATTTTGATGACGTCATCTGAGAAGAATACATTTATTACGCTTTAATTGTCATTACAAATCATTTCATAGATAATGAATTTTATTGCAGGGTTGGGTGAGTAGAAAATGCATGTGCAGTGCAAGGGTGAGTTCGGAGGGTGCGTGTATCGAGGTGCAGTTTGGTTACTTTTTACTGCTGTTGTTATTTTTATGATAATAACATTCTTTAGATGACAATAAAAACGTTGAATACCTGAAATTATAGTAGCAAGAGAATGATGACATGAATGTAACAGATGAGCTAATACAAACACAACATCCCCTGTCACAATCATTAATAATCTGTAATTCTTGGTTCAAGGAACTTGTCACCATGGTCACTGTGCAGCAATAAACATGATTTTAGATTCAAGAAGCTGGAATCCTATTATGGATTTAATCATCAGAATACCATGTCTGTGTGTGGAATATCATGCCAATTAGCACATCATGACTCCACACAATCCCAGTTTGTCGATCGCCTCCCCTGTTGTTATGGTGGTAAGGAGCTTTGATAGCATTCTTAGCTGTAAATTATGCAATCCGATGAATCCTGAATATAATTGGCTTATTATCAGATAATAGAAAATGTTGTCTACATAGGCGCGGTGAGACTGACAAAAGATCGAGAAATTTAAGATCGTGAAGTCTTTAATTTCATTTGATTTGATTTGATTTATTTATTCTCTGTATGCCATTTTTTTTTAATGCATCAACTTTCTGCAATTTCATTAACAAAGTACAAAATACCGGTAGTATGCTTTCAACAATTTTCATCATTTTCATCAATTATACAATACATCTGTAGTATATTTACATGAGTGACATGTTAATAACTTTGCATACAGAACGATTGCCAATAATAAGCACAACGCTTGACTGTTTGGCAACCGATAACAAATAACGTTACAATTAAGAAAAACAAGAGAGTCCAACATGATGCTCGTGGAATAAGGGTTAGAAAGAGAGAGAGAGAGAGAGAGAGAGAGAGAGAAAGAAAGAAAAGAATGGAAGGGGAGGAAATGATAAAACCTCCCGATACTAGACTAATGATCTTTCGCGATCATTAATTTTGTCGTCCGGTCACACTGGCAGCCAAACTTCTTGATCTTCGGATGGAGAAGTTTGGGTCATTTGGGTGCGCGTGAACAAGGAAGAGGAAAGGGTGCGTAGTCTGATGGCAAGTGATTGTGACGTAACAATGAACACCTGAAAACAGGTGGTGGACTGATCACGTGACAAACTTCGCGAAGTTTCAGTTCCTAGCATTCACACTGGCAAAAGATCGAGAAGTTTGGTGGGGGTGGGGAAATATCCCTATTTGGAAGTTTTTACGAGAAGTTTCGAGGGAAGTTTGCGGTCACACTGGCAAAACTTCGCAATCTTAAACTTTTCGATCTTTTGCCAGTGTAACAGCGATTTAAATATTACTTTTATGTGTGTCTAGGGGTTTTGTGAGGAAAAGACATGTCAGACGTGTGAGCGTGAGAAAGACACGTGAGGGGCGAGTATCAAGCCTAATGCGTGAGATTTGGTTCGTCTATGATTATAGGAAATTCAGGGTAACATTCAATTATTATTAAAATGGCTACTTACTGCTTCACATTCAGGCTCGTTTTGACAGAGCTCTTGTGTCGTCATCTGTGCAGCTGGTAACTGGGCCGGTTTGGGGAGGGCACGGGAGGATGTTCTATGGCTGGACCTCACGATTATGTGCGCTGAGTCAGCCGATCACAGCCATGTAGAGATTCAAGAATTTTAAAGATACCTGTTACATCATTTGATCATGTCGCATGAAGTACTGATGGAGGTTCTACTTCAGTATCTTTCTCCCGCATTCTTGAGAGTATAATAAGACGGACCATTTCACTGAACTTACATCCTCCTTCTTGTCATTTAGTTTTCTCTATTCATTCAAACTTGAATCATTTATACTATCTCAGAGTGTTTAGAATTAATTAAGACATGACAATGCATGGTGAAATACAATGTAGATTGAATGTGACATTATAATACTTTCATGGATCTTTTAAAGGACAAGTCCACCTTCATATAGACATGTGGATTGAGTGAATGCAGCCAGATTAGTAGAACACATTAGTGAGAGTTTGAGGAAAATCGGACAATCCGTTCAAAAGCTATGAATCTTTTAAGTTTCTGCTTAGTCACTGCTGGATGAGAAGACGAATACAGCTTGTGATGTCACATGTGTACAACGATATAAAAAAATAAAGAAAATTCAACATATTTTCACTTTTCTCGCTTAATAAAAGAACACATGACATGCCTCTTTCAGAGGGCAGGGGAATGATATCACCCTTAACATACGTCAGTGACAAGTCGAGGAAATGTGCACTTTTTCGAAAAAAATAAAATTTTATGAAATTCGCTTTATATCCTTATATCGTTCTACGCATGTGACATCAAACACTGTAGTAGTCTTCTCATCCATACTTGACTGCGCAGATACTTTAAAAATTCGTAACTTTTGAACGGATTGTCAGATTTTCCCAAAACTTACAATGATGTGTTTCACAAAATATTGCTGCATTCACTCAATCCACATGTATATAAAGGTGGACTTGTCCTCTAAGAAATCTCGTTATTGCTATACTGCAACGTAAACACGAAGACAAAACAAAAAAGATTTGTTGATACATAAAGACATGTGACATCCAGTGAATGCAATCATTTTCTCTTCTGAACAATAATTGAAATCTTTTTCAATGTATTTTCGCGGGGGAATGAAAGCTATAAGAGGTAAAATCGGGAAAGAACGTTACCTTAAAAAAAAGACCTCATACATGACTGAGGTGAGTGGTTATGGACGAGAGATAACCTTGCGGCATTTTCGTGAAAATGCGAGTGAAAAGTTCTCAAACTTCAATTTCTTTTTTTTTTTTAAATAGATTCGTTGTGATTTCAAAGAAAGATGCTAGTGCAGCAGTGAACATGGAACAAGTTGTGCCTAAATCCATCATCTTTAAAAAGAAAAAAGAAAAGAATGTCTAAAAACTCACACCCCATTGCAAAGCGCATTCGAACATGTATGTACATGGAAAATGTGCTACGGTACCTATAATTATTATTATCATTGTAATTATTATTATCATTATTATTATCATTATTATTATTATTATCATTATTATTATTATTATTATTATTATTATTATTATTATTATCATTGTTATTATTATTATTATTATCGTTATAATTTTCATTATTAAGATTATCAGCATCATTATCAATCCAACACCACAGCATATTGTTAACTTCACAAAGACTAGACAACAATAGGATGACCGCAAAGAAATCTAAATGGCTCCTTTGAGGCTTTGACAAGTATTTTATTTTTTTGTGCTTTAATAACCTTTCGCAACACCAAACTAACAATTTATCACCAATTGACAGGAGTGGATTCTACAATGCCAAGAGCAACACGTCCGACAGATTTAGTTTTGCTTTCGACCTGCGCTTTCATCCAATTTATCACCATTTGTGATTATCACAGCATGTAACAAAAGTGTTGTCACCGCAGAAGTTCGAAACACCTCTTGGCCAATCGACTACAGTTTTTTTTTTTTTTTTTTTTGCAGAATCTAGACATAAGTGGGCCTTTTGTAAAAACTATGATACTTTCGAGCTTGACAATGATTCATGTATCACCTAAATCAATAGACGGTATCCATTGTCATCCCAGGGCCTGCACGGATGCAGCATTGAAGGTCGTGTGTCTGACTGGAATTCTCGGACGAAGGAAAATTTTGATTAGACAGTTGAAAATCTAAATAATTCATAGCCTACAAAAACCTCCAGAGTTTATCATGAGGATTTAATCATCTTTCAGAAACAGATTAACCAGTGGCGGATCCAGACGGTCGCGCGCCCCCTCTTTATTTTTTTTGTTAAAACGAAAGAAATAAAGAGAAAAAAAAATAAGATCAAACCCGGAAGTAGCACCAAAATATTCTTTGCGCCCCCTTTACGTAATTCCTGGATCCGCCCTGTTAACGTGCGTTGTATCTCTATGACCGACTTTTTCTTGGTCATGTCTCGGTATATTTTAGTTTGACTGCTGTTGTGGTAATGTCTTATTCCTATTATACGTTTTCCCTGGAATGTTCATCACTTAGTATTAATAGAAACATTTAGAAGATGCGCCTCGTTTAAAACACCTTCCCTTGGAGTTAAAGTTCATAAAATCCGACTGAAGATCGTCACCAGCAAACAGTTTGCTAGAATCAAATCTCTCTGAAGCTCGCATGCAGAATTGAAAAGAAGAATGTTTACCGAACCAAGTCTTTTTAACGATATCATTTTAGTTGCATCACACTTACATTGCCTCCTCCAGCAACAACATATGGCGGTTACACCGATGAAAACAATTAGTACTGCTGCCAGTCCCACGCTGGCTGAAAGTAAGAGGTTATTAGACAAAGAGAAACCTGTTCGACACAGAGAAAGCAAAAATAAGAAAGAAAGAGAAAAACAAACAAACAAACAAACATGAGGGGATTGAAAGAAAGCCATGAGATTTACTTTCTTTGGGAGCTTATTTCGGTAAAATGCTTTTTCAAAGTGACGCGGGGGAGGGGGCAGAAATCACCGATACCAATGATTATTATGTCAAAATTTCAATCAAGTTTAGAATATAATTCCACACCATGTCTAATTTGGTTTTGATGAACAACTGCCAAAGTTTTATCTGAATGGCATCTTGAATAATGTTTAATTAATTGTTATGACGTCATCACCTCACACACCATTGAAAGACATCGATAAGTAAACATTTTCACGAGAAATCAACAAGACAAGCCCATACGATAAAGAAGGAAGGAAAGAGCATATTACGTTTGTGCACTGCTTCTCTTTCCATCTTTTTAATGTTAAGTACAGGCACCTTTTGCAGTAAATTCTGGAGTAAACTCAAGTTTGGCTGGTCAGCGTCACACATCCATTACGGGAAACCAGAGTACAAAATGCATGTATATTTATACTGATGCCAGCAAAAAGCACCGTATCTGCTATTCATGGTGAGATATTCGTTGGGTGTGCTGCACACCTCTCTGGAATTATTTACGGATATTTTTTAAGCCAATCACCTCTTCGTGGGGTCCCAATGAGTGAGTTCCTATGAGGTAAGTTAACTTTTGGATGAAGATGTGCTTGAAGGTAAGCGTTTTCGCAAAAGAAATAATTATTGTTCAGCCTCGGTACACTCCGTATAGATGAATGTAACTCATGGTGGCCATAACTAGGGGGCTTCCAAAGAAGAACAAAAGCACTTTCAATGGGTAATGCAATGAGCAAGGTGTGTTGCTATGTCTGTGCATAAATTATCTTTTGTTAGGCATACTAGAAGCCCCCCAGTCATAAACCACCATAAAAACAGTACCCAAAACCGAACTGGTCTACATACTACTAGTATGCCACAGGAGGATATCTACCAGAATGGCAGATTTTTTTTTTTTTAAAGTGGTGCAAGGAACAAGACACATCATGTTGCAGGGCACCGTTTCATGAAAGCTGTCACCCCTGACAAGTTGTCATTCTCTGCATGGCATTGTATTACCATAGTAACAGTAACTTACCAGGGCTTCTCAGCCAATCAAAAACCAGGGATTTTCTCTGAAATTTTTCACAGAATGACAATTTGTCAGGGCTGACAACTTTCATGAAACAGTGAGATTCCTTATGTGCCTTGATCCTTGCATCACTTAAAATGAGGTTCTGCACCTAAACGTACTCTACCACTCTGACAGATATCCTCCTAGGATAGCATATAGCGTACCGAGGCTGGACAATTATGACAAAAAAAAAAGGGGGGGGGGGGTAAGAAGTAAAAAGTGAAGGAGATGAAGATTATAGTTTGTATTTACCATGTTTACCGCTCTCCGGACTTAAGAGAGTTACCTCCGAAGGGCGCCCGCAGATGTCAGGGTCACATGCTCTCAGCCACAGCTGCCTCTCACGGAACCCATTTTCGACGAAGATCGTATCACCCGGAAGAAGACACGTCTCGTTCCGGTGCGTAAACCCCAGAACTCGAAATTCCACGTGAATGCACAGGCCACGGGGAAGAGTGACGAGCTCCTCACTGCTTATACTTAATTTACCCGTTTCCACGTCAAACAGTGATCTAATCCCTGTTGACGGAAGACAATCGTGAAACTGGAGGTGATTTTTACATGAATTGTAATAGTCGATTTCACAAAAGTTGACAAATTGGCTAAGTCGAAGAAAAAGTCCCCGGCATGGAAATGACCGTGAGTGGATTACACTGTGAAAGTCGAAATTCACGTAATTGGAATTTGTCTCTAAGTCCCTTTAGATTTGACTTTACAGGCGCGGTTATATGCTTTCCAGAAAGAAAAAAAAATCGCTGTTGTATTGTGTCTATTTGTAGATCCCGAACTGAGCCTTCACCCTACGGTTTGGGGTTCGATACCAGCAATCGCACCTCTATCTTTTTGAGCATGCCACATTGTCTGCGCCACTCTACTTTAGCCAAGTGTAGATGAATTGCCTTCCTCATTGATAGGTGATTATTGTTGCTGGATATAGCTTTTGTGAGGAAAAATGTCAGGTTAACACAAATATTGCCTAAGGAATTGACAGGTTAACAAAAATATTGCCTACGGAATTGAGTACCCCTCAGGTGCAGGGGTGTACATTTCAAGCAACCGGAGGATCTGTCAGATAAATTATCTTGAAGGCATTGAATGTGTTCGAAAGGAGCTACATCAAAGATAACTCATTTTACCATCCTCTCCACCCTTCTTTTTTTATCTTCTATTCTTATCAATATTAATTTTCATTGATCATTTTGCCTCTGACGAAGATTCTGCTATAGGATCAAAACCTCAGGCCCATTTTGACTCCATCTTCAATATTATTTTCATTAGCTGGTATGATAATCACTATATCAAGGACCAAACACTATCGCTTTTACAATCTCTGATCAATTTCGTCAGGAGATGTGACGTGTGACTCAATTCTCTCGTTACTCTCAAGCTTGACCGTAAATATAAAGTTTTGTTTATGCTTGTTTGTTTGATAGCTATGGTTGCAGGAGATCACTTTCGACAGAAAGCGGTCGTACATATTTATAAGTTGTCACGTGTTTTAATGTCATATTTCTTATTCTGCACTGATGAATAACTACGCGATGAACAGCAGTTGTACAGTAGAAACAAACAAACAAACAAACAACAAACATAAAATGGTAACAAACAACAAACATAAACAAACAAACAACAAACATAAAATAGGTCAACATAATCATCAGTGATGAATAATTAATAAATGAACAGCGGTCAGACACCACAAAACAATCGAACAAGCAAACAACAGAAAGTCATTGAATACTATATATCCGTTTGAAATATAACCAGTGGCCAGTTTAACTACCTCGTTAATACTCACCATAACTTTCCACGACATCAGCTGAAAGAGAGTGTCAGGATTATGAGAAAGAAATTAATAAGTCACAGGTTATAAGAGGAATTCTGCTGTCATTATTGAATTGAATAGCACAAAATCATCTTTATTCAACAGAGGGTAATGTCCAGAAAGAACCCGTTGACCAGCCAGTCCGATCTAAAAGCACCATCAATCAAGATTTTGAGATTTCGTCACTAACTTCATTTTCCCACAGAAGAACAGCATGACACCATTTGGAATTATACATGTACATTTGAATGACCCCTGTTAATCATCGTATAAATGAATTTAAAAAAAATACAACACTTTGTTTTGTTTTTCATTTCCTTAGAAGATCTAATATCTAAAATCCGAGCGTGAAATGCTTCCTTAATTTGTGCAAAGTAAATATTTGCCCTCCGATTTGTCACAGGTGTTTTTTTTTTTCTTCAGTGTAAAAAGAAAAGAAAGAACCTATTAATCTCATTGCGGTTACCTATGGAAATGCTATTATTCTTTAGAACTTAGAGATGATAGCAACAATTCTAAACAAACCATATCACGAGATGCATTGTTTGATTAAAAACGTGTATATTATACAGAAACTCGATAGTGAAACCAAAATACTGGTCGAATGTATATCTTGTCTGTAGTTTGGAGTGGTGGGAAATATGAACACAAGTTGATTTCCTCGATCAATCGACATTATTGTTTACACTTTTGAAAATTTTGCAAAGCCCCCATAACTGTTATGCAAACGCTTCCACAAACACGAATAGGTTGGACTGAGATGAAGAATGATCATTCGATGCACTCGAACTTAGTTTTGTACATCTTGACAAACGGTCTTTATTAATGTCGTGCAACTTTCCGCATAAGAGTAGGTAACGATGGTATCTATCATTAGCATACAGTGTACTTTAAACAAATGGAATTCAAAGAGCCGGCAATTTCTAATCCATGAAAGTCTAATCCATGAAAATCTAATCCATGAAAATAAGCGAAAACTTGTAACCCGCAGACGCATAACTTAAATAATCTATATTAAATACAATAGCTATACAAAAAAAAAAAGAATAATATATTGTCTACTCATTAATTATCTAGTGATCCACGTCCCACAAGCTTTGCTTTTTAGTGGATCACTATTTTCCGTAATCGAATTTACTTTCCGCACGCCCATATGCATTGTTCCTCCTAATTGTTGTGTATATATATATATATATATATATATATATATGTTGTTATATAATTTATCTCGTATACTACATGAATCTTTTGCAAAATAAATGTTTGAACAATATCATTTCATGACATGTATACTTTGTACTATGTTTTGATTTTCGTTGATCGGAAATAAACTATGATTGAATTGAATTGAATTGAATTGAATTGAATTGAATTGAATTGAATTGAAATGAAACAGTGTTACACAAAACATTGATTATTTATATATATATATATATATATATATATATATATATATATATATATATATATATATATATATAATATTATATACAAACATTCTACGCTGTATACCTACGTGCAGTTGTTGTTGTAATAGAAGGGTTATTCTTGCTTGAGCCCAGCCCATTGCTTGCCGCCACTTCAACACTGTACTGGGTGTAGCCCCGGAGATTGGTCAACTCCGCTGCACTCCCCGCAATATTCTTCAGGGTCAGACACCCGCGGTCGACGGCTGCCGGAGAGACCGGGCAGGCGGTCACTGAAAAGATGACCGCAGCGCTTGAACCATTAGGTCCCGGTATCCACGACAGACGAAACGAGGAGCTGGAAGAGTCCATTATGCGGAGGGATGTGGGCGGATTAGGAGGAACTGGTAGATGAAAAGTGAGTTGAACATGCTGTATTTTAACTCATACTTATTCTATCCGAATTAGCAACCACCCCGGATGGAATTAGAATAGCTCCGCCTTATTTCCCTGGTGTTGATGATAAACCTATTAAGTTGCTAAAATAACGTCCTTAGAAGTTCTCAACGTTTATCACCGATAGCAAATTGCAGAGATAGGCGTCGGCGTAAAGGGTGCTGTTCGTTATTCCGAAGGTTCGTTATACCGAAGGTTCGTTAATCCGAAGCACACAAATTCCTTATACCCAGAGGTTCGTTAATCCGAAAAAGAAAAAGGCTTCGTTAATCCGAACATTAAATTGTGGCGTTATTCCGAAGGTTCATTATTACGAAGGTTCGTTAATCCGAAAATGAAATAGGGTTCGTTTTTCCGAAGGTTCGTTAATCCCAAAATGAAATAGGGTTCGTTATTCCGAAGGTTCGTTGATCCGAAATGAAATAGGGTCCGTAACGAACCTTCGGAATAAAGAGCTTTGTTTCATTTTCGAATTAACGAACCTTCGGAATAACGAACCTTCTTTCATTTTCGGATTAATGAACCTTCGGAATAATAAACCTTATCACATTTTCGGATTAATGAACCTTCGGAATAACGAATCTTCGGAATAACAAACCTTCGGGCTAAAGAACCTTCGGAATTACAAACCTTCGGAATAACGAACTGTAACCGGCGTAAATTATAAATTTGGGTTTCCTTTTGCAACTATTCATTTTATTTGGGCTTTTGGAACTTTTATTTTGTGCCCTTCTAGAAGAAACTGCTACAGTAACAATGCAGTCTTCGACTTCGTGTACATGACTACTGGGTTTGTTTTGACAGCTTTAATTTACATGACTACTGGTTTGTTTTGACCGCTTTAATTGTAGATGCAGATCAGTTTCGGCAAGATCAATTAATAGAATATTATTCCGTACATCCCTTTTATTTGATGATTATTCGTCTACTATTATAACACTTTGTTGCATAGCATCACTTCTGCTGTTCAGAAAATATTTTTCAAAACCTGGTTTCCTTCGGATCATGATGGGAAAGGTTACAACGGTTCTCTTCCCTGACTTTTGCGAAACATGCACACACACACACACACACGCACACACACGAAACACACACACACACACAAAATGGAAGAAATTAAATTGACGCAATATCACCATTGGTAATGGAAACATAAGCTATTAACGTCATATCAAAATGAGGCAAACTACCAATGCATTCATTGACATTCGTTTGACTGTATCAAGACTAGTGCAATGGGATCCTTCTCGTCATGACTGTTCTATGCCTACTAGCATGGACTAGTGAGTGAGCAAAATAATACCTATACTCTGAATAAAAGGTAGAGTATGCCAAATTCTTTTTGTGTAGTGTCTTTAAAACATATAGGGTGATCAAAACAATTGTTCATGATTAGAGACACAAGCATATACACACTCACAAGCACACACATTCACCTTCAACACACGCAAACTTTTTTGTTTGTTTTTGTCAATCTTTTACTTTTTGTCCCTTGTTATATAAAGAATACAAATTAGTTAATTGCAAAATAATACAAATCTCATTATAACAACATAAATTCCACATTGCCAATACTGCGAATGAAACAGAATTTTGTATATAAACAAGAGACCCGCGGGTCTAGCGCTCACCTGAGTATCGCAAGGTCACCTTTCACGCAGTCACTAATCTAATTATTCACAGCTCTACCAAAATTTGACCAGGCATTCTCAAGTAGAAGATGATAATGTACAATTAGGGCCCAAATTTTTAAAGATTCCTTAATTATTGGGGATTGGGGCCCCCTGGGGCCCTCTGGGTGGGGCATGGTACCCATTTTGATAAATTTAGATCCTAGGGATGCTACCTGCCAAGTTTGACGAAAATCCATCATGAGGTTTTCAGGAAGAAGATGAAAATGTACAATGCAGGCCCCCGTTTGGACCTTCCCAACCACCCCCCCCCCCACCCCTGCCCCCAAGAGGGGCACCCCTGGATCTTCTATGAACAAACTCAAAACTACAGTCATTAATGTACTCACTCATAGTATTATCTTAGCTCTTTAACTTCTGATTCTAGAGAAGATTTTTTTAAAGATTCCTTCATTTTGGGGGTTTGGGCCCCCTGGGGGCCCCCTGGGTGGGGCATGGTGCCCATTTTAACAAATTGAGATCCTAACCCCTTAGGGATGCTACCTGCCAAGTTTGGTGAAAATGGGTCATGGGGTTCTAAAGAAGAAGATAAAAATGTACAATTTAGGCCCCATTAGGACCCCTCCTCACCCCCCTCCCCTGGGTCCCAAGGAGGGCACCCCTGATTCTGCCATGAACAAACTTGAAACTACAGTCATCAATGTACTAACTCATAGTATTAACTTAGCTCCATCACTTCTGGTTCTAGAGAAGAACAATTTTAAAGATTCCTTAATTTTGGGGGGTTTTGCCCCCTGGGGGCCCCCTGGGTGGGGCATGGTGCCCATTTTAACAAATGAGTTCCTAACCCCCTAGGGATGCTACCTGCCAAGTTTGGTGAAAATGGGTCATGGGGTTCTCAAGAAGAAGATGAAAATGTACAATTTAGGCCCAATTAGAACCCCTCCCCATCCCCTCCCCTGGGTCCCAAGGAGGGCACCCCTGATTCTGACATGAACAAACTTGAAACTACAGTCATCAATGTACTAACTCATAGTATTAACTTAGCTCCATCACTTCTGGTTCTAGAGAAGAACATTTTTAAAGATTCCTTAATTTGGGGGGGGGGGGGGTTTGCCCCCCTGGGGGCCCCCTGGGTGGGGCATGGTGCCCATTTTAACAAATGAGTTCCTAACCCCCTAGGGATGCTACCTGCCAAGTTTGGTGAAAATGGGTCATGGGGTTCTCAAGAAGAAGATGAAAATGTACAATTTAGGCCCAATTAGAACCCCTCCCCTGGGTCCCAAGGGGGGCACCCCTGATCCTGCCATGAACAAACTTGAAACTACAGTCATCAATGTACTAACTCATAGTATTTATCACTTTTGGTTCTAGAGATGAAGATTTTTACAGATTCCTTAATTTTGGGGGGTTTGGGCCCCCTGGGGGCCCCCTGGGTGGGGCATGGTGCCCATTTTAACAAATTGAGTTCCTAACCCCCTAGGGATGCTACCTGGCAAGTTTGATGAAAATCGGTCCTGGCGTTTTCAAGAAGAAGATGAAAATGTAAAAAGTTTAGCACGACGCACGACGCACGACGGACGACGGATGACGCACGACGGACGCCGGACGAAGGGCGATCGCAATAGCTCACTTGAGCCTTTGGCTCAGGTGAGCTAAAAAAAGGATACAGATACACACACATTCATACACGCTCTCTCTCTCTCTCTCTCTCTCTCTCTCTCTCTCTCTCACATACACACACACACAAAGCCCTTTAGATTTGTTGCACTAACATTGTAAGGTAGTATTGCATGGTGTCGCGCACAAGGTCTCGCCGTTGGTGTCGCTGTCCGTGGAAACTATCGAGGAGATCTCCATGCAGCATGAGAACGCCACGAAAATTGCGCCACTCTCCCCGACGGACGCCAAAGTGGTCCTGTGAGAGAGATCTGCGCGCATGTCCACCACGGCCGGGCGGCGTATTTTTTATTTACACGCAAGCCTGTGGCTTTTCGCAATTTAATTCAATGAAACCGCTTGTGATGCGTCTATGCTTACTCCGCTCGGGTTGCGAAGAGTTCTACAGTGCCTCCGCTCGCGCCGATTCGATTCGTACACGCAAGGAGTTCTCTCATACCTCCTTGGTACACGTGCATCAGTGAGTGTTTGTACGCGCTGTGAAAGTTTTGCTTTCCGTGGTAGACCTGCATCCAACAAGTCCATGTACGTACATTGTACTATGTAAACGAGTGAAAGTGCGAAAAACAAGACAATACAAAACAAAAAAATTGGAAGTTATGGAATAGGCTGGTACATGTGCATGTACATGTATCAGAGAGTTCTGAAATAACATGATCGCATAATCTAATGACACCTGAATGGAATGAATCAACCACATTGGAAAATCATGCTTGCCATTTTTCTCATTTTGAAATTAATACATTGTATCAAAAGTAATGTATTTGTCTTTCAGACCCCCCTCACTCTCTTATTTCCGAAACGTCTCTCATCTCCCGTCTCTCCATACATCATAGTATTTGTTCCAAATACAAGCTCTCTCTATCTCTCTTGACTCCCTCTCATATCACATGATTTCTGTTTCTAAGACCCTTATAGATTGTATGTACATGTATTAATGTTATTTCTCAGACCCCAACCCCCTCTGTTATCTGTTGCTATAATAAAGGCCCTACATCTATCTTCATACTGATGGTATATTATTTTGTTTCTCAAACCTGCCCCGCTCTTTTCTTCATACTAGTTTCAAAGACTCACTCTGCATATTCATTTTTTCGAAATCTCTCGACCCCTTCCTTTTTCAAATTCATGACTCGTGTATTCCTTGCTCGATCACTGCTTGAATTAGCCTATATAGATATCATACAATTTATTTGTTTCTCATACTCTCTCTGTCCCTCCCCCTTCTCTCTTTCTGATTCTTAAACTTTACAATGTTTGTTTACAAGACCACTTTCTACTCTCTATATACATTGATCAGTTTGTCTAGAAACATGTACAGTCACATGTATGAAGGAAAATTACACCACTATTGCATGAAGTCATTATGCACTTTATTCACTTCTTTATGTTCAAGCACTTTTTTTTTCATGAAGGTATACTACAGATGTAATCGGATCCTCCAATATCCAAGAAGTATTGTGATACAAACTAGAACTATCACTCAATGTGATTAATATCCCTAAAACTAAACACTGAGGCAGTTAGCTCAACAGGCAATTATCACTTTGTATATATGCTTTTCTTTAAAAAAAATACTATGACAATGTATTGTTCAACATTGAATAAAATTAACAATAATGTGTTATTTTGCTCACTGATAGTCACATGTTCCATATCTAAAGTCAAGTGCTCAAAACTTGAGTGAGTAAAGTCAGTAAATCAGCAATTTCTATGATTTTCATTAAGAATACTGTTACCATGTCAACACAATGTTTGACATTAAGAAAAAATGAAGTTTGCACAACTATATGTCATAGCTGTCATCACATGTGCCAAATTTCAAGTCAAATGCTCAAAATCCGAGGGAGTTAGGTGAATTCACAATATCATTGCATAAGATTTTCATCCAAAATATGCTGTCACCATGTGTAGAGCCCACTAATGTCAGATGTAATCTGATCCTCCAATATCCAAGAAGTACTGTAATACAAACTAGAAGTATCACCTAATGTGATTAATATATACCCCCAAACTAGACACTGAGGCAGTTAGCTCAACTAGCAATGATTACTTTGTATGCTTTTCCTGGAAAAAAAAAAAATACCATGACAATGTATTGTTCAACATTGAATAAAATTAACAGTACAGTAATGTGTTATTTTGCTCACTCACAATAACATGTGTCATATCTCAAGTCAAGTGCTCAAAACCTGAGTGAGTAAAGTCAATAAATCAGCAATTTCTATGATTTTCATGAAAATAATGTTACCATGGCAACACAATGTTTGACATTAAGAAAAAATGAAGTTTGCAAAACTATAGCTGTCACAGGTGCCAAATTTCAAGTCAGATGCTCAAAAGCTGAGGGAGTTAGGTGAATTCACAATATCATTGTATGATTTTCTTTCAAAATATGCTGTCACCATGTTAGAGCTCACTAATGTCAACAATAATCGACCACTAATGTCATAACAACCACTAATGTGGTTGTCGCATCTTCAAGCTATATGCTTATTTGTCGACAGTCTTCTGAATTTACACTCCCAATACATGTGCCATAATTCAGTCAGATCATTTGATTTTCTTTATTCCGAGTGGTTCCCAATCGATGTGTTCTCTTAGTCTTTTCTTTAATCTGTACACGTATATACAATATCTCAGTTTTATATTCGAATGTACACACTGCATGTTCCATTGTCTCGTAAACAAAAAAAAAATGACTGTATTTCATTTTTATAATATCATGATCGATGCAGAAAATTCTTCATAAATTCATTTGAATTTGGATCGTGCAATATCATAACAACCTCTAATGTCATAACACGTCGACCACAATGTCAGAATTTCCAAATTTACTGCAAATGTCATAACGCGTCACAGGGGAGGATCCAGGAATTCCGTAAAGGGGAGGCGCCTTTACAAAAGTAACCCTTCCTTCATTTTCTTTCTCTTTCTGTTTTTCTTTTAAACAAAGGCAATAAAACGAAAAAAAAAAATAAGGGGGATGGGGTTGCGCCAGCCTTTTGTTTTGAAAGGTGTCTCCCCTTTCCGGAATTCCTGGATCCGCCCCTGAAATGCAAGCAATGAGTTTTGACATTTGTGGATGATGCAATCGCGAATCGAGAGGGAGCGCATCCCCCTCTGGTGCCCCTTTCTATTCTTGTTAAAACAGCAGAAGTAAAAACAAAAACAAAAAAAAAATGGGTCGGGGGGGGGGGGGTGCGCCAGCTTGTACTTTTGTAGAGGGGCGGCGCGGCGCCCCCCTCCGTCTCTTATATATTTTTGTTATAACAAAAAGAAATAAAATGAAATAAAATGAAGCTGGTTGCCGCCAGCTTTTGATTTTGTATAAGGCGCCTCCCCTTTATGGAATTCCTGGATCTTCCCCTGTGACACGTTATGACATTTGCAGTAAATTTGGAAATTTTGATATTTCTGGTCGAGGTGTTATGACATTTGTGGTTAATCCGATTTTGACATTTGTGGTTGACGCAATCGCGGATCGAGAGGGGACGCTTCCCTCTCTTGTGCCCCCTCTCTATATTTTGTTAAAACAACATAAATAAAAAGAAGAAAAAGGGGGGGGGGGTGTGGAGCCGGGAAATGTGCAAACGCCGGGAAATGTGCAAACGCCTGGAAATGTGCAAACGTCTCGCCGGGAAATGTGCAAACGCCGGGAAATGTGCAAACGTCTTGCCGGGAAATGTGCAGATCTCTAAATTTCATTAACGTGAAATGTGCAAACGTGACGCCGGGAAATGTGCAAATGTTCAATTTTGCCGGGAAATGTGCAAAACGTCGCCGGGAAATGTGCAAACCATTCATTTCACCTATTATGTAGAGATGGAAGAGAAACTCTAAATCAAAGCTGCGCACGAACCATTACCATCTTTACCACCTGTCTTAGCGACCATGTCTTTTTATGCCTCCGCCACGAAGTGGTACCGGAGGCATTATGTTTTCGGGTTGTCCGTCCGTCCGTCCGTACGTCCGTCCGCTTTCGTTTACGCGGTAACTTGAGTAATATTGACGGGAATTTTACCAAACTTGGTCCAAGTATAAAGTATGATGGGGCAATTATTTGATAAGATTTTGGGTGAAATCGGCCTAAGGTCAGAGGTCAAAGGTCAAGGTCAAATCATGAAATTGTATCCGTTTACGCGATAACTCAAGACTAGATCGAGCAAATTTCACCAAACTTTGTCGGAGGATGATGTATGATGGGGCAATTACTTGATAAGTATTCTAGTGAAATCGGACAGAGGTCAAAGGTCAAAGATCAAGGTCAAATCCAAAAAAAAAAATTATCTGTTTACGTGATAACTCAAAACTGGATGAAGCAACTTTCACCAAACTTGGTCCAGGGATGATGTATGATGAGACAAATTAGTTGAGTAGATCTTAGTGACAGTGGCAAGAGGTCAAAGGTCAAAAGGTCAAGGTCAAATGCTAAACATGTTGCTATTTCCCCCATATCTATGCAATGCCCAAAGGTATTTTCTTGAAACTTAGTGTAGACATGTACTACTGCGTAAAGATTCTCCAAAGAGAGTTTCATGTCATAAGGTCATAGGTCAAAAGGTCAAAGGTGAGGTGAAAATGTTGCAATATCACTTTTCTCGCAAATGGTTCAATGTATCTTCATGGAACTTGGTGCATACGCATGTACTGACTGGCAGGGATTATCTAGGGAATTTAGGGGTCGTGGGTCAATAGTCAGGGGGTCAAAGGTCAAGGTCAACTCCTCAAAATTTTACTATTTCCCTCATATACTAGTATATGCAATGTTTGCATTATTAGTTTTAAAACTTAATATATACGTGCATTACCTAATGGAGATTTTCCGGGATATTTCCAGCCAGAAGGTCAAAGGTCAAAGGTTAAGGGTCAAGGGCCAGGTTTCAACGCCCCCCCCCCCAAAAAAAAAAAAACAGCAACAACAACAACAACAACAAAATAAAACAAAAAACTATTTTTTACTTTAATTACATTCTTTTTTCATATCTTGGAAATTACTCAATGCATAAACTTATAAATGGGTCCGTCAGAAGTCAATTAAAAATGTTCAATTCCCTAAATCATGTGTACCTACACTCTTAGACAATTATAGCAAACCCAGTTCAAGGAAAGTGAACATTCAAGATATTTCTGACAAACCTGCCATTTCAATATTTTGCCAGTTATATGAAACTATCATCACACATTGTGAAGACATTGTACTATACACCTATTGGGAGAATCATGCATTATGGCGGAGGCATCAGTCGCCATAGCGACATTTCTATTTTTTTATTACATTTTCAGCATTTTCTTGCAAACCCTACGATTTTCACCAGATTTGGCAGATAACAGCTTAATGGTGATATGATCGTAATTTGTCGAAATGAGCCCCCCCCCCCCCACACACACACACACACACCAGTCCTAAGAAGGGGGGGGGGGGGGGGAGGAGTTGAAGCCTCAGAGTCCCTATACCATGTATAAACGCTTGATTTTTTTTTTCTTCATCTGTCGAACCGAAAAAGGAAGAGCTAAGTTAGCGCTATGAAGACATTAATGACTAAAATTTCATGTTTTATTATGGCGGACCCAGGGGTGTCCTCATCGGGGGTGAGGGGGAGGAGGAGGATTTTCCACACTTTCAGCACATTCTCGAAAAATCTATGACGGATTTTCACCCAACTTGTGAAATACAGTCATATTTATGGTAATATAATCTTGATTTGTTAAAATGCACCCCCCCCCCCATCGCCGAAGGGGGGGGGGGAGGGGGAATCAAAGCTTCACTTTTAACATCCCAAAAATCTGGATTTTTAATTTTTTTTTAAATCTTCTTCTGTCAAACTGTAAAAGATAGAGCTAAGTTAGTGCTAAGAAGACATTAACGTGATTAATGAATGAAATTTCATGTTTGATTATGGCGGATCAAGGGGTGCCTAGATCGGGGGGGGGGGGGGGGGGTGATGGGTGGCGGGGGATATTCCACATTTTTAGCATCTTCTCGAAATATCTATGAGGGATTTTCCCCAAACTTGACAGATAGCAAGATTATGGTAATAATTATGATCTTAATTTGTTCAAATGAGCCCCCCCCCTTCCCCTACCGCCGAAGGGGGGGGGGGGGGGTTGAAGCTTCAACGTCCCTAAACTCTGGAATTTAATCTTCTTCTGTCAAACCGATAAAGATAGAGCTAAGTTAGTGTTATGAAGACACAGCGTTAATGAATGAAATTTCGTGTTTAGTTATGGCGTGGATCAAGGGGTCTCCAGATCGAGGGGGTGAGGGCATATAAGGCCATATAAGGCCATATCACCGTAAAGATGGTATCTGCCAAGTTGGTGAAAATCCTTCTTGGGATTTATCAAGAAGATGCAGTAAATGTGTACAATCCCCCTCCTCTCCATCACTTCCCCTCCCCCCACCCCAATCAGGGCACCCCTGGATCTGCCATAATCAAACATGAAATTTCAGTCATACAAGGCACTACTTTAGCTCTATCTTCTTCTTTTTTGTACGACAGAAACAGATTATTAAAAATCCAGAGTGTAGAGACGCTGAGGCTTCAACTCCCCCCCCCCCCCCTTTTTCGGCCGGCGCGGCCGGGGCTGGGGGGGGGGGGGGGAGGATTGGGGGCCAATTTCAATTCATAAAATCATATCACCGTAATGAGGCTATCTGACAAGTTTCGTGAAAATCTGTCCTAGACTTTTCAAGAAGATACTGACAATGTAGAAAATCCCTCTCCTCCCCTCACCCCTTCCCCCGCGATCCGGACACCCCTCAATCCGTCATAATCAAACATGCAATTTCAGTCATTAATGTCTTCATAGCACTAGTTTAGGGACTCTGAGGCTTCAATTTGAAGACTCCTCCCCACTTATGGCCCCGTGCCCTGCATTCCTGGATCTGCCATTAAACGTGAACTCCTGTCATCAATATCTTTAACCCTAAAAGGGCGAGGGGGGGCGGAATCCGCCCGCCCCCCCCCCCCCCCTCGACGTTTCGCGCTATAAATCTGTAACGCGAGAAGGCCTCGTCGCGAGGGGTCTTCATTTTCTTTGTTCAAGTCTCGCGCAACTTTTGAGACCAATTGCAACGTCCGCGCATACTTTTGCGAAGCCACGCCCATTTTTGTAACGGAATGTCGCCCCAAAACGGACACAATTTTGTGATTTTGTGTACGTTTCCTATGGAAAACAATGTTCTGTCATGAAAGTCATAAAAACCTGGTTATTTTTACAATTAATCACTTTCATTTATTAATTTTGTGCTAATTATGGTAGGTAGAAGAGTGGTCAGTGACAATCTCCAATGAAAAAACAAAGAAAAAACAAAAGTTTAAAAACAAGGAAATACATAAGAAATTCTGAAAACAATGAAATAAATAAGAATTGAAATGAGTTTTGGAAGTTTTTGTGAGGTACAATTGTTGAATATGCAAAAACAGATTTACAGATCAAAAATTAGACTCTCAATGCTTTTAATTAGGCTAAAATATCATCTTGAGCTTAATTTGCATAATCAATTAATTAAAATTAGAAATTGATTGTTTCACAAAATCTTATAACACAATCTTGTAGATTATAACGTGGGTCTCACGCATGCGAAATTTCATCGCTATCGCACCACCAATGGCCGAGATCTCATGGGGGGGGGCGAAATCCATCCCCCTCCCCCCTCCCCCCCCCCCCCCCCCCCCCGGTCTGAGCATAGCCAAAAAAGCCCGGCCCCTTTAGGGTTAAAGAACCATCCTAGCTCATTCTTATTTGGTTATACAATACAAGAAGAATTTCGATAATACCGTAGTTCTGGGACTTAATTGAGCCCCCCTCCCCTTTTTCGGGGGGGGGGGGGGGGTGGCTGCTATATAAACAAATTGAGATCCCATTGCCATAATCGTGCTACCTGCCAACTTTGTTGAAAATCTGTCAAGGATTTCATTAAGAAAATCTTAAGGGTGGAAGTTCATGGGCAGTTTTGATACGGAGTTTATCTACTATCTTTATACACAATATCGCTAAAGTAAATGATTTGCACATTTCCCGGCGACGTTTTGCACTTTTCCCGGCAAAATTGAACTTTTGCACATTTCCCGGCGTCATGTTTGCACATTTCCCGTTGATGAAATTTGCACATTTCCCGGCGAGACGTTTGCACATTTCCCGGCGTTTGCACATTTCCTGGCAAGACGTTTGCACATTTCCCGGCGTTTGCACATTTCCCGGCGAGACGTTTGCACAATTCCCGGCGTTTGCACATTTCCCGGCGTTTGCACATTTCCCGGCTCCACAGGGGGTCACGCCAGTCTTTGATTTTGTAAAGGCGGCGCGCCGCCTTTACGGAATTCCTGGATCCTCCCCTATGACGCGTTATGACATTTGCAGTAAATTTGAAAAATTTGACATTTGTGGTCGACGCGTTATGACATTTTGTGATTAATTTGATTTTAAATTTTGTCGTCGACGTGTTATGACCTTTGTGGTTAATCCGATTTTGATAGTTGTCGTCGACGTGTTATGACATTAGTGTTATGGCCATTATGACATTTGTCGTCGACGTGTTATGATGATATTGTATAGTGGTTGTTATGACATTACACGATCCAAATTCAAATGAATTTATTAAGAATTTTCTGAATCGATCATGATATTACAAAAATGAAATACAGTCATTTCTTTTTGTTTACAAGAGTTTGAAACATGCAGTGTGTACATCCGAATCTAGTCTTGAAGTTATTAAATGTGGCGTCCCTCAGGGTAGTATATTAGGACCTTTACTTTTCATCATTTACATAAATGATTTTTGTATATCATCCGACATACTTTCTTTTATACTTTTTGCCGATGATTCAAATATTTTCTTCTCCCACCAAGATCCAATCACTCTACTGTTAATTCCGAATTCAAAAAAGTGCCAACAAATTATCACTGAATCTTCAGAAAACTAACTATATGTTATTCAGTAAGTCTATATTATAGAAGTTTTACCCACAGAGACTGATATCATCTTTGATGACGTTCACTTAGAGCGTGTATCTCATACAAAGTTTCTCGGTATACAGTGGACGATAAACTTTCGTGGAAGCCTCATATTATTAATATTAGTAAAATAATTTCGCGTAATATTGGTATTATTAATAGACTTAAATCTCATATCCCGTTATCTTCTTTGCTGACGTTGTATTTTTCATTAATATTACCTTATCTAAATATGGAATCTTAGCATGGGGTATAGTGCCCATCAAACTTTATTATATAGATAATTATTATTACAAAAAAAAAAGGCACTTCGTATTATTTGTGGCGTTTCTCCACGTTCCCATGCAGATCCATTATTTGTTAGATATAAAATTTAAAAAATCAAAGATTTGTTTTTCTTACAGCTGGGTCAGTTTATGATTAATTATAACACAAATGCACTTCCCAGCATTTTTGATTCAATGTTTCCCCGAAATCAATATTTTCATAATTATCCCACCAGGCGATCAAATGAATTTCATTTACCCCTTCTGAGAACATTATTGGCTCAAAATACATTTATATACACTGGCCCTATATTTGGGAATTCTTTAAGTTGTGATATAAAAAATTCTTTATCTTTGAATTCGAATTAATAAGCGTAAGTTAAAATATTTTTGTTGAACTCATATTAAGATATATACGATTCATTACTTAGCTGGTCTTTACAGCCTAAGGGTTCATCGTCAATCATTGATTTCATCATTGTGTATTTTTTACATTATCTTATTTGTATACACTTTGCTCGGCTGACTGAGCTGAAACACCTCAATTCCCTCTTACGATCCCGATGTTTAGCGTGTTTGCTTTTCCTTTCATTTCCTTTTTCTTTCTCTCCTTCCTTTCCATTATTCTTTTGTGTTTTATTACTGTCATGGTATACCCTACTGTAAAGTCATGTAATGTCGTTGTGTTTCTATTGTCTTGTTCTCTCCTGTCTTGTTCTCTCCTGTCTTTAATTGTTAAAAAAAAAAGAAAAAAAAAGTTTAATGTATTCACAAGAATCCTTTGATTGGTTCACAATTTACAAGCATGCTTTTCAGTGAACCTCTCAGTTCTTTCTCTTTTTTCCCCCTCCAAACATAACTTTGTATTCTGCCGGTATGCATGTAAAATTTCCTATTTGTTAACCATCATCTACCATGTAAAGTCGAATACATGCCTATGTTATATGAAATGAAAAGGAAATGAAATGAATATAAAATTGAGATATACGTGTATCGACAGATTAAAGAAAAGAGTATGAGAGAACGCGTCGATAGGGAACCACTCGGAATAAAGAAAATCACTGACTGAATTAACGGAGTGTATAAATGCAGAAGACTGTCGTCAAGTATATAAGCATATAGCTTGAAGATACGGCAGTCACATTAGTGGTTGTTATGACTCTACTGGTCGATTATTGTTGACATTAGTGGGCTCTACACATGGTGACAGCATATTTTGGATGAAAATCTTATGCAATGATATTGTGAATTCACCTAACTCCCTCGGATTTTGAGCATTTGACTTGAAATTTGGCACATGTGATGACAGCTATGACATATAGTTGTGCAAACTTCATTTTTTTCTTAATGTCAAACATTGTGTTGACATGGTAACAGTATTCTTAATGAAAATCATAGAAATTGCTGATTTACTGACTTTACTCACTCAAGTTTTGAGCACTTGACTTTAGATATGGAACATGTGACTATCAGTGAGCAAAATAACACATTATTGTTAATTTTATTCAATGTTGAACAATACATTGTCATAGTATCTTTTTTAAAGAAAAGCATATATACAAAGTGATCATTGCCTGTTGAGCTAACTGCCTCAGTGTTTAGTTTTGGGGATATCAATCACATTGAGTGATAGTTCTAGTTTGTATCACAATACTTCTTGGATATTGGAGGATCCGATTACATCTGTAGTATACCTTCATGAAAAAAAAAAGTGCTTGAACATAAAGAAGTGAATAAAGTGCATAATGACTTCATGCAATAGTGGTGTAATTTTCCTTCATACATGTGACTGTACATGTTTCTAGACAAACTGATCAATGTATATAGAGAGTAGAAAGTGGTCTTGTAAACAAACATTGTAAAGTTTAAGAATCAGAAAGAGAGAAGGGGGAGGGACAGAGAGAGTATGAGAAACAAATAAATTGTATGATATCTATATAGGCTAATTCAAGCAGTGATCGAGCAAGGAATACACGAGTCATGAATTTGAAAAAGGAAGGGGTCGAGAGATTTCGAAAAAATGAATATGCAGAGTGAGTCTTTGAAACTAGTATGAAGAAAAGAGCGGGGCAGGTTTGAGAAACAAAATAATATACCATCAGTATGAAGATAGATGTAGGGCCTATATTATAGCAACAGATAACAGAGGGGGTTGGGGTCTGAGAAATAACATTAATACATGTACATACAATCTATAAGGGTCTTAGAAACAGAAATCATGTGATATGAGAGGGAGTCAAGAGAGAGGGAGAGAGCTTGTATTTGGAACAAATACTATGATGTATGGAGAGACGGGAGATGAGAGACGTTTCGGAAATTAGAGAGTGAGGGGGGTCTGAAAGACAAATACATTACTTTTGATACAATGTATTAATTTCAAAATGAGAAAAATGGCAAGCATGATTTTCCAATGTGGTTGATTCATTCCATTCAGGTGTCATTAGATTATGCGATCATGTTATTTCAGAACTCTCTGATACATGTACATGCACATGTACCAGCCTATTCCATAACTTCCAATTTTTTTGTTTTGTATTGTCTTGTTTTTCGCACTTTCACTCGTTTACATAGTACAATGTACGTACATGGACTTGTTGGATGCAGGTCTACCACGGAAAGCAAAACTTTCACAGCGCGTACAAACACTCACTGATGCACGTGTACCAAGGAGGTATGAGAGAACTCCTTGCGTGTACGAATCGAATCGGCGCGAGCGGAGGCACTGTAGAACTCTTCGCAACCCGAGCGGAGTAAGCATAGACGCATCACAAGCGGTTTCATTGAATTAAATTGCGAAAAGCCACAGGCTTGCGTGTAAATAAAAAATATTGCCGCGCCACGAAGCTCCGTGCGCGGAGAATGTCTCGAGGTGCGAGCCGTTGTCGTGCACTAAAAACACCTGCTGCTCCTCCTCGCTCACGTTAAGATCTCTGAAGAAGGAACACTCGACTGGAATGATAAATTCCACGACTGCAGTTTGCGGACATGTCACGTTGGGATTTCGAAAGGAAAGTGCTGAAGAAAAACGGAAGATATATAACTTGCAAAGTCCTGAAAATAACAGAAGTTGCATTTACCCACAATTGATGCAGCAAATTAATAGAGCCTTACATAATATGAGAGCAAATTTCGACGAAAATCTTCTTTTACTATGAAAGGTACACATTCGCTTGGTATGTTACTGAGACAGTGTATCAAGACAAATATTATTTTCCATGTTATCTGGATGTAATTATAGTCAAGTCCATTTTCTATGACCTAGTAAGCGTGTGTGTCTGTGTGTGTGTGTGTGTGTGTGTTACTTCTTTTGCAATATTTCTATTAAATACAGTACGAGTCTCACATTATATTTTGTTTTTTCTATACAATTTACAACTGTACAGTGGGAAAGCAAATTGGCCTCAATGATAAGTAAAATTGTGAAAAATCATTAATTCAAACTGATTGTGTTATATCCTCATCTTTCATAATCATCATCAATGTAGGCCCATATGCTGAATTTACATAATAATACGTGTGGGGGAAAATCTCTTCAAAGATCTAGTAATGTAGTTGCTTTTTAATCTTTAAATCGTTTGTTTTATTTCACAATATCATTAAATTCACTTCGTAAAATTAATCATGGGCATACAACATAATACACAGCATTAATTCAAAATGTTTTATTCACGTTATACACGTTTATGTAATCATGAATTATCTAAATGCCATGTGTGTGCTGAAATTGTTTGTTCATATCCAGTCCAATAATTTGTGCAAACTAATGTCACATGTGCATCAGCATTTTAAAGAGCTGAACAATATGGGATGGGTGTTATGACTGATATTTTGTCCGCTCATTCGTGGTAGTATATTGTTGAGCTGATTTGGGCATAACAATTAAGGTTTCGTTTACGATCATGTAATAGGAAAAAAAAATCCACGATTTGGGTCTTTGCCAAATGATCCTAACGCCTATCTATGCATGCACTGAGTATTGGAATAAACACAACGTTACGAAATTGATTCGTTCCATCTTTGTTTACGATTATAATATTTATTCTATTATGACTGTGGACTCTTGGAACTGATTTTCATTTGCATTCGGAGAAGAAGAAGAACTGGAATGAGTCTAGATTTTCGCTTGACTGAATGTGTGCAATCTATGCATGCTCCACTTGCTACTCTTGCGTCTTCCGCAGTCTGGCTGTCGGCTAACTCGGCTTACCTTCCACTCTGAGTTCTGTCTCCGCGAGCGTGTAGTCGTTTGTTCCTACCAGGCGACAGGTGTAGGTTCCGCTGTCTCCAGGGCGCGCATCCAAGATGGTTAGCTGGATCACCTTGTCCTGTTGGTCCGTGCCGTCGTCAAATAGCAGTCTGTACTTCGATGTCTCGCATGTCGCGCAGCAGGCCGTGCAATTGACGATCTCCGTGGTTTTGTTGGAAATATTGCGGAAGTGCCACAATACGTACTTCAGCTGGCCAAGCTGGTTGTTAATGTAAGGGCACGGGAGATTGACATGTTGGTAAGGAGCCGCCAGGATTACTTCTCCATTTGAAATTCGTCTGACACAAACTGGCGGGATGAAGAAAAGAAGCGAAGAAGTTAATATAGGTTTTCCCATCCATTTTCGCACTTTTGTCATTCAATTTCAAAGATTTATTATTCAATTTCGTCCCGAGAAGCAGGTGGAACGCAAATCCTAACTTCAATTTCGTCAATTGTCATTGTAATTCGTTTTTCGTCAAACATTTTCGAAGACATAGCATTCAAAATCGTCAGTTGTCATTCAAATTCGTCCCTCCCGCTGACGGATCGCAGAATGTGAAGATCAAATTCGTCTTAGTTCACACATTGTCATGAATTTTTCATTCAAATTAGTCAGATGTTGTCGATTTTTTATTTTGATCGTGAACCAACTTTAAGCCGACATATTTTTAGTTTCTCTCGTAAACTGTATCGTTACACATTATTCCCTAACCATTTGCTTTAACAATACACAAAAACAAGACAACCAAAGAAAATGATTGAAGGATAAACGACAGTCAAAAGTCATAACCCAGGACAGTATGTCAGTGTCACATTTTGAACCCGTAATGTTCAGGTTTTCGCATCATAGGCCTAATGCATGAAGCAAAGTTTAAATGTTATACCCTGGAAAGCAGCAAACATAATTATGTTATCCATCCATTAAACAGGAGACAATTCTACACTTAAATGTTGTCTTTAATCATGTTTGCCTAGACATTGTTTGTTAGTGTTTTCGTTTACGAGACATGTATGTATGGTACATGTATGTTTGTTTCAGTGTGTACTCGGATTGCTTGTGTGTGTCTGTATCTGTGGTTCTGTGTGTGTGTGGGGGGGGGGGGGCACTTAGGTGTATGTTAACTCCTGAATGTAAAATGTGAACGGTTACAGGAAAAAAAAAATACATGAATGACTGGAAAATCACACCGGGTAGAGATATGAGACGAATATGAATGAAAAATTAACGAAAATGACTGACAAAAGACGAAATCGATCCTGCTGTTTTGAGTGCTGCGAGTAAGACTGACGAAAATGTATGCCAAATGACTAAATTGAATGGACTTTATTTGAAAATGAACGACGAAAGACGAAGTTGAAAGTAAGATTGGCCTACTCTCGACATTCCGCGACGAAATTGAAGTAAAAATTTGTGAAATTGAATGAAAAAAGTTTGAAAATGAATGGGAAAACCTATAATTATAGTATTATGTAAAGACGAGAGCGTGATGTGATAGAGAAAATAAAGGAAGCACAGACCAAATGTCACTGTGCATCACAAAACCAACAAAAAAAAAAAGTCGTCCGACCTGATTTTCCGTGAGTATGCCTACTCATGGGAAAAAAAAAAACGAGTCAAATTTCAGCTCTGTATGTTTTCCGAAAGTTTGATATCATAAAACAAATGGAAAATTGTCTCTTTGCATTTTTTTTTCCAGAAAACTTTGTTTCGGTCTGACGTAGACTTTCTCAGATTTGCGGATTCGGAGCACTATAGAAACCTTTCAAACACTTTTGACTTTCAACTCTAGTAACGATTGACAGGATGATATTCTTGCGTTAGAAGTTAGTACTGGTCATGAATAGAAAGTATTTTTAATGATGTGCAAGCTTTCAGTTTATAGTATAGAGATCCCTTCATAGTGGTTGCCACGAAGTTTTATATCATGTTCTTTGCTCCATTCATTGTAAAGAGCACAACTGGGTAAAATTGCACACTTGACTGGACCCTAAACTTCCAAGCCTCTTTTCTCAGTACATTTTTCCAGAGTGTGGACTTTCTTTCCATTATTTAGATGGGTTTGGAAAGGCCATTGCTATCGAATTATATGTCATTTTGAAGCTAAGAGTCTGCTCTTTCAGAATCCGCCCTTAACTAAAAATCCGTATCTGGCGACTTTTTGAAGGTTTTGTAATGCAGGGTCACAAATTTCCAAATTTCATATACATATATCGTTCAGATCGAGTTCTGAGTCAGAAGATAGAGCATATTAACCTTACACTCACACGCAATTATCACTCGGATAATGTTGACGTGAGGTCGGAATGACCATCATTAACGCTTTGCCGCTACTCCATTACCACTTTGGTAATTGCGGTTCATGCAACAAAATGTTATTTTTTTTTAATTTTAACTTCAATTTTAATATTTCTGCAACTTTTTCAAGTGTACAATATGAATCAATACAACAATGTTATGAAAGCTTTGGAAATATTAGATCTTCGTAGAAGAATCAATTTAGCAAACAATAACAATTACACCATAACAATTACAATAACATTTATATGATTCATATCATATTAATGTGAACAAACATTGTGGACAGACAGTGTCATTGTATTAACCAATGTTATTATTTCCCACTTTTGATCCTTAATAGTTTGAAAACTATGTATCAGATAACACTGTCATCGATGAGTAATAACTGAATAGTGTACAATTTAGTTAGAGGTGATTTGAATATGAAAGCATAAATCAGTTTCATTAAATCCATGATTAATTTTGAAGTTTGGTCCCAGATTTTGGTCAAATTTTAACTCTCAGTACAAAACTTGAACTTTACACAGGAACCAATTGTGTGTATGTGAGTGTGTACTTATAATGACCCTAAACAATGGACATGAATAACACCTTATCCACAGCTCTGCTGATTTATAGGTCTCTTGCTCAAAGGCACATTATTGATTTATAATTAATTCATGATGGATTGCCCTGGGCACTGCTAGTCTGAATTCATGGTAAGGGGTTAAATGCATCAACGTGAAAAGAGCAAGCACATAATGTTGCAATATAATAATAATAATGATAATAATAATAATAATAATAATAATAATAATAATAATAATAATAACATTATTATTATTATTATTATTATTATCATTATCATTATTATTATTATTATTATTATTATTATTAATATTATTATTATGCTTGCATACACTGAATAAAGACTAGCTGTCATTATTGAATTTATCAGGAATACATAATAAAGCATTCAAACCCTGTCCATTGTTCAGGGCATTGTCTGGGTGTTGGCCATACACTTTTTATAGCTACTTACGATGGTTTAGTTCCTATACAAAACCCCCTTTGGCTTTCGTTGCAAAACCAAAATAAACCACAGAGAAATGCAAAGCTGGCATCTGAGCCATAAATCCCACAGCACAGCAATGACAGGCCATGGGTCAATGTAATAGAAAGAGCGAGATACAGAAATAAAAGAAGTAACATTGCAGGATTTTTTTTTTTTCATTTTTATATTTCCGTTTATTCTGAGGTCCCCCATAATCAACTACAGTCAAGTCTTGAATTTGTTTATTGCTCTTTTCGTTGCTCTGCGTTGGTATAAAAGCGTGATCGTTTAAATTTTTTAAGAATTCTCGCGATAACGTTATAAATCACATAAGTTCTGATAGGTGTCGTTTTATAAATACGTTTGCTTAAACCTTCCATTTATTTAGACATTCCAACAATGTATCGGTACCTACTTGTGGCCCATGCTTATCATCCCAAAATTTCACGAACAGAAGAAAGGTAAACACTTGAACTTACGGATGCTGATAATAAGAGCAACAATTGATTTATCCTCCATGGCACACTGGGCTTAAACACACAGATGTATAAGAATACCGCATCGAGTCTTGACGCTCGAGAACCTTGCCGAATGCTTCCGTTCAGCGGACAATTCCTTGTCAAAATAACCGTGAGTTGTATAGGACGCAGCCTTACATTATCTTATTCACTGTACTCTCACTCACTACAAAAGCTTGCTCACCCCCCCCCCCCCCTGCTTTTTAACAGAAGTATAGAGTTTAATGTTTCGGTCACGAGATCAAGAATGAAGAAGGGGCCTATCGAAAGCTCTTCTTGGGATAGTGTGTTTGAGTGTAACTGAGATTGTTATAATGTATATACGATATAAACAATGCCTATCCCACCTTTATAACCAGAATCACCGGAAACAAAGTAATAGCATTTACTTCGAGTGGAATTAACTGATAATCGAGTACCATGTGCACCGCGCTGTTTTGACCTGAAAGGCAGTATTTTGTGTTGAGTGCTGAGATTTTTTTTTTTTGGGGGGTAAATAGTGGATTAGTGTCTTCATCTGATTTCATGTCATTACCAGGAAAAGAAAAGAAGCAAATTGGATACTCACAGCCTAATCCTACGAGTAACATATTTAACGTGTTGTGTTTATTTATTTACTAACTGAATGGTAGTTATTTGCAAATGCATATTCTGACATATAAACTGGTGACACACTGATATAGCACATATAAAATCGTTATCAAAGTATCTCTCATGTTTCTGTTAATAAGTCGTCTTGTTATAAGGCCTACATCATTTCGTCTCTGTTTATTACTGTACTTTCATATTGTGAAAATCTAACTCTTTCCATCCACATTCTCCAGGATGAAACTGTTGGATAGAAAATTACCTGTCCCAACTTTTTTTTTTTTGGCACTATAGGAATACATAATGGTCTAACCTTAATCACCTCCATTTCTTTTAACCCTGGAAGTGGCACCAGAAAACGTGGTCAAGCTTTTTTTTTCCCTTCTTGTCACCGAGGAAACCCGGAAGTGGGCGCTGAGGCTTTGTTTTTATTTTTTTATTTGTAGTTGTTTTCTTTTTTTGTCAGCTGATGAAACCCTGAAGTGGCAACAGAAATATAAACTGCCCCCCCCCCCCTCCCACACACGCACATACTTTTAAAAACGCGGTCCCGGCCGTGGATTTAAAAGAGAAATCTCAAAGGCAAGTTGTCAAATGAAGTGAATAGTATACTACATAATATTTGCAAAATGTCGTCATAGAAGTGACGTCATTTTTCCAATATTATATATATTATATATTATGTGATATATTATATCTAGTTATATTTGTGTTTGAATTCAGTACATTTTTGTGTAAGTATTATTTGATAATGTTTGTAACTGTTTTACATTGATAAAGATGATTCTGGGTACATGCACTGGTCGGGCAGGAAGGCCTCGAGCCTAGGTGATTAAGTTTGCCTTTTCCTCCTCTGGCAACCAGCGGCATGCACCTGGAATCACCACAATTTTTATATCATGTACTACGATTTTCTGTTTGTATTGTATGCCCGCTTGTATTGAATGACATTGTTATACTGCCGAATAAATAAATAAATAAATAAATAAATAAATGAATAAATGAATAAATAATAATAATAATAATAATAATAATAAATACCACTTTACGGAGTGTCAGCTTTCTGACATAGCTGAAAATACATATAATCACGTGAAGCTCTTTCAACTAATCACCAGAGGAAAAAATGTTTTATCCAAAATATGATATCAAATAATTTGTCTGCCAGGAAGCGTGATCCACCCATATCATCAATCTAATGTAATCAATGTGATATCGACTTCAATTTGTGGACTAAACTTGCATATGTACGTATTTCTTTTCCAATAGCATAGCTATTTCTCAGTTCCGTCGGTTTTTACCAGGGGTTTTCACAGAGAACGGAAACAAAAATGTTGTTGCTGTTGTTTTGGTTTTAATGGCTTGTATCACTCAGAATTGAGTATTTACGCCAGGTTCATTATTTTTTAACTCTCTCTTTTTTTTATATCAAATTGGTGTGTTTCATCACTTTCCTCATAGAATGTATTAAAAATGTGATGGCCTTTGTTTGGACGGTTACTAGTATTTGGTCCCCCGATTGTTTGCTAACAAGATACCTTCTGGTTGTTGTTGTTAATTGTTTAATTTAAGGCGTGTATCATTCTGCTTAATCTTTATTCTATTTTGATTACTCCGTACCTTAATTATGGTATTCTTGTGTGGGGGAATGCAACTAGAAATCTTCTTGATATACTGTTCCGTATTAAAAAAACGGGCCATCAGAAATATCAACCATGTCGGATATTTGTCCCACACGAATGATTTATTTTTGAAAAATAAAATACTGAAAATATCAGATCTGTTCAGTTACAACGTCGGCATATTTATGTATAAAATTTCTGCAAGGAGTTACCGGATGTTTTTACTCGCATGTTCAGGAAAAACTATTTGATTCATAATTATCCTACCCGCCAAAGTGACGCATTTCACCTTCCACGTACTCGAACAATTTTCGCTAAAAAAAACCCGATAATGTATACGGGCCCTAGATGCTGGAATGACCTCTCCCCCGAAATAACAAGCTGCTCGTCTTTATATTCTTCTAAACGTAAATTAAAAGAGTCTTTATTGAGTGCATATTTTGAAGACACTGAATAGTCGTAATGTCTTATGTAATATACTGTCTGACTGTGGTATGTTATTGTCCAATCAAACATTTTGTCAACACGTTGCAGATTCCATTTATGGTCTTGCCATCATGTTCTCCGAATTCATCATTAGCAATTCCACACTCTACTTCGTTTCCCTCTCTTCCTCTTTCCCTCTACCTCTCTCTAACTTTCTATGCAGAGCTTGACGGCAGGCACCAAATGGCTTATATATAGCTGTACATGTTACTTTTTGTGTCTTACTGATCATATCCTGGTGATATAGACGTTTTAATGCAACAATAGTTTATAGTAGTAGGCTTTATGATAATGATGGCTCGGTCACAGTAATGGTTCATATAAAAGTATAGTGTTTTTTTTTTCTTCTTCTTCATTTTCTTCTTCTTTTTTGTCACATAAAATTTGGCAACCTTACATCATCATTCTGGTCTTACCTTCTATCCCTTCTCCGTTTCTTTTTCACAAACACTGATTACTCGGGGCTTACAGCCAAACAAGCTAGCTTTCATGTAGGTCCCGTCATACTTCTCTTTGATCAACCCCATTTGATTTCGATTTTGACCAGTTATCATTACATGTAATTACTGTGTAATCACCATGTATATTGTTTGTTTTCTGCACATTGTTCACAGGTAAAAGAACTTGTCTGGTTTCTGTTGTAATGTTCATAAATGAGAAGTATGAAAATAAAATGAATTGAATTGAATTCACTGATGAATATTTACGCCTAATACCTACTAAAATTTATACAAATATTTTTTTTTCTTTGAGAAACACATATTCAAATTAATTTCGCTGCATTATTGCCGCAATTTTGGAGATTCTAAAACAGACTGTCACCACCCATCATGGCCGTTTTTGTGTATTTTCTGGCCAGCCCGGTTCGCCGTGAACAGGCTTCTTAACCCTAACTTACCTGGGGGGGGGGGGGGGGGGGGCATAATGCCCCCCCCCCCCCCCCTCGACAAATTCCGCGACCATTCCGGCGTGCAAAATTTTTTGACCGCGCCGCTCGCTGACTTTTTACTTTCAAGTCTCGCGCAACTTTTGAGACCAAATTTGTTGCGTCCGGGCATACCGTTCCGAAGCCACGCCCCTTCAAAAAATTTTCGTCAACCCCAAAATCGCTCAAAAACGTGATTTTGTGTACAAAGTCAATACAAATTGTGTTTTTTCAATTAATTCATATAAAGATTCATATTTTTCATTTTAATGGCTGAAATCAATTCATTTTAGTATAGTTATGCTTCAAAAAATGTGTATGACAAATTCTGTTGAAAAAAAACAACAAAAACAAAAGTTCGAAAAAACAAGGAAATACATAAAAAATTGATAAAACAATAAAAAACATAAGAAATTAATTTTGATACTGAATTTTTTTTTACGCGCAAATGTTTGGAATGTCACTAGGAATATTTACACCAAAAATCAGCATTCCATAAGCTTTTATAAGCCAATTACAGACGAAAATGAGGTCTTTTGCATATATTTGCATAATTAATTGATTTAAAATAGAAAATGCTAATTTTTTGAAAATCTAACTTAGCAGTCTTGTAGATTACATCCGGCTTTATGTTCATGCAAAATTTTGCGGCGATCGCGCGAATCAACGGCCGAGATCTGATGGGGGGGCCATAATGCCCCCCCCCCCCCCCCAGGAATTCAAGCTTGCTAAATAGCCCAGGTAAGTTAGGGTTAAGGTGCAATCACACATCGCCGGTTTGGATGGCGGTTCATGGCGGTTCAGCAAATCGCCGTGCTCCGCCAAAGACCGTGTTTACACCGTACACAAACCGTGGTCATCCGTCACTCATCCGCCATGAACCCTGAGAACCGCGGGGAACCGCGGGGAACCGCCAGAAAAATTAAACATGTTTAATTTTTCGTGGCGGTCTTGGCGGTTTGAGATGGACCGTGTTCACATCGCCGTTCATCGTGTAAAGAACGGCATCCTCCGTGTTTGCACCGCAATATCCGTGATAATACCGTGTTAACACCGCCATACTTTTCAAGCGAAAAGAAACAATGAACTTGAAAGAGAATAATGGCTCCGGCGACACTTCGTGGCTGAGCAATAAAAAATGGAGAAAAAAAGCAAAGATGAACCCATAATCCAAGATCGGGTAAATATATTGAATGCTATAGTTTCCTTTCACTTCTTTAACACATACACAGTAAGAAATAAGTTTAATGTTCAAAAAGTTGTTAGTATGTTGAATTACCTCATTTACATTAAAACCATCATTTACATTAAAAGGTAAGTTCATAATTTTTATTAAAGCTTAACAGCTTTTAAGATGGCCAGCAAAGTTATACACAGAAGACTTATGTAAATATGTTATGTTGATACAGAAATGTTGAAACTTAAGAGAGTAGAGGGAAAAGCAATATTGAAACTTGACAAAAAAAAAAAAAATCAGCATTATTGTGTTACGTGAACCTGTAAGTATAAAAGAGGAAACTATGCACACATACTGTATATGCTTCTTTGATAATGTATAATGTACATATGTCTTTTTATTGACTATTGTTAAAGATGTTATTATTATATTATCATCATTGTCGTTCTTATAAAGCGCATAATATCTTTGGCAAGGTCTCTATGCGCTTAAGAGGGGGAACAAAAATATAAACAGGAAAAGGTAATGTCAGAAACAGCAACGTGCTGCATTAATCATCATCTACAATCACTATGTTACTATTTTAACAGATAAGTTTTTAAAAACATTTTGGACTAATTGATGGAACTTGCATGTTTTATCACTTGGGGTGTTGTTCCACAGTTCTGGGACGGCATAAACTACGTTTGTCATAGGAGTTTCTTGTAATGGATCGAGGGTATCACATACAGATTCCTCTCACGATTTAGGAACTCTCATAGGCTCATATTTCACAAGGAGCTCTGAAAGGTAATATATTTATATGTTTTGTAATATATGTTTTGTAATATATTTATATGTTTTTGTTGGAAATGAAAAATAAATGAATGAATGAAAAAGGTAAGAAGGAGCAATTTTGTGAGAACATGGATAAACAAGTAACAAAATCTTAAATTCAATACGCGAAATAATTATGTGAAAACTTAATAAAGAAAAAGAGAGATGTTAAAAAACAAGCAAGTACTTGTACATCACTCGATAAACCTGCAAATGAACAGGAATCTTTGGAAACTTTGTTGGATTCTGCTTTGATATGCATGTCATTAACGACAATTAATACAGATATTTTAAAGATTAAAAGAGAGAAAAAGCACGTTGAAATTGAAGATAATTGTTTGTTGCATCACTTATATCAATCTGTAAAATTGTGTTTAACTAACAAAGCAAAACACTCCTTGTTGCAAGCCACTGAGGACAAGTGAAAGGGATCTGATTGCATGCAACTACATGGCCTTGGTATGGACTCCTCCACCTTCCGGGGAGATCCGTGTTACTACCGCGGCAATCCGCGTTTGCTCCGTGTTCAAAACGTGTTGAGAACGTAGTCACATCGCGTTTAAGTGCTTTCCGCCATCATTGGGACACGGTTCACGGCGATTTGAGAACCGCCATGAACCGCCATCTAAACCGGCGATGTGTGATCGCACCTTTAGCTTGCGCATGCGCGCGTGCAAGCCTAGGCCACTCCAATTCCCGGCCAAGACTGGGATGATGGCTGTCAATGTGAATGTCTCCTTTTCCGATTGAATCACTGAAACCAAAAACAAAATATAATAATTTCAAAACTATTGTAACATAAAATCAAGGCAGACATTCTGGGCTTCAGGTGAAGTGCAAATGATCATACATACTTTTTACGTACATTTTTGTTTTACATACACATACATACGTGCACTTACATATACATACATACATACATACATACATAATTTTATCTTCAACAATATAAAAGAAGGAGAATCTTTGTGTCCTTCTTACGAAGGCCACCATTGCTTTTTGGTTTAAATATTCAGTGATGAATTTAAAAGTCACAAAATGTTCTTTACTTCCTTGCAATTTGTTTCAGCTAGCAGCATTGTTCTTTCTATTATAAATCTAGGGCATTCGATTAGAAAATGTTTCGTGGTTTCTGGTACTCCACATCTTTCACATAACCCGGTATCATGCTTCTGCAATAGAAATAGATTATAATTTAAGCCAATATTATTATCAGTGCAAAATTGTCTCATTTTTTTTTTTTATTTAACACACATTTAAATGTCACTGATACACCATTTTGTATGTTTTTTGGGGTGAGACTGTTTCTTCCCATCTTTTTTGCCATTTTTTTTTCTTCGTATAATATAGTCTGGTAATACTATTTGACTCACTTTTGTTTAATTGGTTTTGGACTTCTACTTGATTGTGTGTTAAGGCTTGTTTAGCCGCTCTATCTACCACCTCATTTGGATGGATCTCGCAGTGACCTGGGATCCACTCGAAATATACCTGAGTTCCTTCATGGCGTAGATTTGTATACAACATCAAATTATCGTAGATGATCTGTTCTTCCCGATTGTTTTTTATTGCTTGCATGCCACTGAGAGAATCGGAGAATATCACTGCTCCTGTATACAAACCTGGCAGTTGGTTTAGCCAGTGCCAACTGTAGAGTGAGCACAATAGCTATTAATTCAGCTCTGTATGAAGAAGTATTATTTTGGAGTCTCTTAGATTGGATATGATTGAAATAATGGGACAAAAAAGGCCGCAGCTACTTTTCCTTTGCTGGAGACTTGGAACCGCCCTTGTATATAATGCAGATAATTCGCCCATTTTTGATTGATCAGTTCTAAACTTCGCTGTCTTTGATACAAAATATTATCACTCTTCGAAATATGATCAGTTAACTCCGTGGATACTACTGCCGTTTCATAGTGCCACAACGGTATTGGAGTTGTCATAAATAATGGTTCTACATTATAATTCAAATCTTCCGACAAATTCAATACTCTCTGTGCAAAAGCTTCTCTGATGTGTTTTTACCTTTGTGAGCATTAAATTGCCAACAATCTTTCAACTGTTCTGCGAGAGGGTGATTCGGGATAATAACAACACGCTTTTTTTTAATCTTACACTAATCATTTCACGACGTAAATCTAGAGGCATTTCCCCTAACTCTACCCAGGGAGGTGTTACAGAGATGGAGTAGCAACTCTTCGTAATTCATGCAAACACATGTTTGGGTTCAAGGCGTTACAATGGGATGTCTAGCATTCCATTACGCTTTAATCTCTAGTTGCAAGACGAAGTTCGGAGACGAAGAACGCATTTCACCTTTCGTTGAATTACAAGCTTTATATCACCGCAAAATTTTAAATGAAATACTCGAATTGATTTAGAATAGTTTAGGAAAGAATTCAATATTATTAACATGTATTTCTAGTTTCTTCGTAATTCGCAAATCGAAAGGAAATGAAAATTAGGCCCTCTTAAAAACCTTTTTTTTTTTCTATAATGCGCACATTTCCGCATGTTGATTTTCTATCTATTAATAAGGGGATGTTTTGATCTTTCAAATAAAGTACTCCGTTAAAGCGTGTTCCAGCGTGTTTTTAAACTATTTGCTCTTAAAATTGTGAGTTTTACACTGCATTTTGATTCGCTGCTCCAATTCAAGGTACACAAATTCATTGTTGCCATCACATTGAAAGAGAGAGCGAATTGCAGTAGGAGCAAATATTTCTAGATGTGAGAGCGCTAGTCCCGATTATTGATGCTCTCTTTTGTCAAAGCACATGGGTAACACCTGTAGTTGAACGCATAACTTCTCGGCGGTGCCGCGCATGACTTCAAAGGAGAGCTTTAGTTGCCTCTCCTTCTCTGTAACACCTCCCTGCATGATCCATGAGGGAACGTATAATGGCTCTGTACACCTGTAAAATTTCTTGAACCTTGGTGCAAATATGAGCGTACTCTGCATCTCTGGGCTATATCATCTATTATACAAGTATACGGCAGTGTGTACGGTTGTTGTTGTTGTTGTTATTATTTTAGATTTAAGGCGTGTATCATTCATTTATGAATATTTACGCCTAATGCCTACTGAAATTTATACAATTATCTTTATTATTATTATTATTATTATTAATATTCAACACAAATTCATATTATTCCGCTGCATTATTGTTGTTGTTGTAGTATCTAGACGTAGTATCTAGCCTTTTGTCAAGGCCCTCTAACTGTAACGGTCGAGCGAAGCGAGCCCAACCAAGCGTGATAACGCCTCGCGCAACCCCACTCGGCTAGGCTCTCTTCACCATACAGCGAGAAGGCCTTGGCAAAAGGCTACGTAGTATCGGCCTGAGGGAATAGAAAACGCCACTAAACACAAAACAACAACAAAAGCATGATGAAATGGGGAATCCCCGATCAACGCGCGCTCGCCTGTATTTTTTTTACAAGCTGCTCGTGCGTGCGCAGTCTGAAGTTACAAACCTGGGTTGGATGATCAGGTAGACAGAAAGATCCGTCTGTCCGGAGGTCTCTTTTGTCCTCCGTAGACAGAGGGGATCCGTGAAGCCAGACGCAGTCTCCGCGGAACATTCCCCGACGGACAGATACAGACCGATCTTTCGGTCAAATGATCAGGCTGCCTGTTGAAACCCAAAAATGGCTTTCCTTCAACAAATCTGGAGATAGTTTACCGGTTGACATCAACACACCGATATATTACCTTGATCTACATGTACTCAGAAAACGCGGACAAGAACAGACTGCACTGCGAGATTGTTACGAGACGACAGTCTGGTGTTTAAGTTGTGGCCATGTGGAGAAACAGTAAGTGTGCCTGTGCCATGGCGTCACGGATTTTTTTTGAAGTTTAGTTCCTCGAGTTCTTAATGTACAAGCGTGACCACTTACTGAGGATTATAGAACATTAATTCTGTCGTAATATTACTTGCGATTTGTGAGCTTGTTTAAACACATTTGCGGAATTACTGTAAAGTTTATTAGCCTAACATAATTATAACAGGTCATCGTGGTCATAAAACTGATTCGTGGTTTCAGCTCAAAGCCTCAAACCAGCTTTGCCCAAAGTTATTGTCACAAACATAGCATCCAGTGCTAAGTAGGCCTACTACTGATTCACTACTTGATCGATACTGTTTCCTGTGATAATACGCAAGACTGTCACTGACTGTGTAGGCTATGATAGAGAGTCCAAAGTTTATGAAGGTAAGGTCTATCATACTTTATAAGGTCATAAGGATATAGATCTACATTATAGCATAGCAGTGCAGCTATAGAAAAAAATGAAATTATAAAAAATATTACTGTTAGTGTTATAGATAAAGCTATTTATTTTATCATGTTTATACAATGTATGTGCATGGTCCATCAACAAATTAAAATTAATTGACTAAGAAGGAAAGAATTCAGGCCTACAGGAAAGAAGTAGATGAAACACAAACCTAATTAATGCAACAACATATATCCAACACACATTACTATAAATAACCAACATACACTGTGTACACTATTGCTATACACAGCCCAGTCGCTGTAAAAATGTGACAGGGCTGACGGTACCAGGATGCAAACACAAAACAAAAGTGTCGATCGCATTGAGTTTTGATACTTGACATCATTTTTGTCACCTCAAACTCATTATAAAGGCGATCTTTATCACTTAGACTTCATGTCTGTGTTATTGATGATTATTGACATAGGCCTACACAATTTACAATTAACTTACTGAAAACGAAGATTATATGCAGCGTGTGTGAATATGGTACATCGTCTTTAACTGATGGCCATTTTGAATAATCGAGAGTTCACATGATTGTTGTTGCACTGAATAAAGTGCAACTCCAATCGTGTGAACTCCCGATGTTCCAATCATGCATTTAATCTTCATTTTCGGTAAGTTGTACTGTAAATTGTGTATGACACATGAAGTCATATTAAAGAAGATTGTCTGTAATGAGTTCGAGGTGAAAAAAATTATGTCAAGTCAAAACTCAACGCGATCGGCATGTTTGCTTTGTATTCACTTTGTTGTTGTGCACTATCCTGGTACAGCCTTTTTGTGTTTTTACAGCGACTGGGCTGTGTATAGTTATGTGTACACCAACTTGTTCATCCAGATGCATAAACCCACACACTCACCTCGCGTCTTTACATGCTATTATTGAATGCACGTTTAGTTAGTACAATAACAACATGTAATATGAACACAGTGCTAGCAAAGCTGGATGAGATACACATCAAATGTAAGATCAGCTACCTTACTAGGTACCTATCCTTCACATCAAATGCATGAATAGGCCTACATTTGTACATAAGGGGGGGGGGGGGGGAAGGGTGCAAGGAACAGAACCAGAACCCTGGTATGACGAGACCAAAGACCGTCATTATTGGGCCTGCAAGCAAGAATTTTCTCAGTATGACCAACAGGTAGGCCAAGGGCTGTGGATAGATCTATCTGTAGCTGTATAAAGAAACAGAAGATTTTATTGTTTTGCTTTGTGTTGTAACCCCCCCCCCCCCATTCCAATGGTATTTAAGACATGCACTCTTTAATTCACAGACATGATGATTCACCAAGCTTTAGCGACCATTTCTCTTGTCATGAGTGTGGGCCTCCCAGCGTCTGTCGTTGCTGATACTAGTATTCAAGAAATATGTAAGTACATGTATTGGGAATGCCATTGGGGCTATTGTAAATATTTTCTCCCAGAAAACATTTAAACTAAAATTCATGTCCCTACAAGGTACAGTGATTGATCATTATGCATATATTGGTGAATATATACATAAATACATGTAGATTATGCCGTAAACTCCCTCGCTGATATAAAAAAAAAAATGACATTCTCTCCTTTAAATTAGCAAGAGAGAGGAAAAGTTCCACTTGGTTGTAAGTCTTCTTTGTTGAAATAGTTAATTCTCACAAGTCTTCCTTTTCAATCTATTCTTAAATCAGTGGTTAAAGCGGTCTATTTATCACAACATCATCTTTCTAACAAAATCTTACCATCTCCATTAAAGAAAAACATATTTGTGTTATCTTAATTCTGTTAATCTCACGCTGCTTTAATAACTTTGAGTCAAAGAAAGTACAAAGCAATCATACCAATTTTAAATCAACCCTTCAACGATCAATGACAGGCCCATAATTGCGGGGGGGGGGGGGGGAGGGGGGGGGGGGGCGATGTACAGGGGTTAAAAATGGCCCCTCCCCCACTGGAGTTCAGACTCTACTTGAAAAAAATAGAGTGCCAAAGTGATGACATGATAGTCTTTTGGTAGGCTTAAGATGGAACCAGGCCTGAGCATGGTTAGCGACAATAGTGTTCACAGATATATATTTGGAGAAGGTGAGGTTGTTTAGAACCCATTTCCATGGCAATAGATGGCCATGACTTTACAAAGGGCTGCACACTATTGACCGATTCTGTGACGCGCTATGTGTATTTTTGGCATGGGCGCAGCCATAGTGGGTGTATCAGCCGACCCCCCCTCCGCACTCCCCCACCCCTCTCCCTACATTAGCACGCGCGCAGAATGAAAAACTGCTTTAGCCAATAGGCGTCTCGTACTGAGTGCGCGAATGCTTTGCTTTGTGCGCGAACCTTTGTTACAAGTGCGTGATAAACATGTTGCCCGGGGGTGGGGGAGAGCAGGGGGGGGGGGGTCGGCTGATACACCCACTATGGCTGCGCCCTGTGCCGTAAAATGTCTGCTGCCCTCAACGAACCAGAATCGGTCAATAGACCATTTTCTTTCTACTGGCCCAACCTGTTCCTGTCAGACCAGCATACCCATTTTTTTTTTTCTAGTTTTCAGCGCTCCAAACCTAAAATTTACTGGTTCCGACTTTTTTTTTTTTTTTTTAGATTGGCCCCAATGATGTTATTATTATTATTCAATTTTAATGGTCATGAAGGACCAGTAAATTCGACAATTCCTCAAAAGTTCCTGGCCCAACAGTGATATTTACAGGTCTGGGACCTTCAGACTGGTGCCAGTGTTAAATGTTGCATTACATTTGGTACTCTATTGATACATGTATTATTATCATTATTATTATAATTATTATTATCATTGTTATTATTATTATTATTATTATTATTATTGTTACTATTATCATTATTATTATCATTGTTATTATTATCATTACTATAATTATTATTATTACTGTGTATATATATCTCTCTCTATATATTTTTTTTTTCCAATTTATTTATTTATTTATTCAGTTTTATTTAAAAAAAGAACAGGGTAGTCACGTTCAGGGCCCAAGGGCCTGCTTTTCAAGTGAGCCCTGTTACAAATAATACATATTGCGAGTAAAAATCACATAATACACCAGCAACAAAAGAAAGCAAGAGAACACATAGAAACAAGCAAGATGTGATATCTACGTAAGTAAAAAAAAAAAGATACAAAAATGAACAAATTAAAAGTAAAAACAGCAGGAGACTACCATATGCAAAAACAAAATAATTTATGTTATACCAGAATGTTCAAATATAATGGCCAAAAAGTGATATGGCAACGAGTAAAAAGTACACTTTCACATTTTTGTTCAGAATATCGAAATATTGCAGGTAGGTTTACACAGTGTAACGCAAACAAAAAGAAAAGAGAAGAAAAAAGTAGTCAAAACAAACATATGACAGGTAAAAGAAAAATGTGAGAAAATAGAGATGCGTTATCATACACAGATATAGATTCAAGGATTAAAAAATGTAGCGTATATAAAAATAGTACCAAAGGCAAGATCAAAAATCATAATATCATAATGTACTAAAAACAATGAGCATTGAGAAACATAATGATACAGAAACAAATGCATACTAATATGTATAAACTCTTAATTGCTCATCATTTTATCATATCAAAAAGCTGAGTTTATATTTGCTGATCGAATTTGTCTTTTAAACCTTTCGAGGCAGTTTGACGATTGAATAAAACTGGGAAGATTGTTAAAAAGAGAGCAAGCGAAGAAGGAAAATGTACGTTTTTTGTATTCTGTTTTAGGCATGGGGATGAACAATGGGCAAGATAAGGCATATCGAGTTTCGTACGTTACTTGATGCCTTGTAGCCATAGGACATAAGTATGATGGGGCTAATCCGTTCAAGACTTTATATACAGCTACGCAGTACTGATACTCAATGCGTTCTTGTACACTTTGCCACCTCAATCTGTTCAACAAGTTGTGAACGGGAGAATAATAGTCTGCCTGCATTACGAGTCGGGCAGCTTTGTTTTGTACCCTTTGTAATTTGACCAAGTTAGTCTTGGTGCATGTGCCCCAAACAGTACAACAGTAGTCGATGTTTGGCAATACCAGTGAGAAGTATAGTTGCGCAGCCATTTTCATGGTAATACAAGACCGAATGCGCTGAATACAAGCTAATGTGCAGGCCGTCTTCTTTATGATACGTTCAATGTGAAGTGACCAATCTAGACTGTCTGTGATAATTACTCCAAGATATTTGATATCATTGACAATATCCAGATACTGACCATCAAATTTTAAACTCATATCTAAACCATTTCTTTTCCTTTTTGAAGCAAATATCATAACTTTTGTTTTTTCACCATTAACCCTCATTCCGTTGTTCTGAAACCAGGAAGAAAGAGTGTTTAAATCTTTTTGCAGCGAGGCCTGAATTGTACGAAAATCCTTAGAAGAGTTGAAAATGGCTGTGTCATCGGCATACAGAGAAATTCTCGTCTTATCATGAAATTGCAATTTGCATATGTCGTTGATATATACACAAAAAAGAAGCGGCCCAAGGATAGAGCCTTGAGGTACACCGGATAACATTGGAAGGAGCCCACTCATTACACCTCTGAATGACACACATTGTTGTCTATTTTTTATATACGAGGCAAACCACGTAAGTTCGTTGCCCTGAACACCATAATACGGTAGTTTGTCTAGCAGACCTTCATGCGGTATTATATCGAATGCTTTTTTAAGATCTAGAAATACAGCGCCGGTGATTAACCCTTTGTCTAAACAGTCCAAAATGGAGTCGCAAATTTCTGTCAGACAGGTAGTTGTAGAATGTCCTGGACGAAATCCAGATTGTCTCTCAGATAACAGGTGCTGCCTGTGTAAATAATCATATAATTGCTTATGAACAGCTTTTTCAAGGATTTTTGAAACGATGGGCAGAATTGATATAGGTCTGAAATTCGACATCTCAGTTGAGTTTTTGGACTTTGGAATAGGAATGATTTTCGCACGTTTAAAATCATTGGGTACGTCACCAGTTTGTAATGAACAGTTAAACAAAAGAGCCAAAGGTTTTGCTAAAAAATGAGATCCACATTTGAGAAGTCTTGGGTGAATATCATCAAGTCCTATACTCTTCTTACAATTGATTTTATCCAGTTCTTTCTGTACAAAATTTGTTGTTATCTCATCAAAAGTGAACCTTGAATCTACGGCTGCTAGTGTACACATCTTATTCACATCAATTGGGGGCAAGTTGTTATTCATGCTCCCTATACTACAAAAGAGAGCATTAAAGTCGTTTGCCAGCTTTACACGGTCAGTGACAATTTCTCCATCTACAGTGATGCTATTATCTTGAACCTGTTTTTTGATAGGTAGAAGGTTGTTTAAAACTTTCCAGGACTTATTGGGGTTATTACAGGTTTCAGACAATCTGCTTAGAAAGTATCTCTTGCGTAACTTCTTATTGAGGTTGTTAGCCTTGTTGCGAGCCACCCGGTATCGTTCCCAGTAGTAGTTTTCTTTTGTTCGATCAAATTTTTGCTTATTGTAATCACGTTCTCTCGCAAGCTGGAGGTAATCATCATTAATCCAGGGCGCTCCCCTAACCTTTTTCCTGACCGATATAAATGGGGCGTGTTTATCACTTAGTTTTATGAACAATGCATGAAATTTTTGCCACATAGAGTCTACTCCAAGACTTTCTACCAGAACATCTTCCCACTTGATTGCTGCTAAGTCGGACAAAAAGGCATTTTCATCAAAGGATCGAAAAGAACGAAACGTAAATACCTGGGGCTTCGTTTTTTGTGGTAAGGTTTTGTATACCAGAAAGATGAGTGAATGGTCACTCAGGCAAAGAGATTGAACTCCAGATGGGAGCGGCCCCAGATCTTTAGGTATGCAAATCAGGTCTATTAAAGTTGAGCTGTGGGGAGATATACGAGTCGGCTTTGTAATTATTTGAGACATGGCCAGTGCATTACACAAATCATTCATTTTACGAGAAAGATGATTAGAAGTCAGCATATTGCAATTAAAGTCACCAATGAGTATTATATCATCAGTAAAGTTGTGAAACTTATCAATACAATCTTCTAAATATTCAAAAAAAGCGTTATCATTTCCGGGTTTACGACTTCACACAACAAAGAACTCAAATGATGAACATGCAACTTATCACATCTTACTTTTCTAATTTTTGTTCAAAAACTTTCCAAATATCCCACCAAAAGTGCACACCAGATTGTTTAATTTCATATCTGAAAATGGAAAAGCTCCCCTACTGAAATCAATATGCCAATTCTAGGAATTTTGTATGCGGAAAGATTTTCTGGGAGTATTAACAGGTAAAGATTTTAGTGACTGATCCAAGATTTCTGAAATCTTGAACCAGTAAAGTGAACGATGTCTCCTAATATGCTAGTTATGCTATGTGAATGTCTTATTGAAACTTATCTGATTACTTGAAGGGATTATATTGTGAGAAAAAAAAATTGTTTTGCGAGAAACGTATGAGATGAAATAAGAGAGTGAAATGTCATAGTGTATACGTTTTCTTTAAGTAAATTGCCTCAACATGTACCAACATTAAATCTCTAGGCTTTTGTATTTAGATAACAATTAATGGATCAATGCAAAATATTTATGCAATGGTGCAAGAAATTTGAAGTATCAAGTAATTTGTGTATATCCTGTATTAAAAAAAAAATTGTTCTGTTTTGTCTCTAAAGCCAAAATTAAAACCTGAGGTTTAATATAAATGGCAAATGTCACTGAAAAGGAAGATTTGTATACCAATCTTAAGCCAGTATTAGTACTAGTAATCCAATGTTAGGTGAATTTATTTAACAAAGGATAGGTATTGTAAAACACATTATGTTGACTTGAAAATATGAGATATTGGTCATGAGAAGGTCATTCCACAGGCATGCAGGCTAGGAGGCATTCAAACTGAGGACTTTGAACCATGTTTCTGCTATAGGCCTAATGTTTAGTATCTAAACTTGCATTTTGCAGTTCATATTCCATATGTAAAAATCAATTTTGTGCTCTTATCCAGTATAATACAACTTCTTTAGTAATTCTGAGTCCCAGTTCAATTTTGCAATGGGGAAAGTTAATCATTGCATTATTGGCAAGGCATATATACCCAGGTCCACAATGTCCTGAGAAACACAAAATTCATTCTTGTTGTCATGTCACAAAATATTTTAGTCATACTGGCATCAATATGATGGGGAATGTCACTTTACAGAATTGGCGGTTGGCCTTTGTGCTGCTGAGTCCCAACTTATTTGTACCTTGCATAGGACCCCACTCACAAGCCTTGCTTCTTTCGAGGTACTAAAAACCATATATTTTTGTATCAGCGATTTGTGTTATCTTGTTATTTATGTTTGGTTTTTGAATAAATTGACATTCATTCATTCATTCATTCATTCATTCATTCAATATTAGAATTTGTTCAAGTTGTTTGTCTGTGTATGTGTGTTTTGTTCTGTCAGTTAAAAGAAAATAAAAATCTTGAGAGGATTACTATATTGAAAGTTACCAAATATCAGAGGTTGTTATCCCAGTCAAGCAAACTGTTTATTAAAAACTCTCACCTCCTCTTGTACCCAAAGTCTGAGATGCAATGTAATGTAAGTTCAGCATGAAGTATTCTGTAAGTACTTCTGTTCATAGAAATTGATGAGAAAGTTGTTAAATTGTCATAATAATTTAATTTGGAAAAGAGGAGAAATTAAAGCAAACAAACTGAAACCGAAAGAGATGAAATGCCTAGAGGTGATTATCATTTCTCATACTGCATCTTCCTCTGTTTGATCAGTTACTCTAGAATATCCTGTATCATACTCATGTTTAACCCCTGTCGTAGATGCTCCTGAAGGCAAGACGGTAACGCTGTCATGCCCATGCACTACTGATGAGGTGGAGATATGGTACTGGAAAAAAAACACATCTTCGATTGGGTCATCAGTCTCTGAACCTACTGGCCGCTATGTCATATCAGGGGATGGTGGTAACCTGACTATTGTTAATATCACCAACACTGACCAAGGGACTTATAAGTGTGAGATGGATCAACCACTCTTGGATATACAATGCACACAAAAGTTCAATGTGACCATTCTAAGTAAGTATCTCGCAATTTAATGATTGTAAACAATAAACTTTTCACCTTGAAAGCAATTCTTGATGGTAACATTTATCAGCTGATTAGTAGGAGTACAACACTCATCTAAATGCATAGTTTGTATCGGAAGTCTATTTCTCAAGTGCAGACATTTTTACACCTGTAAAACAAAAAACCCTCCCCTACCAGTCCCCCCCCCCCCACAAAAAAAAAAGCACCCATGGATGCACATTATGCCTTGTTTCTTAAACTTTAGTATTCATTATGCACAATATAACTATGACAAAATAAGTAACACCATGTAGTATCTTTTACCTTCAAGTTGGAGACATGCATTTTATGATATAATGTAGGCCTACATTATGTATTTGTGCACAAATCATTGAGACAGTTGTGATTTGATGACATTTGTGACCAGTAGCATTGTTTGATGAAACATGCAAAACAAGTATTTTGTAATACTAGGAGTCTGATTTACATGAAACTTACAATCATTTCATTTTTTATCATATTTCTGGTGGTGGTTGTGAATTGCACTTTATTAAAGAAGGGATGCAAACTTTATAATAAAAATGTCATACAATAATTACATTTGTATGTACAAGTAGCGCCAATTAGAATCTATTTAGATTTTAGTAGTAGTGCAACTTATATACATTTACTGTACCTATTTTATATCTCTTTAAATGTATATGCCCAAAACAAAATTTAATGGAATTGACACTCTTCAGCAAAATATTGTGGAAATGCAATGTGGGAATGTTGAATGATGCCAGATTTTAAAGGTTGAAAGAGTTTGATTTACAAGCAGTCTGGTCATGCCAGAAACAATTTTTACTCTTATGCCGAATAATTTGAAGTGATAGTTTAATCAAAAGCTTTAATGATTTGCATCCATCTGCATTGATCTGCAAGTTATGGATACCATGATCATCCAAGAACCAGTCATAATATTGCTATTAGAATTTTAAAGGAAGCAAACAAACATGGAAATAAAACAGCGTCATGTTCATATGATCAAATAAAATGTTCATGTTAAAAAAGAAATATATGCTTTGGCAGATCGGGAATTTTGCCTCTATACTGACACTTTTGGTTATGACTTTATCTTTCTTGACAAGCTGTACGCATGGATCCCTGTGAGGACCCTCATGGACACAGTGGTTGTGACTGCCTCTTAAATGCCACCAAAGCAACTGAGATTATATGCACTGCATATGGGTTTCCAAATCGACCAACCATTCAATTTACAAGTAGTAACAGGAACCCAATTCCAAGCATACGCAGCACACATGGTGATGTGTGGTCTTCTAGTGCAAGAATTGAGCCTGCATCTTCAGAAAGAGTTACCTGTAACGCAACATTCGAGCAGCAGTCTGCAACAATAAGTGCTTGTTTAGTTTCCCCGCCTCCTGGTGAGTGAACTTTTGTAACCTCTTGTAAAGTACCCTCTTACAAGTTCATTGCTTTGATAGATCCATCTTGAAAGATAGATTTAATAACAGACTTGCTTCCATAATCTGCAAATGTATGACAACCTTAAACAAACAAGAAAACAAATCTGATATTTGCATCAATTTTATATAACGGAATTAAATGCTCACAGAAGAATCTGTTCTGGCATATTTGACATTACACTTCTTGAGATAAAAAGATTTCATGCCTTATCATTCTTTCTTACAAGCTGTGCACATGGTGCCCTGTGAGAATGGTGCCAGACGGAGTGGTTGTAATTGCACCATCAATGCCACCAAAGACATTGATATTACATGCACCGCTACTGGGACCTCAACTCGTCCAACCATTCAGTTTACTGATAGTGATGGAAACCCAATTCCCAGCATTCCCAACACACATGGTGATGTGTGGTCTTCTACAGCAAGAATTGAGCCTGCATCTTCAGAAAGAGTTACCTGTAATGCAACATTTGAGCAGCAGTCTGCAACAATAAGTGCTTGTTTAGTTTCCCCACCTCCTGGTGAGTGAACTTTTGTAACCTCTTGTTTAATGCAGAAATATTTTCTTGACTCTCATAAATAGAGATATTATGTACAGCTGTAAATGCAAATTTCTAGTGCATAGGGCACATTAATAGGGAATATCTATATATTTCTAGGCAAAATAATTTTGAATATAACAGTTTTTGGAGGAAGCATGTCAGGGGGTGGGGGGGGGGGGGGATGGGACCAGGTTGCCCCCAGTTTTGACATTTTCATCTTCTTGAAAATGCATGGTCTAATTTTCACCAAATTTGGCAGAAACTTTAGCTCTGACGATATATTTTCATATATGTGGGCACCATGCATGTGCCCCATTTCGGGGCCAGAGGAGGCTTATAACACCCAAATGAGGGACAAGACTGGGGAATCAAAGAAAAAATAATAGCTACAGTGAAACCCCGTCATAACGAGGTCCGTGGGACCGGCGATATTACCTCGTTATAACCGGTACCTCGTTATAACCGTATGCGTCAAAAACAAAGAAAAACATGAGCACGACATCATATACCCATTAATGAAACTTGAGAACATCTTTGCATTGTTATTACACAATTATGCATCATTATTATTGAGAGAATAAAGGGAAATTATTTGTGAATTAGAGACAATACCTTTGTAGACCATTCTGAAAGAAAGACAAATCTTCATTGTGAAATGCAGTGTTAAAATTGTGATAATGAACAAACCCAGATCTATTCAAGCTGGTAAATGCGTTTGTTTCATTTTCTGAACACCGTTTAAAGTAGGTTAACATGCGTTATTTAACTATTTTTACGCTACTGTCACCCGGCGAGATCGTGATGATTTCATTAATCATTTCGACTTAAATCATACACACTCATATTTACCATAAGTATCCACAAACCCAGTACTTTTCAAACTGTTAAATACGTTTTTTTCTGAACACCGACTCAATTAACTCTTTATGTGCCACGATGGAAACCCCCTGTGTGCCACATTATTCTGAGACACCAGCGTTGCATGCTTTGAGAAAACTTTCTGTTTTTTTCAAATCTATGTTACTTCTACAGATTTCTGTTAAGCTGGACACGTAGTGAGCAAAGTGGTAGAGGAAATTTCAAGCTTTGCTTTGATGTAAATTGTATGACAAATCTACGATTGTTTTTCTTTCAAATGACTAGTATCTAAATATTATCACTGTATAAAAGGCATGACTTTTGCACACAAAACAGTGACAGAAACTTAGAATTCACACGCGCATCTAATAGGGAACACGGCTTGATAGTCAATCACAGCATAAAATGCAAGCTATATGTGATAGGAACAGAAGCGCGATAAACGCTTTTGTTGTACTACGTCATTTGGCGATTTATTGATCGGTTTGGGGGAATTTGTGGTTCTGAGCAAAATATGCGAAGTTGGCATGCCGTCGACTGAGTCGGACGTGCGAACGTGGCACATAAAGAGTTAAGTAGATTAAAGACCTAATAAAATGCTTGCAAAATGTTTTAATATGCAAAAGAAATGTAAAATATATGTCATGATTATCAATGTAAATATGTTGTCAGTGTCGTTCCGGTTTTTATCGCTTCTAGAAACTCCCCCAAATATCACATTTTTGGAGGACCCCGTTGCAGCTTTTGCGAAAAAGATAGTCACGTGACCAACACCCCTGAACCGATTGATGACGTATAAGCACGGAGTTGTGCTCAGTTAGCAGACGCCGCTCAGCACAAGCACTCAGATTACTAGCTTGGTACACGCGCGTACACGATAGCTAGCCCGGCCAGGCCCGGGCCCCGCGGGATGTGCGCTCCCGGTCGATCGACACACTGACTGTCGACATGTACACATTACCACGTACATTATCACTAAGTTAGCTGCACAGATACCTGGTACCTCGAGCATAATGTCTTCCCCTATATGGGTAAACTTCGACATTGATGATGATGGTGAAGACTGCAGCTCTGATGATAGCGGAGAGGAAGAGGAGGCACATGAAGTTGAAGGGGAAGATGGGGAGGGAGAGGCAGCCAATGAACCAGAACGTTATCGTGGGGCTGCACCTTACCGATATGAACCAGCTGCATCTCCCCCGCTGCCAGTGCAAGAGCGTATGAACATGGCACCAAGCCCGAGAATAGACCTCACGGAAACGATCGCCTGGGAAATACAGAGTGGTATGTCTGGTATGCCCCCATATAGTTAAACGTTAGAAAGGATATACTGTATTCTACATGATTGACATTGTAAGTTGTAACTGTCTAGTAAGTAGATTAGAAGAACAGGCCCAGCTCGCTCACAAAGTGAGCGGCTACTCCGGCCACAGCAAGCAAGCGGGAGCGTCCCGGCCGTGGCCTGGCCCGTCGGCCGGCGCTTACAAGTTAAACTACCAGTAGTGGTCTAGTAGTAGATCTAGTAGCAGTCTACTAGTAGTTATTGTAGTAGTCTACTAGTACTACTACTAGTAGTAGTACTATTACCACTACGGCACTAGGTCTAGTAGACTAGTAAGTAGTAATAGCAGAATCTTTGGTAGTAGTACAGAGGCTACACTCTAACGCCTAACGGTGTTAATAGGGGATATGTTGTTACAGGGTGGGTCGTGACTAAAAAAAAAAAAAAAAGGCCTAGCCTGTTTCCCATAGTCAGTTTCTGCAATATGATCAGTAATTTAGATGCGTCATTTTCTAAGAAAAACGATACCAAGAATGATCGTCAATTTTGGTAGAGTAGTTTTTGTTTCATGCTAAAAATCATACTGTGGAAGGAAGCCCAAACGCCGTGCTTATCTACCGATGAATGCCACGGTGGGGCTGGATTCACGAGTGTAGGTCTAGGCCTATAAAGCAGGCGAGTCGCCGTAGTATTAGTACAGACACGCAGTGGTGGTGGGGCTATCGTGAAATAGGCCCCACTGCAGTGCGCGTGCACCGTACCCGTGCGTTTATAGCAAGCAAGGATACTGGGTAGGTCCTCCTAGGGTTTAGGGTTAGGAAGGGTTGTATTTATGGTTAAATTGGCTGTTAAATTAGTCGAGCCGAGGGCCATATTATGAAGTCATTTTCGCCGCATTCACGAGTATTCACTGTGGAAGGCAGCCCCACCGCCGTGCTTACCTACCGAGATGAACGCCACACTGTGGGGCTGAAACAGGCGAGTCGCCGTAGTATTACTATTACAGACACGCATTGGTGGGGCCTATTTCACGAGTTTGCCGAAAATAATGGATATCCAAGCGTACCACAGTTGTAATCTGTATTATTGGCAGTATTAAATCCGATTGTACAGTTCATTAAATATTCTTTTGTCTAAAGGCTTAGCCAATGACAATAGTGCAGCGCAACACCTGCTATGCGCTCGCTAGCTCGCTCCCCCGCCAGCGCTAGCCAGTGCAGCCGCCGGCCGGCTGTCGCTGCGCTGAGCTAGCATAGCCTTGCCAGCTCGCTGGCTACGGCTAGACTGGTCGTGAACTAACGACTCCGTTCTTAGACGTCATCACAATTTAGAAGTGATAGTGCGCCGCATGCGGTGAAAGTATAGCAAGTTTTCCAAAACCGAGGAAATTGCATCCATTGTGTTAACAAATATAGAACAAAATTCAGAACAGTAAAAAACCCCGCACAACCATAGAATTAGTGGAAAAGTGAGCAAAGAAAATGGGATTCCATCGGGATTCGAACCCGAGACCTCCGGATTGCTAGACCGGTGCTCTACCGACTGAGCTATAGAAAGCCCTAGTACAGTGTTCGTCCCAGAAACCCTTAATTCTCAATGCTCGGGTGGTCAGAAGCTATAGCAGTGTGTTTGTGTGTGACACACACGCACACACTTGAACCTGGCATAAACCCGAAGGATAATTAAACTTGGGGATAAATGCGAGGGATCACCGAAGTGATGCAGCTTTTTGAGTTTGTAACAAATAAAGACAGAATAAACTGACCAGAAAGAATATAAATTATTAGTGGAAAAGTGAGCAAAGAAAATGGGATTCCATCGGGATTCGAACCCGAGACCTCCGGATTGCTAGACCGGTGCTCTACCGACTGAGCTATAGAAAGCCCTAGTACAGTGTTCGTCCCAGAAACCCTTAATTCTCAATGCTCGGGTGGTCAGAAGCTATAGCAGTGTGTTTGTGTGTGACACACACGCACACACTTGAACCTGGCATAAACCCGAAGGATAATTCAACTTGGGGATAAATGCGAGGGATCACCGAAGTGATGCACCATAGAATTACTTAGAATTTAACATTTAATATTATTACATCATTGAGAAAAAAATGTCCAAACCATTTTATTAGGTCTTTAACATGCGTTATTCAACTATTTTTACGCTACTGTCACCCGGCGGGATCGCGAAGATTTCATTAATTATTTCGGCTTTAATCATACACACTCATATTTGCTAACCAGCAAAAGAACTGGAAGTCGGAACTAAAAATGGAAAGGATATAATGATGAGTTGCACGCACATTCTGGCCACGAGTGTAGATAGGCCTACATGAAAAGTTTTTGAATGCGTTGTCTTTTTTTCTTTTTTTTTCTCGTTGCGCTGTGGTCTGACCTAATATCACGCACGTGTATCTCGCGAAAAAGAAAATGGAATGATTATGTTCAATAATTTAGTAGGAACATCAGAAGGTATTCCTGTGTCTTATCGCATGGTTTAGAAGAAAACTTGGAAGGAACTGTTCTCTGCAAAACGGGAAAAAAGACATGGATAGCGTGAATTCGGTTTTCAATGTTTCGTTTGTCGCGTGTTTGAAAGCGGCAAGTCAAGAAATGGAACCTCATTATATCCGATCAAATTGCTTATGTTTTTCTTTATCATGATGCATCGAAATTGTCCGCGTTATAACCGGAATCTCGTTATAACTGAACTCTTTGTAACCGATTTGTTCTGCCATAGGTTAACACGTAAAAGAAAACGGGACCAACGCGATCACCTCGTTATAAGCGGTTCCTTGTTATAACCGAACTCGTTATAATGGGGTTTCACTGTATTAATTTCCCTGACATTACCAATGGCTTTTGTGATAAGGCATCTTATTTGTTTCTGTCTGCAAATACATGGTGCATTTCATCAAAAATGCATCCAGTCATTGAATAAAAACAACCATAAACTAGAGAAGCACTCTGAGAGCGCAGACCTCTGCCAAGCATGCAGCTCATTTCCACCACTGATCTTGTTCTTCCATTGCATCAGTGCTTTCCACCCATACGTACTTACAGCATTGTGTGCTGAAAGTCGCCCAATTTCCCAATATAGACGCCTTTGTTACGTCATAAACCCTCACCTGCACGGCGCGCCTCGCCCGAGCAGAAACTAGAACACGCACTTAAGTGCACGCATGCAAACCTCAAATATGCGCAACCTGAACTCCCAAGTTCATTGACCCTACCTGCCAAAATATCAAAAATCCTTCATAAATTACCCAAAAAAATTCTTTTATCACTACCAAAAGTTAATTGTTTGTTACTTGTGTCATTCTAAACCTTTCCTGCAAGTTTCATCCCAATCTGTTAACTACTTTTTGAGTTATTTTGCGCACGGACAAACAAACAAACGAACAAACAAACCAACGGTACCGAAAACATAACCTCCTCCCTTGGCGGAGGTAAAAACATGCGTATATAAAAGATTAACATCACATTCAGAATTAAGATAAGATATTTATAAAGAACTATTCAAGCGCAGTTTGTGTTACATTTCCTGGCTAAAGCTGTGGCTCTCCATCTTTGCTCTCACAGTCTTGTTCTTTTCAGAGTGTATAGGATATTTTGACGTGAAAGACTACGATGGCATTGACTTACAGGCATAGCCATCAGAATGAAAGGGTTTTTTTAATGACTCAGAACATGGAAACAAAAGTTGTTATATTCCTCACAATTTGTCCTTCATGCACCTCATTGTGATGCAGTAGATTTTAAATGTTGGAATGCCCATTTTCACACAAATCTATGTAGATGCTATTCATGAAAACGAATAGATTACAGTTCGACCTCGATTATCCGGCCTCCTTTTATCCGGAAATTTCTATTATCTGGACGCGTTCACGCAGTCAATGACTTTTTTTTTTCCATCCAAAAATTGATAAAAACTGACTGTAACATCTTTTCATGGATCTATTTCACTAATTTCATAAGATGTGTATGATAAGTTTCTCAATATCTAATGAGGTAAAACATGTATGATTTTCACATAAAGATATACTTTATTTTTGTGAAGAAGGGACGACAATTTTGCGCAGGCTAGCATAGATTACACCACCATTTCGGTGTATGCTATCTGCCTAGCTGCCAGTGCACTGGGACAGCAGCTTGGACGGCTGCTATATACATTAACATTGTGTCTCCCATATCCGGCCAATTCGCTTATCCGGATGAGCGCCGGTCCCGACATGGCTGGATAATCGAGGTCGAACTGTACATTGTTATCAGTTGCTCTACTTTTGTTGTTGACATATGTTAGCAACACCCTTTAATACTAAGTCATTCTTTCTTTTACAGAAAATCAGCTTGCTGGTAAAGTTGTAGTTTCGCTTGTATGTGTGCTTGCGGTCATTGCCGTTGTCGTCATCGTGTACAAAAAGAGAAAAAGGTATCACCATTTGCTTTGTTTCTTCAATCTTGTTACTTGTGAAATTGGCAATGATCCATGTTTAGCTTTTTCTTATGTGTTTATATGATATAGAGGACAAGTCCACTTACATGAACATGTGGATTGAGAGAATGCAGCAATAATAGTCAAACACATAGGTGAAAGCTTGAGGAAAATTGAACGATCTGTAATTAATGAATTTTTGAAGTTTCGGTTCTGCAATTGCTGGATGAGAAGACTACTACAGCTCATACTATGTACAACACTATAAAGAAAATGTCAAGAAAATTCAACATATTTTCACTTTTCTCGCATAATAGAAGAGCACATGACTTAATTGCCTCTTTCAGAAGGCAGGGGGAGTAATATCACCCTCAGCATCTAGGTAAGTTACAAGTTGAGGGAATGTGCACTTTAAAAAAAAAAATGAAGTTTTGTGGAATTCTCTTTATATTTCCCTTGTATCGTCCTACATATGTGAAATCTTCAACTGCAGTAGCCTTCTCATAAAGCAGTGACTGCACAGAAAACTTTTGAACGGATTGTCCAATTTTTCTCAAACTTTCACTGATGTGTTCCACTTATATTTCTGCATTGTCTCAATCCACATGTATATGAAGGTGAACTTGTCCTTTAAGTGTTTGTGGGAGACAGGGATACCAGGAAGTTCATACAACATGTACTAAGGGTCCATGTTTGTCAATATTAGTACAGTGTACGTACCTTGGTTTATGATAGCTAGTAGTTGTTTTTAGCAAAGACACATAATCAGGCATATTGTGGCTCTATGTAATTGCACACACTGTGGTTACTTTTTGAGCTGTGTGACGGCCAGTGTGATTGTTTTTATGCCTCCGCCACGAAGTGGTGCCGGAGGCATTATGTTTTCAGGTTGTCCATCCGTCCGTCCGTCCGTCCTTCCGTCTGTCCGTAATGAATTTTGTGGACAAGGTAACTATCGAAACCTGTTGAGGTATCCTAATGAAACTTGGCATGTATGTGTATTAGGGGGTAAAGTTGTGCCTATCAACTTTTGGGTGCACATGCTCAAGGTCAAAGGTCAAAAGGTCAAGGTCAAATACATAAAATTTTACTATTTCCACCATATCTATTGAATGCCTGAAGATATGTTCTTGAAACTTGGTGTATACATGTATTACCCAATTAAGATTCTCTGTTGAAAGTTTGGGTCATGAGGTCAAAGGTCAAAAGGTCAGGGTCAAATACATAAAATTTCACTATTTCCACCATATCTATTGAATGCCTGAAGATATTTTCTTGAAACTTAGTGTATACATGTATTACCCAATTAAGATTCTCTGGTGAAAGTTTGGGTCATGAGGTCAAAGGTCAAAGGTCAAAAGGTCAAGTAAAAATATTAAAACTTCTTTTTTTTTCTGTACGTTGGAAAATTGTTCAAGGTATCTTCATGGAACATAGTATATACATGTACTGACAGGAAGTGATTATCTAGAGAATGTAGGGTTCATGGGGTCAAAGGTCAGGGGTCAAAGGTCAAGTGCAAGACTTCAAAATTTTGCTATTACCCTCATATTTATGCAATGCCAGCAGGGTTATTTTTTTACACTTGGTGTATGTGTGTGTAACCTAATAGAAATTCTCTGGAAAGGTTTTTTTTTCTCTCTTTTTGCCTCAAATGTCAAAAGGTCAAAGATCAAGTGAAAGTGCTGAACTAACTTTTTCCTCCATATCTCGGAAGTGGCTCAAGTTACCTTGAAACTTAGTACATATTATGCATGTTCTACCTGAAAGTAATTATCTTATGAATTTTAGGGTCAAGGGACAGATGAAAATGGTAACAATTTACTATTCAATTCAGAAATTGCACTTTTTCTCCACACCTGTACCTTGAAAATTACTCAATGCCTAAATGTATGAATGGGTCAAAGTCAAGTTAAAGTCCTTAAATCCCTAGATACATGCTCTCCTATTCATCCAATTAAGCCTACGTCAAGGAAGGTGAACATTCAACACATTTGTGACAAACTTGTCATTCCAATATTTTGCCAATTTTGTGAAAATGTAATCACACAGTGTCCACATGTACTATCTAGACCTATTAGGAAAATCATGCATTATGGCGGAGGCATACCAGTCGCCAAAGCAACATTTCTAGTTGTTGTTTTTTTTTTTAGTACAGAGTTTTTGTTGTTTTTGTCATTGGTTGAATTCATCTGTATTTAAGACATCAAAAACACTGGTAAAAAAAAAAAAAAAAAAGATTAGCTGTAATCACCCAGACAATATGAGTATTGGGTGACCTACAAAGTGTCATCACTTTACTGCATTATTAAGTGTCTCTATCACTATAATGTTCATCTGAAATGTACACTAGTATTGACCAAATTCACAAAGGTGGTACAAATGAAACCATGGTTTAAACCATGGACAAAAACCATTGAGCGCCAAGTGTCGCACGAAATATTTCGTTACGAAATTTGTCATTTTGTCGACAAAATGACCGTTTCGTTAACGAAATTATCATTTCGTGGACGAAATGTTCATTTAGTTACAAAATGTTATTTTGTTACAAAATGACATTTTGTAACAAATCATTTCATCAACAAAATGACTGATTTCGTAACGAAATATTCCATGCGACACTTGGTGCTCCATGGCTTTTGTCCATGGTTTAAACCATGGTTTCATTTGTACCACCTTCGTGAATTCAGGCCTTTCTGTCCTGCAGTGTCAGGATTGCAACCTGCTATCATAATTTACAAATACAAATGAGGTAATTGTCCCCGCCGAACGAGTTCGAGCAGGGGACTATGAAATGGACTCCATACGTGTGTGTGTGTGTCCGTGTGTGCATCCGTGTGTGATCAAAATGTTCAATTTGCTACTTCTCTGTCATTTATGAGCCAATTTTGATTCTGTTTGCTTTATATGATAGCACTACATGGGAGGTTTGAAACTTCTACACAGAATTTCAGTTGTGACCTTTCACCTATATTGTACATTTTGCTACAAAATGCTACTCCTTCGCCATTTCTTACCCGATTTCGATTCCGTTTGCTTTATGTGATGGCACTAGGTGAGGGCTTCTAAACTTCTACACAGAATTTTGACCTTTGACTTCTTTGACCTTTGACCTTGATTTTTGACCTGTATTGTACATTTTGCGACAAAATGCTACTCCTTCGCCATTTCTAACCCGATTTCGTTTCCGTTTGCTTTATGTGATGGCACTAGGTGAGGGCTTCAAAACTTCTACACAGAATTTTGACCTTTGACTTCTTTGACCTTTGACCTTGATTTTTGACCTATATTGTACATTGGCTACAAAATGCTACTCCTTCGCCATTTCTAACCCAATTTCGATTCTGTTTGCTTTATGTGATGACACTAGGTGAGGGCTTCAAAACTTCTACACAGAATTTGACCTTTGACTTCTTTGACCTTTGACCTTGATTTTTGACCTATCTTGTACATTTTGCTACAAAATGCTACTTCCGGCGGGGACATATATTACGCACCGCGTAATTTCTACTTTTCCTTGTTGTGACATGAAAAAGAAAAAGCAATGTACATTTCTTTTTCAAAACTGAGCATATTTCAACATTATCCTCTATCCTCTCTGTCTAAAAAATAATGTACTGTAATGTATATGCAGTATATATGCATATATAAACAGTAAATGCAGATCATGCAACTACAAAGATGTTCCCCAGACAGACAACAGCATTGATCCCAGGTAAGTGGCTGTTGAATGCTGTATGTGACCGCCAAGCTTCAAACCCACAAAAAAAAAAGTCCAAATGAATATTCGCTTTTCTACATATAGTTGGATAACACTGAGGAAGATTATGCTTACCTTTAAAGAATGGTATAGTCTTGAATGAATTGGGGCTTCAGGTTTTTGATACCTCAGACATTTCATAACCGATTTTCATCAAATAAACTTTGAATTGCTGTTAGAGTTTTATGCTCTCTAATGTTCCATAAGTGGTTTCTAATTATCTTGCAAAAAAACAAACAAACAACAAATTGAGCACCCCTATGTCAACCAAAACTATACCATCCTTTTGAAATGATTATATATTCTTTTTCAAAGTGGACACTCCTAATCCATTCAAAAAGTGATTAAAATAAGAGAGAGTTAGGATGTGCAGTATCATAGAAAAGGGAGAAAAGAGGATATGAAGAGTTTGTTCGCAAAAACTGATAAGTCCATATTTACCAAATGGAAATATTTGCGATTAAAGGTCAAGAAAAATAAAGAGAATAATAAGAAAATGTTTGCTTCTTTTGACCATAACTTCAAAAATGTACCTTTATATGTAGTGACCAATTCATCATTTAAAAGGTATTATTTTGTACTTTATGACAGAGACCGTACTTCAAAATCTTCAAAAATGGACTTATTGGTTTTTGCGAACAAACTCTTCATATAGAGATTATAGTTACTCAGACATGCTGTGCAGGATTGAATTTTATTTCCCAGTGAAAGCAGCACCTGTCTGAAAAAACAAAAATGGTTCAGGAAAACTGTTAAAATCTTGGTTTTGGTTTTGCTTTAAACCGTCAAAATTATACAACAGTATAAGGTAGAGAAAAGTTTACCCTCCCAGGCAGGATAAACTTATACAAATTTGAGTCGGTCAACCTGAACCATGAATAATGGTCCATTAAGAAAAAACCTAATCTGGGACTTTTGTTGGGTTTTGAGCTGGTCATCACATACTTGGTAGTGTCGTCACCAAATTTCTGTTGGCTTTGGTATTGTCATGATTTAAAAAAAGAAGAAGAAGAAAATATGGTTGGGATTAGTGAGAGTTCATTATTATTATTTTCATTCTAGATATTCATTTTATCAACAGTGTAATCCATGCTTATATTCAGGGTAATTGTAGAATCATTTTGTTTGTGATGATTATTTACTTCCCATGATGTGTATTTACATATTCGTTTGGGGTATTTATGCTTTTGTATTTGGTTTAACCCTAACTAGGCCCGGGAGGGCCTTCGTTGACGTTCCGTGTGATTTATCGCCATCACAAAAAGCTCTTGCTGCGATGTTTCGTAACTTTTTCCTTTCGAGTCTTCCACATCATTGACACTAAATTTGCGATGCCTGGGTGCGCGATTCTGAAGTGACGCATAAATATGTACATGCATGTTTGACCAAAAATTGCTCAAAAATTGATTAAAATCACTTCACATTTTCATGTGTGGAAAAATGTCACGGAGAAATTTCATAAAAAAAGAAAAACAATGGAAGGAATAAATTCAGAAAAACAATAAAATACGAAAGAAATTTTTCTGATGAGACAATTTTTTTCTCATATTTGCTACGGACACTAAAAAGATTATTTACACAAAAACATGCCTGTTTTAAGCTTTATTTAGTAATTTATACCAAATAGTCTGATTTAATACATCATTAGCTCACCTGAGCCAAAGGCTCAAGTAAGCTATTTCGATCGCTCTTCGTCCGGCGTCCGTCGTGCGTCGTCCGTTGTGCGTCGTGCGTCGTGCGTTGTGCGTAAACTTTTTACATTTTCATCTTCTTGAGAACCCCATGACCGATTTTCACCAAACTTGGTAGGTAGCATCCCTAGGGGGATAGGATCTCAATTTGTTCAAATGGGCACCATGCCCCACCCGAAGGGCTCCCAGAGGGGCCTAAACCCCCTAAAATTAAGGAATCTTAAAAAAATCTTCTTCTCTAAAACTAGAAGTGATAGAGCTAAGATAATACTATGAGTTATTACATTGATGACTGTAGTTTCAAGTTTGTTCATGGCGGGATCAGGGGTGCCCCCCTTGGGACCCAGGTGAGGGGGTGAGGAGGGGTCCTAATGGGGCCCAAATTGTACATTTTCATCTTTTTCTTGAAAAATGCCATGATGAATTTTTACTAAACTTGGCAGGTAGCTAGCATCTCTAGGGGGATAGAGTCTCAATCCCATCATATGGGCACCATGCTCCACCTTGGGGGCCCCAGGGGGGCCTAGATTAGGGCTGAATTGTAAATTTTCATCTTTTTCTTGAAAATACCGTTATAATGAATTTTCACCAAACTTGGCAGGTAGCTTTCCTAGGAGGATAGAATCTCAATTCCATCATATGGGCACCATGCTCCACCTGGGGGCCCCAGGGGGGCCTAGATTGGGGCCAAATTGTAAATTTTCATCTTTTTCTTGAAAATACCATAATGAATTTTTACCAAACTTGGCAGGTACATGTAGCTTCCCTAGGGAAATAGAATCTCAATTCCATCAAATGGGCACCACGACCCACCTGGGGGTCCCCCAGGGACCCAACCCACCCCCTAGTAAGGAATTTTTAAAGATTTTCTCTAGAACCAGATGTGATTGAGTAAGTTAATACAATAAATCAGAATACTGATTAGACTGTTGTTTCAAGTTTGTTTATAGCAGAATCAGGGTTGCCCTCCCCCGAACCCAGTGGGGTGGGATGGGTCCAAATCGGGACTTAAATTTTACATGTTCATATTCTTCTTGAAAATCCCTTGATGAATATTCATCAAACTTGGCATGTAGCGTGCCAGGGGATTAAGATCTCAATTTGTTCAACAGGTCACCAAGTTCCCCTTGGGGGCCCCTAGGAGGCCCAATATCCCCCCAACAGTAAGAAATATCTACAATTGTTCCTCTCTAGAACCAGAAGTGATAGAGCTTTAAGTCTGTTTTTTTTTTTTCAAACTGCATAGTCCAATATTCTAAAAAGTACAGTATACTTGGCAGATATTTTTTACCAGTGTGATGGAATAATTATACAAATGGACACCATGCCCCAGCTCTCAAAGCTACCCCAATGGCAAGTTTCCAGTGTTCTCAGGTAAGAGTCTGCTAGAATGCATGGAAGGTGAACTTGCGATACTCAGGTGACCGCTAGACCTCTAGGTCTCTTGTGGAATATAAATTAGCATGATTTAGCATAAATGATAATTTTTTGACAAATCAACTTCACAGTATTTTAGATTACGTCACAGGCAATGTGTGTGCCAATTTTCACTGCAATTGCGCAGTCGAGACTGCCGAGATCTTGGGTGGGGGGGGGGGGGGGGGCTTGGAAATCAGTTACTTCATAATGAAGTACATGGAATTCAATTTTGTGTGGAAAGCCAAGGCATCAAATTAGAATGAGCAGCACTCAAATTGCTCTAGTATTTGCAATGATCATATAATAATGTAATTTACTATTTTTGTGTTGTTGTTGTTAGATTCATATGCTGCACAAGTCTCCACTGGCAACACAACAAATCTCCTATTTTATGAATATATACACTGAAATGAATTAAATCAACAATCATGAATGTGGCCCCAAACACCATTGGCAATGCTCATTAAAAAAAAAAAAAAAATCCATTACTCCATAAACAAGTATAAAAATGTCATTGTAGTGTAGTGTCAGTGTAGATACATGCTGTTAATATGCAAAATGCATTCAGGTTATTGAGTCTTCCTTCTCAACCTATCTCGCTGTTTCTTTTCCCAATTAATATTCTTGGTACCATCACCTCAAAGTGACTGAGATTCACTATGAACAGGTTACAGATGCCAGTGGTTATTAAAGGGCAAATACAACAGGTAATGAGAAGCCTCAAGGGGAAAAAAAACTCAAAGAAGTGCAATGATCTGAACAAAACTGCGTTATAAGATGCTCCTAATTTTTTTTTTTTAATTTGATCACAGCAGTCTTATCCCTGCAGAGTGTTTTATTCACATGCAAGTGTGCAGATCGAAGGTCTCTTTTGTTTTTAAAATGATTTAAAATGAATACGATTAAAAGTAATGCAGGCACCAAAGACAGAAAGTGGTAATGCTAATAGAAATACAAAACTGACTACAAAGGTGAATATGCAATGTGATTTCACCCAACTCATCTGCCAGTGTAGATAATATCATTTTGATATGCAAAATACATTTTGTAAGTGAGTGTTTCGCCTCATCACATCTTGCTGTTTCTTTCTCTAATTAATCCTCTCATGACCACCACCTCAAAATACCATATTTATTGAAATTCCATCGAACAGGTTGGCAATGACAGTTAGAAACTCAAGTGATGGTGCATCCAGTGTGCCGGACACCCAGGTAGCTCAAGGAGAGGGTGGACCTCAAGAAAGTGCAGTGGATCCAAAAATAACTCAGTAAGATTCTTTTCATCTGTTTTATTAGCATTGTGCATTATACGGAACCCAAACTTTTTTTTTTTTTTTTTTTTTTTTTTTTGGGGGGGGGGACCCTAGTGGGGCCAATTTTCACATTTTCTTCTTCTGGCAAACTAATGGTCAAATTTCATGTCCAGAATAGATGGTGTATGTCAGAAATATTTGCTGGATTGATTTCATAAATGATATTGAATTGATCTTTGGCATCTGGATGCCATTTTGTGTAGTTGTGGCTCATTTTCCTTCTGGAGTACTCGTTAAACTTTAGTAAAGTGGGCTGTAGAATCTCCACAATCTTATTGGTCAATCATTATACATTGATTTTTACTGATCCACAACGAGCCATGCTCTTCCAGTAAAATCTGAACGCATGGCTCAAGCCATGTACTAGCTTGTGTACCAAACGCATGATGGGGAAAAAGCTTGAATTTCATGAATTTCATGATTCCTTTTCTTTGAACTGAAATCTTTTCTCTGGGTATGTTTAGAGGGCTTGCCACATTTTATCAGTATTTTCTTTCTGTCATTGATTTAATTGGTGCATGTAAAACTATTGTGAATAGAATAAATGAATTATGTCGTGAGTATTTGCTGAATTGATGTCATAACTAATACTGAATGCAATTTTTGACTGCTTTGTAGTATGATTCATTTCCTCAGAAATGAAATATTTCCCCGTAGATATGCTATGAGGGCTTGTCACATATATCAATATGTTTTAGCAATCAGTGATGTAACTGGTGCTGTGAATCTACTGTTCCTAGAATAGAATTGACTATGTCTGAAATATATTGCTGCATTGATTTCATAAATTATATTGAAATCAATTAATTTCATATTCACACAGACACCAAAATCAGCAGCAAATGCACATACCGGTACTGTAAAAGCATGACTACCAAGGCAGACAAGCTTACAATTACATTCCATCTCACATTCCAGGGTAGATGTTAACAGACTAACATGCAAACTACATTTTTGTCCCCGCCGAGTTCGCGCAGGGGACTATGAAACAGGCTCCGTACGTGTGTGTGTCCGTGCGTCCGTCCGTGCGTCCGTGTGTGCGTCCATGTGTGATCAAAATGTTCAATTTGCTACTTCTCTGTCATTTATGAGCCAATTTTGATTCTGTTTGCTTTATATGATAGCACTACATGGGAGCTTTAAAACTTGTACACAGAATTTCAGTTGTGACCTTTGACCTTGACCTTTGACCTATATTGTACATTTTGCTACGAAATGCTACTCCTTCGCCATTTCTAACCCGATTTCGATTCCGTTTGCTTTATGTGATGGCACTAGGTGAGGGCTTCAAAACTTCTACACAGAATTTTGACCTTTGACTTCTTTGACTTTTGACCTTGATTTTTGACCTAGTTCAAGTTCAAGTTCAATCATAGTTCCAATCAAAGAAAATCAAAACGTAATGCAAAGTATACATATCATAAAATGATATTGTCTACACTTTTACAAAAGGTTCATGTAATATACGAAATAAATTATATACATCAACATATGTACAATAATCAGAAGGAACGATGCGTATACATGTATACTTCGCGAGCTTTCAGAAAATAACTTCAATTTTGGAAAATAGCGATCCACAAAAAAGCTAAGCTTGTAGGACGTGGATCCCTAGATAATTGATGAGTAAGCAATATATTATTCAAGTTTGTTTTATTATTTTCTTACAGCATTTATATTAAATATAGATTACTTAAGTCGTTTGTAAAAATATAGCTATACGCTGGCTTCGACAATAATAGGAAATAAGTATCAATGTTAATGCCCAGACGGTGTTCATTGAACTGGTGTACCGGGAAAATATAAGAAGGACGACACACTCGTACAGACATTCAGTTACCCACACACATATACGACGCGAGACAGTACCGAGAAGAGAGAAGACGGTGACAATACAAGTCTACGAGGAACAAAGACAGGAAGGAAGAGGAAAGAAGAATAAAGAGAGAAGAGAGGTCTACCTATATTGTACATTGGCTACAAAATGCTACTCCTTCGCCATTTCTAACCCAATTTCGATTCCATTTGCTTTATGTGATGGCACTAGGTGAGGGCTTCAAAACTTCTACACAGAATTTTGACCTTTGACTTCTTTGACCTCTGACCTTGATTTTTTACCTATATTGCACATTTTGTTACAAAATGCTACTTCCGGCGGGGACATATATTACGCACCGCGTAATTTCTACTTTTCCTTGTTAATTTTGATTTGTCTGCCTTCTCAACATATACACTGTATCTCAATGCATGTTTCCTTCCCCTATTAAGGGCTGATGGATCGGGCAGCAGTACAGGTCAAGGGGATGTCCAAGCTCAAATTGGTGAAGGGGATATTAGCACAAATGAGTAAGATGCTTCTCAATCTGTTTCTGATTTTATCACAACTGTCTTATCTGGGCAAGTCCATGCATGCATGGTCTTTGCATGGTCTATGCATGGTCTATGCATGCATTGTCCATTCATGGTTTTTGCGTGGTCTATGCATGGTCTATGCATGATCTCTGCATGCAGTATATTGACGATGTCAGTTATCTTAGATTTCTATCTGCACCTACCCGAATTGCAAAATGAATCCTGAAAAGAATTTGTTAATTTTTTTTCCTTATTTCTTGTGTATGATGAAAATAACGTTTCTCATTATCACAGTGTGTGTGAAGATGAACATTATATTATCATGATATCTGTTGCTCTGTGCTAGTATACAAAGTAAAGTTCCCTACATGAAGTAAGGTGATTTCTAGATACCATAATTAAGTATGATATCCCTGAATATTAGTTTTTCTTATTTTTTTTTAAATTGTCCAAATATTCCATCAAAACTGCATACCAGGGCCCAGTTTCCTTAAAAAAAATCTTCCTAAAGTGGCATTGGTCATGGATATGACAAGAATCCAACTTCCCCATTAGGCTTTTGCTGCAGAATTCATCTTAATACTTCTATGAAATGGGGGCCCGGGGCCCTGTTTTATGAAGAGTTAAAATTGATATCATTGTATAGTTGATTTAAACTGTTAGTCTGTGGCAGCCTGTGTGGTTAGGAAATTTAACATCGATTTTATCTTTTGATCAAACGGGGCCCAGATCATTGAATTTTGATCCTTAAAGTGCAAAGCCTCTCTCGTAAGTTGTATATAGGGGGGGGGGGGTAGTGGGATCTCTTTCTCACACCCTCCCCCTGCTTGGTCCACCTTGATACATTAAGTAATATAATAGGCCCTACAGTTCAGTGAAAGACCCACAATGACACTATATGACCGATACCTTGAAGTAGCCATTTCAATTGTCCCTGATTATTTTCCTTTTTTTGTGCATGAGATGGATGAACTGCAATTCTAAAAATAAAAAAGGAGGGGATATACACCTTCAACAGTTACCACTTTTCAGCCATTCCACATTTTCCCTGAATACTTTATTGATCATCTTTTTTATGCCTCCGCCACGAAGTGGTGCCGGAGGCATTATGTTTTCGGGTTGTCCGTCCGTCCGTCCTTCCGTCCGTCCGTCCGTCCGTAATGAATTTTGTGGACAGGGTAACTACCAAAACCTTTTGAGGTATCCTAATGAAACTTGGCATGTATGTGTATTAGGGGGTGAAGTTGTGCCTATCAACTTTTGGGTGCACATGCTCAAGGTCAAAGGTCAAAAGGTCAAGGTCAAATGCTTAAAATTTTACTATTTCCCCCATATCTACGCCATGCCTGAAGATATTTTCTTGAAACTTAGTGTATACATGTATTACTCAATCAAGATTCTGTAGTGAAAGTTTGGGATCATGCGGTCAAAGGTCAAAGGTCAAAAGGTCAAGTAAAAATGTGAAATTTAACTTTTTTCTCCCTATCTTGGAAATAGTTCAAGGTATCTTCATGGAACATAGTATATATGCATGTACTGACTGGCAGTGATTAGCTAGGGAATTTGGGGTTCATGGGGTCAAAGGTCAGGGGTCAAAGGTCAAGGGCAACACTTCAAAATTTTACTATTTCCCTCATATTTGCGCAATGCCAGCAGGATTTTTTTTTTTAACTTGGTGTATGCATTTTTAACCTGATAGTGATTCTCTAGAAAGTTTTGTTTTTGTTTTTGTTTTTTGTTATTTGCCAAAAAGGTCAAAAGGTCAAAGATCAAGTGAAAGTGCTGAACTTACTTCTTAGATCCTCCATATCTCGGAAGTGGCTCAAGTTATCATGAAACTTAGTACATATTTATGCATGTTCTGCCCGACAGTAATTCTCTTATGAGTTTTTCTCCATACCTTGAAACTTACTCAAGGCATAAACTTATGAAAGGGTCAAAGTCAAGTTAAAGTCCTTCAATCCCCAAATACGTGCTCTCCTATTCGTCCAATTGTATGTCAAGCAAGGTGAACATTCAACACTTTCGTGACAAACATGTCATTTTGATATTTTGCCAGTTTTGTGAAAATGTAATCACACATTGTCCACATGTACTATAGACCTATTAGGAGAATCATGCAGTATGGCGGAGGCATACCAGTCGCCATAGCGACATTTCTAGTTTTGTTGTTAAATTTTTCAAAATTTTCCAAATATTTCTCCAAAAGTGTACACTAGATCACTGAATTTGAATTCTAAAATTGCCAAAGCTCCTTGGATAAGAAGGGAGATGCCACTCTCACACACTTACCCCCACTCGGGTCACTTTGCTTCCTGCTTTCCTGCTGAAAATAAACTTTCCCATTCATTTCATGATCCCAAACTTAAGAATAATGTAGAAGAAGAATAGCTCTTTCAGAAAACATGGAAAAACTCAAGACAACTTTGTTGACCTGTTCTACCTTTTTTTTTTTGAGTCCTCACACAAAATATGCTCTGGCTGTGACTTTTTATTGGTTTTGTGATGCACTGTCAGAAATGCAATTGGTGCTGGTGAAACTATATTTTGCCAAAAACTAAATCGAATATGTCTTGACTAGTTGCTTCATTGATTTCATCAAGTAGAATTGAATTGAACTGAATGAACTGATATTCATGTAGGTGCCAAAAACAGCAGAAAATGTCCACATTGTAAATCTGAAAGCGTGACTACCAACAAAAAACCAAGCTTACGATTTGATTTGTATGCCTTCTCAAAATTATATATATCTCAATGTTTCTTTCCCTCATAAGGGCCGATGGGTCTGGTGGAATGACAGGTCAAGGGGATATCCAAGCTCAAATTTGTGAAGGGAATATTAGCACAAATGAGTACAATGCTTCTCAATCTGTTTCTCATTTGATCACAACTGTCTGCATGGTCCATGCATGGTCTGTGCATGGTCTGTGCATGGTCTGTGCATGGTCCGTGCATGGTTCCGTGCATGGTCTATGCATGGTCTGTGCATGGTCCGTGCATGATCTCTGCATGCAGAATCAGCGGTGTCAATTGTCTTTGTGATTCCATATGCACCTACTCATCTTGATTGTAAAATGAATTCTTAAAAGAATTTTGATAGTCTGTTTGTTTGTTTGTTGTTGTTGTTGTTGTTGTTGTTTTTTTTTTTTTTTTTTTTGGGGGGGGGGTTGTGCATATTTTCTGTGTATGCAGTCCATATTTCTCATTACCTTTAGTGTAAGAATACACATTGCATTATCATGATATCTGTCACTACTCCATTCACTACCTTTAGTTTGTCATTGCCTGTGAGGACTATCATGCATCTCCATTATTATAGATATAGTACATACAATGTTGTAATAAAGCTCCCCACACAGAAACAAGGTGATAGATACCACATTTTGGACATGTTCAATATCCCTGTATATTAGTTTTTCTAACTTTTGATTAAAGATTGTCCACACGTTCCATCAAATTTCAATTTCTTGCATGCGACCCAGACCCTTCTTGTATTAATCTTGCCATTTCTAATTTGAAATCCAATTATTCATACCATGTTTGTGCTTCGTATTTGTTCACTCACTGAATTGAGTCGCATAAACTGAATGTCGATTGGTGCTAGTTATAACTGCATTTGTTTCTTTCTCTCTCTCTCTCTCTGTCAGTACACTGAGCACTACTTTTTGTTGTGTTTCATTTCATCAATAAGTCATTGTGTTTTTTGTCCATGTGATGTCCTTGTGTCCAACAATTTTCTCTGTCGACCTATACTTGATGTAATGCTGAATTGAGGATCATGCAGGTGCTCAAAACAGCTGAACTCATACTGATTAAGAAGAGCACAACTATCCCTTCCCCCCCCCCCCAAAAAAAAAAAAAATGTGTAAAACCGAATGTAATGTTAACAAGCTTATACTCTGTTAAATATCACTGAGTGAGCAATATGTGCCCCTCAGACAACACAGTTCAGTGTTATTTGTTTACTGTGTCGAGAGTTTGAAGTGAATTCCTAAAAACAGCAAAACTTGTTGAATGCAGAATTAATGTTTAAATGTATTATGGAAGTGCATATTTCTCCTGAAAACCCCAATTAATGGATTTGCTACTTTCATAACATGACTGAACTTCAGTAGATTGTCAATTGAATGTTGGTTTTAGAACAGAAACATGCTCTTATGTCTTATTCAAACCAGGAGCAACTTGGTTTGCTTCCCCAAAATGTAATGTAGAAAAGCTGATTAATTAATAGAAATGGAAATTATGGAATTATATAATATGCATCCAGGAAAATATAAAACCAGACTGCAGTTGATTAATATTTCAGCAATCAGAAGTGTAATGCATTGTATGTATTGTGTACTATGTGGGGAAATGAATGGTGATTAATTAGTTTTTTGTAATTGTGGTCGACCTTACAAATCTGTTGTAAATATACAACAATGGTAGCTATATTGTTATTTGTTCACTGTAAGTATGTGTAAGAGTGTCATTACCTGCCATGTGTCCAGAATAGGACCATGGACCTGGTATATATGTCAACATGTTCTTTGTTTTTACTTTCTAATATCAATACAGAATTGATTACAACAACAATATAACTACAATAGAAGGGTAAAGGAAGTTGTCCACTCTGCAGTGAGACGGTCAGATATTGCAGTATATTATAAGTCTTGACTAAGCTGTGTATGCGAGTTGGTATGTGTCTGTATTCATAAATTATGCAGCCTTACACATTATTTCTTCGTATCGTTGCCATATTTTTATATACATGCTTTTTAAATGGTTTCAGAGTCACACCAGAAACTGGCGACAACAGTTCTTTCCTACACTCTGTTCTGAAAGATGAAAAGGACTGTGACAATGAAATACAGGAAAGAGCCTCGGTAAATACCCTTTGTACCCACGCAACAAAGTAGGTGATGTCGAAAAAAGATTTTACTGGTTTGTGAAACTTACAGTTTGTCTGACATAATTCTAGAATTGAAATAAAATGCATTCAATGTATTATATGATCTGAATATGCAAAATAAACTGATAGGAATGAATAGAGAATATATATAATACCACACTCAAGAAAAAAAAAGGGGGGGGGGGGGAGATGCATGCTCTTACAGGTCTCCAAGTCCTACAGTGATCCTGTAAAGACCTGTATTATTCTCATGGCCATAGCAAAAGCAGTAACTGTCACCAAGTAACTGTCACCAAGGATATTTAAAGGAGACCTCCGGATGATTTTCAGACTTTTACATTTGAACAACTATGAATTGATTATACTAAGTACAGAGTTTCAGAGTTCATGGAGATTGGGATGAGGAATATGAATGTTTTCAAAATTTATAACAAATTGCAATGAACAATGATGATGACATGGCAGCCTCATCATAAGAATGCATGAGTTGGGGCTCAAGGGATCAGCCTAACAAAATAAGAAGGCATGCATAGATTTACACTGGCAAACTTGTTAAAGCAAGTTGCATTCTAATGGAATTATGCTTCTACATTTCTGAAATATGCAATTCTCCTATGTCATCAGCACTGTTAGGTGTAATTTGTATAAGATTTTTCAGAGTATTGGTTTCTCTGCTCAAGGATGACAATAGATTCCACAAATCTATACTTAAATGGAACTGATGATTTATGTAATACATGATGTAGAATTATGAAAATTGTCTTGAATGCCCCTTTAATGTTAAAACATGTCTAGTGAGCTATGAGTAATAGTAATTTATGCTAATCTACTCCACAGTCTTAATGTCATTTGGGGAAGGGGGACAATGAAACCTTCAGTCAACAGTGAAAGTATGATAGAATAATGATGATAATAATAATAACAGTGTACATTTCTATGGCTTGACATTCCATCAAATATATGTTCATGATGCTTTCAGCCCCCCACGATCAAAGAAAGAAAAGAATGTGACTTTTACTATGTGCATGTTTTTTACTGTGACCTTTAAAAGTGTGAATGCTGGTTCTTGTTAATATAGATGGATAGTATTGTTACCTCATCAATAGCTACAGAGCCTACTCAACATTGATTGAAAGTGAGGGATTATGAAAATGACGTAAGAGAAAGTTATTTTCTTTTTCTCTTCTTTCTCTCCTCTCGCCCTTACGTTTCTGCAACACCTGCAGGATGACCACAATGATTTCATTATCATCCAGATCATCAGAAATGATTTAAATCGCCTGTCGCCTAACACTAGAAAGCAAAAACTCTTTCTTGCGCTTGTAAGAAGCGTGTTAGATGACTTTCAACCAAATAGAGCCTTTGCACAGACATCTTCTAAAAATGGTATGAAGATATCCAGTGCCAGCAAGGACAGTGATAGTAAGGTAAGTTCTTATCCTCATTTAATTTCTGTTATGTGCATTTGTCATGTAGAAGGTGTTGGGAAAAATACAGTCAGAGGTTATAGTTGACACATCGGAACTATTTCTGTCATGATAAGATCAGTATAAGTAATAGCAAAGATCCTACACTCCATAAGATGATCAACTCTATTGATTTTACACGACCGCTGGTGAAACGGAAGTGGCTGCCGCCTGCTAGAGTTGAGCGGGTATAGATTGAACAAGCGTTAACCTCTTGCAAAGGCAGCTCACAATAATTTGTGGACGTACACAGTCACAGCGAGTGTCACGATCTGCGAGCGGAGCTGAGCAAGCTGCGTGCGAGTCTAGCGCTCGCTGTGGCCAGGCAGGTGAGACGAAAACTCGCTGTGCACAGTCTTTTGGAAATTGAATAATGATAAACCCGCTGATGGTTTGGTGTAGCTATTGATGAAGTTTAATGCACTGCACCAATTCCATAGGTTTACTCATGATTCTTGACAGAAAATTCCTTTTTCCTGTCTTAGCCTGTCTTGGTCCTACACAAACATATTGGGAAAGTACAGTTCATATGTAAATTATCCCCGCTCAATGCTAGTTGGTGCATTCCTTAAAAATCCAACAATTCCATGCGGCAGTGTTTCACTTTTCTACTGAGAGTTAGACCATCTTTAATATAGTGTGTAGGGTCTTTGATAATAGTGCAATGTCCTCCTAATCACAAAGTCTCAATGTACTAGGTATTACAAAATACATTTCTCACATTTGATCCTTGATAATTCAAAAATCATATAGCAGATAACACTTCATTGATATGAGCAATAGCTGAATAGTGTACAACTTTATTGGAGATGATTTAAAAATGAAAGCATAAACCAGTTAATCAACTTAAATCAATTAAATATCAGTTAAATTATTTTGATTAATGTAAAAATGAAAGCATAAATCAATTAAATTCAAGTTTAATTTTTAAGTTAGGGTTCAGATTTTGCTCTATTTTCAACCCTCACTACAAAACTTTCATTTTTCACAGGGGTCAATTGGTGTGTTTGAGAGTATGTTTAGCACTCATACAATGGTCCTGGACAATGACCAGAGTTTGAATGCCTAATTGCTTATTCATTAGGAATTCCACTATCACAGCTAGTCTTCATTTATCCTGAAATGTGGTGTATGCGAGCACGTGAAAACATGCGCATATTTTTTTTTTCCATGTGCATGCTTTTTACCCTTTAAGGGGGTATCTCACTGAGCGGCGAACGTTTGCGAACGTAGCGAATTTGGGAATTCGCCATGGTTCGTAAACGGTTGCAAAAGGTTCGTTAACATTTGCAAGAAAGTTCGCAAACGGTTTTTATTGTCGCAAACAGTTTTTCTTGTCGCAAAGAAATTTTGAACATGTTCAAAATTTCTTTGCGAACCTTTGCGAATTTGTATTTTTGCTAACAGTTGCAAACATTCGCAAAACACTCGTAAGAATTCGCAAACAGTTGTAATACGGTGTCGCTAACATTTTTATATGATTCGCCACTGCTTGCGAACAAGTAACCACATGGTTCCTATATAAAAGCTTCTGAAACAGACAAGGTTCCACTCTATGAAAGTTCTTGAAGCTCTTGACATCTCCATCATGATTGTAATTGCTTCAAAAGCTTTTCATATTGACTAAAGTCTGTCCTCTGCAACAAGCACTCTTTGAATCTCTTTCTTTTCTTCTTCCTTTCTTGTTTTTCTTTATTTTATTTCTCTTATGCTGCACAACTCTCTAAAAAGAAAGAGTGAGAATGTTCACTCTTGAAGGAGTGAATTACAGAAAAGAGTGAGTTTTGAGTGAAATTGGAGTGAATTTTGAGTGAAAATATCTATTTTCACTCATTTTGGAGTGACCTCAGGGATCTCTCGAAAATCTTGGAGTGATCCCTGAGGTCACTCAAAAATGAGTGAAAATGGAACATTTTCACTCCAAAATCACTCTAATTTCACTTGAAACTCTCTCTTTTTTGTTATTCACTTCTTCAAGAGTGAACATTTTCACTCTTTCTTTTTTAGAGAGAATAGCTGTAGCAGCAGCCTGACAAAGCAGCTCTTCAAGGATAGCAACACCTTGAGCCTCTTCTTGGCAGAAATTTATTTCCATATCCTGGAAATCCATCTTGAACGGTTGTCACAAGAGATCTGAATTCAGTGGAAGGTTTTATGTCGTTTTATGGGTCTTACTATACACAATCGCCTGGTACTTTTCTAGGTCCAAGAACATTCGCAAATGATTTGCAAACGGTTGCTAATATTTGCAAAACTGTCGCTAACATTTGCAAAATTGTCACTAACATTTGCAAAATTGTCGCTAACATTTGCTAACATTCGCTAATAGTCGCCACCTGTGATCGCAAACACTTTCACAAACATTCGCTAAAGTGTTGCTAATTGTCGCTAAACATCGCTAAAAGTCACTAACTGTCGCTAATGGCAGAAGCGAACTTTGATTTTTCGCAAACATTCGTCAGAAAAGTTGGCGAATCTCAAATTCGCTACGTTCGCAAACGTTCGCCGCTCAGTGAGATACCAGCTTTACCATGAATTCAGACTAGCAGTGCCCAGGGCAGTCCATCATGATTTATTAATAAAGCATTCATGTGCCTTGGAGCAAGAGACCAGAAACCGTCAGCAGAGCTCTGAAAAGGTCACCGTATTCATGTCTATTATTCTGGGTCATTGTAAGCACACACTCACATACACATCGTTGGTTCCATGTGAAAAAGTTCAAGTTTTTGTACAGAGGCTTGAAATTGGACCAAAATCTGGAACCTAACTTAAGAATTAATCATAGATTTCATGAAACTGATTTATGCTTACATATTCAAATCACCTCCAACTAAATTATACACTATTCAGCTATTACTTGTATTGCAATGACAGTGTTATCTGTTATAGTTTTCAAACTATTATGGATCAGTGTGGGAAATGTTTTTTTGTAACACCTACGTAGTACATGTTACTGTTTTTATACTGATAGTTAATTAGCTGAATTTCTTCTGCTTATTAAAGCTCCTTACAGTAGATTTGTAATTTCATCATCTAATCTTTATCATGCTAAGTTGGCTTTCCTTCTAATTCCAGACTATGAAGAAGAGAATAGAGGTGACTCTTGAAAATATAGAGTTGTGGCTATCTCGTCTCAAGGACAGGCAAGTTCGAGACCAGTGTGAACTCCGCATGTCTTGCCTTCCCTTTGAATGGTCCGGTCAAGAGGCTAGTCCGCCATTGTCAAATGTAAGTGCATGCTTTTCTCATATTTTGTGCATTTATCTATCAGCCATTTCATTTAGATATTTGCCTGAAATGTGTATCAGTTTACTGCATGTTACTCACTCTCTCAATCAGAATCTTAGTAGGTGTATCAGGAGGCATGTATAGAGAAAGAGTTTGTCATGTTTTGTTTTTTACATTCATTCGAATCACAGATGGATAATCCTGCAAGTCCTTGTGAAACCGAGTACAACAAGGAGCGACGTGCCATAGCGCAGTTCATTCTCGCTGCCTACAGTGAAGACCAAGAGCCACGACCCCAAAACAATGATCCCGTAAGCTTGTGTGATCAGGATCCTCTGAATATGAATAAATCCCTGTCGTTATTTACTGTCTTGTGGAATGCAGATTTCCCCATCCAATTGTTAGGAGATTCCTTCCTTTAATAATAGTATGAGTCCTTCATTTCTAGCATGATGGTGTCAAGTGTTTCTCCCCCTTGTAATTGGAGTGCAATATGCTTGTTTTTCATGATTATGATACTCACATGTATATTATTGTGTATATAGGTGTGTACCTTGTGGCCTACATTTTTGCATGTATGTAGCTGAGCCTCAAAATCACTAATTCTTTAAGAGTGGATGAGTGCAAATCAGATTCTTTACTATGCTGTTTTCCTATTAACGTTATGTAACATGTGTTAGCAAACATACTTATCATAATAGTACCCTTGTATGATTTTTCTTCTATTTGTCTCCCTCTGTACAAATATTTTTTAAAGAAGCATCACACTTGCTGATCTACTTTTCTAACAAACATGTCAGAAAGTATGTCCAACATGTTTGTTCAAAATGTGGATCAGCAGTTGTGACCTTCAAATTCATTTGTAGGCTACAGAGGGAGACAAATAGAAGAAAAATCATAGCAAATATTCACCCCTCTGCTTGATAATCTCTTGCTTTATTACTACTAATAAAACAATACTGGAATTTCAGACCCCGAGTATTTGTTCCAAGTTCATTGTGTTACTGCCAGCAACCAGGGATAGCCTGGTGGTAGTGTCGCTGCCTGGAAAGCAGAAGATGACAGGTTTGATTCTCGATGGTTCCTTTTTTTGAAATTTTTGTGAAAAATAATGTAGATCAGCAGTTGCAATCTTACATATTCATTTGTACAGAGGGAGACAAATCAAGGCATTATCGTACCACATCTTCACCCCCTCAAGGACAAGTTAACCTTCATATACATGCAGATTGAGTGAATGCAGCAATATTATTAGAACACATCAGTGAAAGTTTGGGGAAAATCGGATAATCCGTTCAAAAGTTATGAATTTTTAAAATATCTGTGCAGTCACTACTGGATGAGAAGACTACTACAGTGTATGATGTCACATGTGTACAACTGTATAAGGAAAATATAAAGAGATTTTCACAAAATTTTTCTTTTTGTAAAAGGTGTACATTTCCCCGACTTGTTACTTACGTATGTCAATTGTAATATTATTCCCCTTGCCTTCTGAAAGAGGGAAGTTAAGTGACCTTTAATCAAGCGAGAAAAGTGAAAATATGTTTAATTTTCTTTATATTTTCTTCATATCTTTGTACACATGACATCACAAGCTGTAGTAGTCTTCTCATCCAGCAGTGACTGCACAGAAACTTGAAAAATTCATAACGTTTGAATGGGTTGTCCGATTTCCCCAAATTCTCAATGACGTGTCGTACGTGTACTTATATTGCTGCATTCACTCAATTCGATTGTCTATGAAGGTGGACTTGTCCTTTAATAATTTCTTGCTGAGACCCTTGTTGTCAATAGCTTTGTATGTATGTGTGTGTGTTTTTGTCCCCGCCGAACGAGTTCGAGCAGGGGACTATGAAACGGGCTCCGTACGTGTGTGTGTCCGTGTGTCCGTCCGTCCGTCCGTCCGTCCGTCCGTGTGTCCGTCCGTGTGTCCGTGTGTGCGTCCGTGTGTGATCAAAATCTTCAGTTTGCTACTTCTCTGTCATTTATGAGCCAATTTTGATTCTGTTTGCTTTATATGATAGCACTACATGGGAGCTTTGAAACTTCTACACAGAATTTCAGTTGTGACCTTTGACCTTGACCTTTGACCTATATTGTACATTTTGCTACAAAATGCTACTCCTTCGCCATTTCTAACCCGATTTCGATTCCGTTTGCTTTATGTTATGGCACTAGGTGAGGGCTTCAAAACTTCTACACAGAATTTTGACCTTTGACTTCTTTGACCTTTGACCTTGATTTTTGACCTATATTGTACATTTTGCTACGAAATGCTACTCCTTCGCCATTTTTAACCCGATTTCAATTCCGTTTGCTTTATATGATGGCACTAGTTGAGGGCTTCAAAACTTCTACACAGAATTTTGACCTTTGACTTCTTTGACCTTTGACCTTGATTTTTGACCTATATTGTACATTGGCTACAAAATGCTACTCCTTCGCCATTTCTAACCCAATTTCGATTCCATTTGCTTTATGTGATGGCACTAGGTGAGGGCTTCAAAACTTCTACACAGAATTTTGACCTTTGACTTCTTTGACCTTTGACCTTGATTTTTGACCTATATTGCACATTTTGTTACAAAATGCTACTTCCGGCGGGGACATATGTTACGCACCGCGTAATTTCTACTTTTCCTTGTTTTGTTATTCTTTCATGCTCTCGTTATTCTTGTTTTCCTACACTTGTCATAGAGACGTTTTGATGTGTTGTGTATATTACACATTAATCACACTCTGACTGGGAATTAAATATTCTCTTGGTTTCCTTTTTTTTTTTCAGACACAGGAGAAGAAACTTAACAATGAAGAACGTAATAATCTCAGAAAATCTCTGAAGGACAATATTAATTGTGCTTCAAAGCTGCAACAACATAATGCAAACTCCAGTCTTGATGCCAGTGACAAAGACCAGGGACACCAAACAAACAGTTCTCTTGTAAGCATGCATGATTATCCTTTCAGTGTAAAAAAATGCAAGTTCTTTTCATACTGTATATAACAGGGACAAGAAAAAAAAAACTCTGTAAGAGATTGATTCAGGGCTTTGTCATGTTATTGGCATGATTTGCACTTCAGTGAACCTTTGCTCTCTAAACACTTTCAGTTTATGTGAAAGTTTCAAATGTTCCAGGCAGAATCATTAATATACGTAGTTTTATGCTTGTCTGTGAGAGTTTCTGCATCTCATCATCACTATGCATTAACAATGTTATAGAATCAGAAGGAGCCTGAACAACTTTCTGTGTTCAGCTGGGCAACACATAACTGTGCCTTCTTATACCTACAGCTGCCACTACTTTGCAAAGACCAGATTCTGTATCACCAAAACTTCTTACCTACAAGGAATGTGGGGTACTCTCATACCAACTGCATTTCATGACATCTTAACTCTAAAAGGGCCGGGGGGGCGGAATCCGCCCCCCCCCCCTCGACGTTTCGCGCTATAAATCTGTAACGCGAGAAGGCCTCGTCGCGAGGCTGCTTGACTTTATTTGTTCAAGTCTCGCACAACTTTTGAGACCAAATTTGCAACGTCCGCGTATACTTTTGCGAAGCCACGCCCATTTTTGTAATAGAATGTCGCCCCAAAACGGGCACAATTTTGTGATTTTGTGTACATTTGCTATGTTATATTTGCTATGGATTGCATATGCTAAAACAGATATACAGATCAGAAATTAGACTCTCATTGCTTTTAATTAGGCTAAAATATGGTCTTGAGCTTAATTTGCATAATTAATTAATTAAAATTAGAAATTGATTGTTTCAAAAAATCTTATGACACAATCTTGTAGACTATGACGTGGGTCTCACGCATGCAAAATTTCATCGCGATCGCACCACACTGTGTGTGTGTGAGTGTGAATGTGTTTATTGTGTATTTTGAGCACAAAAAAAAATGATTTTACTCATTGCATATTCAAAACTTGGTACAAAAGCAACTTCAAGTGATATCTGCTTTCCTTAAGGTTAGCAACTGAATGCCAGCAGTTATTTGCATTTTTGTGATAGCAAATTTTAAAACATCACGAACATTCATTTCCTGATTGATTAAAGGCTAATATATATATATATATATATATATATATATATATTGGTTCCATCTATCCAACATCAAATATTTGAAAGTGATCTAAATTACATTTTTAAATGACTTTGATCAATGAACGAGACATGGTTAAAAAAAATATGGATTATCTTAAATGTTTAACATGTTTTCTTTCCAGGAAAAGAACCCTCTAAAGGGAGATGATTTCGCCCTGCTGGACATACAAAATGATCTTCTTGTCCAGTTTTGGATGGAGAAGATTGAGAACATACCTCATGGCGATAGACAGTTCCAAGTATTTAAGGACATCAGCGACTATATACACTACAACGTATAGCAAAGCTCTCTTATAGCAAGGTGATTTTGCAGGTTCCAACTCTATGGCACAGTTTCATGACCATGCATGGTATAGCAAGACATTTTATATGACAATGAAATTGTTTGAATCATATCATTGGTTGAAGGATTGGGTCATCCACTTCGATATCACTTTGGTCATCAGTGACGGTGACGTAGATACAGTGCACTCCTGTTGTAATGAACACGGTTATAATGAAATTCCGGTTACAATGAAGTAAAAATTCAGGCACCGACATTATCCGCTCTATACAGTGCACTCCCATCATAACGAACATGGTTATAACGAAATTCCTGTTACAAGTAAATAAAAATTCAGACCGCAACATTATCAGCTCTATGTATTTTTGTTGTTTATTTGTTTGGTTAGAATGAAATTTCGATATAACGAAAGAAAAATGCCAGTCCGGAGGACTTTGTTATTGCAGGAGTCCACAGTACTAGTAACTTTCATAAGTGTTGAGGAATTATTGGAAAAGCAGTGGCGGATCCAGAGGGGCGCGCAATCAGTGCACGCCCCCCTTTATTTTTTGTTAAAAACAAAAGAAATAAAAAGAAAAAATGAAATGAAAACCCAGAAGTTGCACCCCAAATATTACAAATTTCCTGGATCTGCCCCTGTAAAGTGTGAGAATCCTAGCATAACACCAGCCAGCCAGGGAGAGGTTATGACCGAAACACTGGTGATCCCAGTGGGGCCGTATTCTGAGGGCTTATTAAGTGTCTGATTAGCACTTAATTACCAAATCGGTATTCTGAGAGCTTAATTAAGTAGGGGGTTTATTAACTACCATGACAACAAGCGTTTTGGCGGGAAAGTCTTACGCGCTTGCACGTATCAGTGCGCGTACACCTCTGAGAAGACTTAATCATAGAGTTAATTACAAATCGGTATTCTGAGCGTGTAATTAAGTATGAAAGTTAATGGAAAACTTAATGATACCAAAGAGTGTCATTAACTACTCCGATATCACGCATTACAGAGCTTTTTCTCGGCCACAACGATGCTTACTTAGTTGAGTCTTGTTGTCATGGTATCTGAAGAATTCAGAGAAAAAAAGAAATATAGGCGATCTTCGGGGAATTTTGTCATTTTATGTGAGCTCTTCGCATGCGTAGGTGAAGGGTTGTAATCAAAGACTGGAGTGTGCGCACGGAGCTCTCTTGCGTTGTAATTACAGGGGGTGTGTGGAGGAGCGCGCATTGAGGGCATATTTGCGCGCGTGATCATCATTTTGGCTTCTAACAACGCTTCTGATTGGATGGAATAACAATTAGATGGGAGGAACCTAAGGTAATTATAAGGGACTTAATCATACCTTAATTACGTCCTCAGAATAGCGATTCTGCCCATGATTAAGGGTCTATTAACTTCTCGACTTAATTACAAAGTTAATCACATACTTAATTATGACCTCAGAATACCACCCTCTAGTGTGCTGCTGAAGACCTACTGGCATTGGTGGTCCATTATTTGTACAGAAAATTGTCCTTGCTTTTAGGTCTTCATAATGTGGTATCACTGTAGCTAGAAACTAAACCTCATAGTTTGATTCAAATTTCTTCAGGTTATTATCGATGATGATTTTGACATGGCATGATTACCTAATCCACATTACAACACTTATCTCTAACAATGTTGATGTTATTAATGAATAAGAATAATTGATTCTGCTGCTATTACAGAATGTAAGAAAAGGCCAAATATATGTACGATTATCCTGCACACACCAATCATGTACAGAGAGTAATGTTCTCTTTATCTCCCTGTGCAGCAAAAATGACTCCAATCAGGCCAAATTAATCCAGCAATGCAGTCAGAGATTCTGCTTAATAAAACAAAATATAAATTCAGGCGGCAACGTCTTTCACTCAATTTGTTTTAATTGTTTATCAATTTGGTTATAACAAAATTTCAATTTAACAAAAGAATACTGCTGATCCCGAGGACTTATAATAAGAGTCCACTTTACTGCAAACTGTCTCTTCTGGATACTCCCATAATATGCAGATTCACGATCAATGTAGCATTATTCTCTGTAGCTATCATTCCTTCGTGTACACCTTCCTCTTTCACTCCAGTGGCCAGTATGTCTCCTCTCACCACATCCACTGACATCTTTAATTTCCTCTTTGACATTCCTCTCTCACCTCTTCAGTATTAATCTCTCTCTCTCCCTCTCTGTCTCTCTCTCTCTCTCTCTCTTTATCTTATAGCCTCCTTCCCTCATCCTATAACCCTGTGACAAGCAGAACATTCTGTGAAATTGACATTCTGTTTCTTTTTTTTTTCTTTCACAGTTCAAAAATTTATTTAAAATTACAAGAAGTTATTCGCCTATAAAACTGTGAAATCACCTTGTATTTATATAATATTGGATGCACTTGAGTGGTACATCAGTGGTACATCTTCGACTCGTGCAATATTCATGTTGATGAATGCAATATATCTGATATACCACGAAAGAAATCCAATATCATTATTATTATACATACAAACCACTTTCCACGACAACACCACATTCAATTTCCAAAAAAACAAAAACAAAACAAAAATGAAAAAGGGTTTCACTCGCCATTATCCAATAGACTACTGCCTGATTCGACATGAAAGTGATCAAAACGTCCACGGCAATTTGCAATATTGATTGTATTGGTATGTCATTCTGTACTTTGAACTGTGTGTTGCATCAATATTGCCATTCTTTATACATTTATTTCTTTTTAAGTTTTTGAATATGTATAAAAACTTTAAGATGTAAATACATGCAATCTTTTACATCATTGTCATGTGTTCATTGTTGAAATACTGCTGAAGTTATATTTTTGCCATGCATAATTTGCCAAGCTGGAGCAGCGAAAACTGAATATTCTCAGTAGTGACACTAGTAAATAGGTAAACTTTTGATAATTACATGTATATGCAGCTATAAGTTATAGGTGTAAATTCATGCAAGTCTAATTGACGCTAATTGACTGGTTGTAGATCTAAAGATGCATTTTCAATGGCCTAGTACTGTCTTATACAACCTTGTGAGATATAGAGATCAGGGATTGTCAATGTCCTGTAGATAATAGTTTGTCTATGCATTTAGAATGGATTTACTGACGGAAAATTAACCCAAATGTGTTCATTGATTACGATTATGGCATGCAGAATGTCAACAGAACACATCTGTAAAGTTTGAGGAAAATTGGATGTGATATGTTCTAAAAGTTTGAAAGAATGTAGCATTTTGGTTAGAGTAATTTGCCAACATTGCTGGGTTACAGTGGTTCATCTTTATTACAGTATAATGGAATGATTTTTAAAGGGATGGTACAGTTTCGGTTGAGATAGGACCTCAGGTTTCTAACTTCTTTCAATGATAACTTTTAGAGATACCAGTAATGAGAAACCTCTTATGTAATATGAAAGAGCATAATTATTACTGTAAGAGGAGTTCAAAGTATATTCGATGAAAATTGGGTTTTGATATCGCTGAGATATCCAAAACAAAGCAATCCTAATAAAAGGTGGGACCCACATTTTATTATTTCAAAGCATATTTTCATCGAGTAAACTTTGAATTCCTCTTCTCTTTAACATTTCATAAAGTGGTTTCTAAGTATCTCGCAAAATAGTTAAACGCTGAATCCTTACCTCAACCAGTAATATACCATCCCTTTAATATAATACAACCAGAATACTAAAAAAATTTAGTTCCATATAGATGTCATATTTTCTAGCATTGACAACAGAGCATTTGACTTATCTGCTCCAGAAAGCAAGGGGAATTGTATTTGATGACCATTCAGTGATGTTGAGGGAATTTCACTTTACATAAAGATATGTATATGTTTCTTATTCTCTTTATCCTACTGTCTTTATATATTATTGTACTATTGTGACATCACATTGTCATAGCCTCCCAATTCAGCAATGATGGAACAGGGATTTAACTAAATCAAAAATGTAAAAAATTCATGACTTTGGCGCAGCTAGCCCAAATTTTCTCAAACTTCATAAATGTGTTCTATTCATTTTTTCTACATTCCATAACTTCATTTAATTCACAAATACTGATATGTTTTAAGTACATTCCCCTAATAATTGGATTTGCATTTGATATTATAGACCTACTTAAGTACTAATCTTTGATGTTCCTGAAATCATGGGTCAATTAATCTAAATTGTGAACAAATAATGATGAAATTAGTACTCTACTAGCTTGTAGGCATCCATGTAATGTTTCTATGCTTCTCTATTAGCTGTTGTGTTTTTGATGTTTGTGTGTTGTTGGGGTTTTTTGTCCTGTAATGTCTGTCAGGTTTTGAATTACGTTATATTTTCCCTATGTGAGTTTTTTTAGTCAATTTTATGAGTTGTCCACAGTATACATGTACAAGCTTTGCATTTTAGTGGACTCCTAATCCCCCCCCCCCCCCCAGCATGGATTAAAGATAGCAAGTTTGGTTTCAAGTTATGCATACATGCTTTTGATCCGTAAATTACATTGTACCTCTAATTTTCATTTTTCTGTCAAACATTGTGCATTCAAAATATTTGTCATTTTGTATATTATTTTATGTTATGTGGAAGAAGAAAATGACATAAATTGCATAGGTTTGGAGCAAACTGATTTGTCAGGGGTATTTCTGCACTCATTGGCCAACTTCTGGGTGAAAAGCATAGTATGTAATCTGTTGAATTATGAATGATTAAGCACACATATTGTTAGATACAAAATGGTCACAAAGTGGTCACCAAAGTCATATTGGTGGTCTGAAATATTTTTTTTTTCTGAATGTTTAAATGCTGTTTTTTTATCTTCCATTGTTTGAACACCTTATATGCCTTATACAGTGTAATTAGTATTTCTTGCTTCATTTTTACAGTGTGCTCTTTCACCAATGGCACGACTCCCTGTTTTGACCAAACAACATGTGTGAAATTGCTAACAAAATAACAGATTGATATTTTTTTGATTAAGGTCATTCTATGTTTAATAAAAAAAAAAACAAAAAACTGGGATTTAAAAAAAAATGTTCATTCATAAATACCCCACCAAACAATCCAAATAATATTATTTTTCTTTGTTGAGGTCCATGATAGCAAATATATGCATACATTTATATTTGATGTGCCAAGATTTTGGAATGCATTAAAATGTCATGTTTACCTATAGGAGCAGTGATTTAAAGAATGTTCAAGATATCACATTTCATGCATATGTGTAGGTCTGTTGTATCACAAAACATCTTATCACATATCGCCATACAAATTTTTTACAATAAAGCCTAAAATATAAGGAGATATCAGTATTTTTCTCAATAAACCGTAACTTTTAGACGGTTTAGTCTGGAAACATTTTTATTACAACTACATGTATTAACATTCTGTGTATTGAACAACACTAACAAAGTGTAAAGGACTGAAATTTTTACAATGGTTGTTTATATCCCTAGCTCACATTTAAGAACTATTTTAAAGCACTTATGATGGGTTATTGTTTCACCTGCAAATGGTATAGATTATGCCTTAAGGGATGGCCTGTCATTAGTTGTATTTTAAAGAAAACTGAATTGTATATTGTTTGCAGTCATAAAACGTGAGTTATAGATTTTTTATGGAGTAGTATAATAATCAATATTTGTTCATTTTGTTTTACGTCATTAAGCTCTTGCCTGTATCTTGCATTTGAATGACTCTACCATGTGTCTTTCCTCTCTTCCATTCGTCTTCGTTTTCTCTTTTCTCAACACCCGTCCCAATTTTCGTTGTATTTGTGCATTTCTGGACGGTGTTCTTGTTCGTTCTTCGGTGTGTCTTAGCTCATGTGCCTGTCCTGTATATTGTTTGTTTGTTCGTCTCGTTTCCGCTGGATTTATGCACACTTTGCTTAATTTTCTCAACTCCCTAAAGCAATAATAATGTGTATATCCATGCTTATTTTGTGTAATTGATTAAGCATTGTAAATTAGGTTTTGTGACCAAGCATTTTTTTCCTTAATATAGACACTTTGTATAATTTTTGTAACAGGTGGGACCCACATTCTACACGCTTCTCCTTTTAGTGGGTACACCCATCTCCATCCTCCAATTTATCACCAAAATGCGTTCATGTATTTGTATTTCTGCAATGCCCATACTTAAGATATAATGTACCCCCTTGTTATTGATTATACCTATGTTGACATCTTTACTTTCATGTACATTACATTAGATGTGCGTATATGTTATTGATTATGTTGAGATGGAGAAAAAATAAAATATACTTGAACTTGAACTTGAACTTGAAGATGTGTTGTTACATGCGTAGGTTACAATATCTGATGTGATATCTTAATACATTTTACAGTTATGCCTATGGATGAGAGGGTTGAACATACATGTTATGATGTATAGCCATTCTTAACGTCACTTGTGTTCATCTAACCATAAAAAGACAAGTGTTATAGAATAAGTGTTAGGGTTCAAAGGATGGATGAGATGCAACAACATCAAAATACACCAAGTGTGATGAATTTATTACTATAATGCCTAATCGAAAGGTGATAGACCGAGGGCCCAGAAAAATTTTTATTCAGCCGAAAAGGATCACAAGGTTTGATGGTGTCATCATACTACTGAATGTATGTGGCCACTGGTCAATAAAATGAATTGCGTGTACAGGAAAGTCACATCCTGTATCGTAAGCCAAGGAGCATTTCCAATTCAGCCGAAGAGGGTCATGGACAGATATTGTTCGTTTGGGTGTTCCTTCTGTATTCTGAAAACGGCAAAGCCGGTAATTTTATCCTCTAATAGTTTTTGGCCCCAGAGAGTCGCCCCGAAGTGCCCCACCCATATGGTTTACAGGGGAAATCCAGTCCAAGGTTGTATATAAGTTGGTCTGATAAATAAGAGTAAAAACTTACGAGTTCAGTGGTAAAGATTTGACAAAATCGGATGAAAAATAAGGAATTTATGACATTTTGAAGTTTTGCTAATTACTTCTGCAAAACAGTTCTTGTACAGTTGATATGAATATGCAAGTGAGTGAGCTAACCATGTCATAACCTCACAATTTTCCATTGATTGTGTACAAAAAATGACGAAAATTCAATGTTTCTGTCATAGAAGTCTGAAACATGATGTTATTCCTGGTTGAATAACTTCAGTACAGTGATCAGTATAGATATACTAGGATTCGAGTCTCGGGCATTATTGCGTTTGAATGAAAAGCTTGAAATTTCAAAATTTTACGTAAAAACTATATGGCAAGTTGTGAGGGGATGGGATGCTCACTTTGCTATTTGCATATTCATATGACCGTTCAAGAACTGTTTCCTGAAAAACTAGCGAAACTTCAAAATGTCATAACTTCGCTATTTCTCACCCGATTTCGATCGAAATGTTAACGTTGCACTCGTAATATTTTACTCTTTTCTTATCAGACTAACATATTTGGACTGGATTTTTCCCTTTGATAGAGCTGAAAATGGTCGTGGCTAATTTATTTTGCAATGGAAGTAGTAGACAATAGAGATACCAAAACACCAAGGCCACGCACATGCAGGACTTATGTAATTGAATGCAAATTTGGATGTATTGAAGTTGACTGTGTGTATCTTTACAGTGTGTATTTTACCTTGGTTTGAACGCGTCGCGTTGCGTGTGTATCGTGATGTGTTGGTGCGTAGCTTTAGGACGGAACCGTTTTTTTTTGTGTGGTTTTTTTTTTTGCTATGGATAATGGCCCCAATTTTATGTCACTTCCACAACTTTTACTGCTACCTATCTTTTAGTTGCCATTTTTTTTTCCAGTAGGCCTTTACAATACTGTCATGTACATAGGACATAGAAGTTTACTTATTTAAGTCCAGGTTTTAGATTTTAGATGTGCGTATTTCAGAAATTCAAACAAATTAAGTTTCTTGAATGTACTTTCATATTTACAATATGTGCTATCATGCGTAATTTGAAGAACTATAGATTTGCAAAAACTGTTCGGTTCGGTTCGGTTGAGATGAGCTTCAGGTTTCAAAGCTTTTTGATATATATATATATATATATATATATATATATATACATACATATATATAAGTAACAAAGCTGCAACAAAGTTCGTGCTGTATTCACAAACGGTTTATTTCTTCACACAAATTTTCGAGCGTCTCGCCGCCCTTTCTCAAGTGTTGATACTGAGAGAACAATAACAAAATTAAGCCATAACAATATATTGCAACCGTGTTACCAAGGATGCGCGCTTTAACGCATCAATGCTAGGCATCCTAACACCCAGAAATAAACCGTTGGTGAATACAGCATGAACTTTGTTGCAGCTTTGTTACTTATCTTTTTGTGTTGACAACACGTGGACTACCTTATCAACATATATATATATATATATATATATATATATATATATATATATACCTAATCAACATATATATATATATATATATACCTAATCAACATATATATATATACATATATATATATGTATATACAATGTATATATAATATGTGTGTGTGTGTATAAGAAGAATGAGTCTCTAGTACGCCATCTGTAGATCCGATCCAACAAGAAGGTTTTTATTCACAAAATTTTCAACCCGCCTTGGGCCTTCGTCAGTGTAGTGTATTGTATTACACTACACTGTATTGTATTTTATTACACTACACTACACTCTGTTGTATTACACAACACTGACGAAGGCCCGAGGCGGGTTGAAAATTTTGTGAATAAAACCTTGTTGGATCCACAGATGGCGTATTTGAGACTCATACATTTAACATTCGAAGTCCAACACGTGGAAAATTCCAAGATTTATATATATATATATACAGATATATATAATTATATTTTTGAGATCATGAGGAACCTGTCATCATACTGCGACCAATTACATCGTGCGTTTGTTTCTCTCGTCAAATTTCATATTTTTCGCCTGTACTGACCCATTTGTGTGTCAAATTTTTTATTCAATGTTTTTATTCTAAGTTGGAGGACTCACAAGACCAGTTTTGCGTAATAACTTAAAATTGGACTCGTTGCTAGTTTTTGCCGAATGGAATAGTATGGAACCTGAACACGAAGGTACGTTGGGCTCTGTGCATTGCAGATTTACACGAAGGGTTATACCTACACCATTTGCAGCACTCGGGAACTCAAACCTTCATTTTCATATGCAAATTGATGTTGCTCTGCGTGATTTGCATGTCGTTCACGGTCATGGCCGATGATCGAACCACAATGAGCTATTCGAGACTTGAACTCTACGAGTTACGTAATCGCTCAGTGACTGGTGAAATTCTTTTACCCCCAGATGCCTACGCAAACTTGGAATCTCGCGGGCTTCGAAATCCAGACCCCGTGGTCGTCGAGCTGGTTCTCATATGCGCAGACGCATTCCTGTCCTCCAGCCACTCTCTCCAAAACCAAGAATGTTCAGTCCTCGTGGGAGAAACACATCTAATCTGATCCACACGAAACATGTGCATCTGAATCCATCCCTACCATCCGTACTTCGTTTCAACGCAAGATCACTCAACAACAAATTTAGCGATCTTCAGGCAGTCACCGCATCCACTCACTGCAACCATCATTGATTGCTAGCTGTTACCGAAACCTGGTTTTCAGCTAGCTGACAACCCCGCGTCTTCTTGCCAATTGCCGAACTTTTGTCAGTTTCATCGCGATCGTCAACATAGCGCTTAGGCGGTGGAGTTGCTCTGTTTGTGAGGGATGACATCAGTGCTTGTGAGGTATTTACCGACCTTGTCCCCGAGTGTCTCGAAGTTATGTGGGTGAAACTTCGATCGTCCGGTTCAGTTCGTCTTCCGAATGACATCTATGTGTGTGTGTTGTACTCACCAGCTCCCCGATCACAATTCAAGGAGCAGCTATCTGATCACATCATCGCCATGGTAGACCGAGTTCGATCGTCATGTGATCGATCGTCGTTTATCATCATGGGTGACTTTAATGACGTTGACACCACCAGTATAACACAGCACACTTTAATGTCTCAAGTGGTCACCAAAGCGACTCGTGGCTCCGCAATTCTCGACATGATCATAACTGATCTCGCGGATCATTACGAGGAACCAGTCATTTCTGCCCCGATTTCTACGAGTGATCATGCTGTGGTCACTCTCAATTCCAAATGTGCCATTTCTCCGCGGTCTTTGTTACGTGTTTCCTTCCGCCCCTTCCGAGACTCCGCTGTACGCGCTTTTGGTCAGTGGATAACACAGACGGATTGGTCCTGCATCACCGATTGCGATGATCCTAACTTGATGGCAGAGCAATTTCAACAACTATTCGCTCGTCAACCTCAACATTTCTTTGAACTCGTCACGATCAAGCGTCGACCGAGTGACAAAAATTGGATTACGAATAAAATTTGCAGATTCATATTGAAGCGTGACAAGGCTTTCTGGAACAATTGTGTTTCTTACAACTCTCTGCGTAATGCTGTCCAACGGGAGATTAAAGCTGCCATCAAGAAGGCTTTCTACGAACAGAAAACGGCCAATCTAAGAAATGCTGAACCAGGCAAATGGCACCAGCAAATTAGGCATATGGCTGGACTTCGTAAGCAGTCGCTGCGTCTCCCTGACGACGAAAAGTCCCCCGCAGATGTTGCCAATGAACTGAATCAATATTTTGCCCATATCTGCTCTACCCTCCCTCCACTTGACACAATACCATGTGAGCTCCCTGCTTATCTTCCGCCTACTACTTGCCCGCCTAGATCATCGACCGTTGTCAGGTTTACGACCAGCCTCGTCGTTTGAACGTGTCAAAGGCGTGTCATCCTAAGGATTTGCCGCCCCGACAGATAAAGGAGTTCGCTTATGAGCTTTCAGAACCTCTCACTGTACTTTTCAATCTCTGTCTGGAAACCGGATGCTTTCCTGATGCCTAGAAAAACTCATCAGTCTGTCCCATTCCAAAGAGCAGTCCTGTCATAGGATACGACCAGTTGCGACCGATCTCTATCACACCCATTCTAGCTCGTGTATTCGAAGGATTTCTCGCTGACTGGGTAATGGAGGACATAAAGTCCCGAGTGGATCCCCGCCAATTTGGTAACATGAAAGGCTCTTCAGTCAATCACTACTTCATTGATATGCTCGACCATATTCACAGAGGCTTAGATCACCCCGGTTTTGTCGCGAACGTCTGTGCTATCGACTTCTGTAAAGCGTTTGACAAGATCAACCACATGATTGCTATCAGGAAAATGATCGATCTTGGTGTTGATAGGGCAATTCTTCCAACCATTTGCAGCTTTCTTTCGCACAGAACTCAGTCTGTTCGTTCAAGGGTGTGTCGTCCGAATCCCGTCAGCTCTCTTGCGGTGTGCCCCAAGGAACGAAACTTGGTCCCATCATATTCAAAAGGCTTCGCCCGCCCTGTATTAAATGATGAGAATTGTTTTTGAAATGGTTAGATATCCAAAACAAAGGGATATAAACAAGAAATGGGGCCCACCTTTTATTTGGACCTCTTTGTTTCAATTTGTTTTTAGATATCTCAGACATTTCAATATCGATTTTCATCAACAACAAAAAATCTAAATTCCTTTTAGAATCGTATGCTCTTTATCCTTTAATAAGATGGTTTTTAAATATCGTATTAAAAGCTGAATTCTCATCTGAACCAATACTATACCATCCCTTTAATGTTATTTCAACTACAATTTCTACTCAAGTACCACAAGCGGTTAGCAATATGTAAGTTTTTTCGTTTTACACTTCTGTAATTTCTAGTCATCATCAAAAAGATCATCATAACAGATCTCTCGCTCCTCCTCTTAATCCTCCATTATAGTTTTCTGAGGGAAGTCGGTGATGGAAGTGGGAAAGATATTTATTAGGGTCACTTGACCACACTGGCTACGTGAAACCGAAGGCTGTCGTCTGCCACCGTTGTCTACGATCAAATGGGTTACGGAATCAGAAGACTGAATGTTCAGCTCGCTAAACAAGGCAGTGGTTCACACGTTGAATGTGTGAGATAATTTCAGGTTGTCTCTTTGCAAGGTGGGAGCATAGAGAAATCCACCTTGGATTTGGTCGTATTTCTCAAAATTCTGGACGGTACTTTCTTTTGCTCCGTATGTTTCACCATTAAGTCAAATTGAATTTCATATCATAGATAAGCAAAATACAGCAGACAGTAAGTTTCCTACGTTTGTTTTCAAAATAGAATCTTCAGGTTGCTCAGGAAGGCGGCGCCATCCCCATCCAACCCCGATCATCAAAGGAACAAATGCACCTGTTCACCAGATTCTTTTATTAGTGAACTGTACATTATCATGAGAAAACTGACAGCTGCTTCAATAATTACAGCCAGTCATGCCAGTTGCAGCTCCATCTCTTCTAATATACTAGGGTGTACCATTACTGTGGCAGAATGACCAGCAGACCTATAGAAAATATATCACTTTAACAATTCGACAGCACGGAAGCGTGATCTATGAAGATATGATCAACAGTAGATTATTAATCTACTGTCGATTATATCTGGATTTAGATAATGTGGACTAAACTTACGTATGGTATTCCTTTCCCCGTATAGCTATTATTCTAAGCCCTGTTGTTTTCACTGTGAATGAAAAAACAAACAACAAATTACAACGTTATATCAACTGCCATATTCATTGTAATTTGTTGTATCTCTACCGGGGAATCCCCGATCAAAGCACGCAGTAGCCATTGTGCGGCTGGAACACAGGGTACATACTGCTCGTGCTAACAATTGAATGTAAGTTATAATACACGTCTACGATGCTAACTGAATACTCGTGCGTGAAGTGATAATGGTTCAGCATTATGTGTGCATGTACTTGAGGTGATTATACTACCTTTGAAAATGACTGGCCTTTGAGTTTCTTGCGGAGAGTATAGTGCCCTCCTATCCGTTCGCACTCCACGGACATAACCACCTGGTGGTTGATGTATTTGTGGTACTCAGAAAACGTCGACCATCAAACTGAGTTCGTTGCAGACGACTTAACGTTGAACTTGGCAGTGGTGGGGACTGGAGCCTGGAGGTAAGTCATATTATAAAGTAGGCCTATAAGTCTTATACGTCTTGTAGTAGTAGCATTGAGCGTTACCGAATTCTCCTAGCTCATTTATACTCGGTGTGTACACATCCGAGGACATATTCTGTTGTAATATATACTCTGTAATTTGAGAGAGTACATGCAGTTTGCGAAATTACATAGATAATGAATATGTCATACATATATCATGTGAAACATAATTATGTATGTATGACAGGAGTTGCGGAACTTAGCCCGGCCGTTTACTAGACTGGACAAGTCTATCATTTCAAAAGACGAAACATTGGGGGGGGGGGGGGGTCTTGATTGTTGTTATTTCTCGCTTTCCCCCCGATCTCCCCAACATAATATGTTCCCTCTCATCACTAAACCTACTCGCATTACTGACACCTCTGCTACCCTGATTGATAATTTTTTCACAAATTGTATTCAAAATAATGTTGAGAGTGGTCTTATATTTTCAGACCTGTCTGATCATTTGCCTATTTATTGTATAGACAAAGGAAAAGTAAGCATAAATGGTGAAAGAAGTATAAAAGCTAAGCGCGCAGTCAGTGCTGAGAACATATCTATTTTCAAACAGAAGCTTTTAGAAGTTGACTGGCATGACCTATATAGCTTAACTAGTGCAAATGATTCATACGATTATTTTATTAATGTATTTGGTGATGTGTATGACAAATGCTTTCCTGTTGTTGAATCATGTGCCAAGAAGGGATGTAAGAAACCCTGGATCACACATAGTTTGCTTAGGTCCATTAGGAAGAAGCATAAGCTCTATAAATTATTCATTAAACATCCAACCTGGATAAATAAGAAGAATTATGTTGATTACAAGAATGAATTGACAAAATAATGTTGTGCGCTTTTCAAAGCAAAAATATTTTAGAAATCTATTCCATGATATAAAAAGGGACATCAAAAAAACATGGTTCCATATAAACAAATTGATCGGAAAGGGGAAATGTCACAACCTTCCCTCAGAAATGTATAATGGTGATATTTCATTAAGTACAAATACGCAAAAGGCTGAACATTTCAATCAGTATTTTGCAGGAATTGCTGCTAAGATAAGTGAAAAGATCCCAAGTACATCCAATACTTTTCAGGATTATTTGAAACCTACAAAAACAGCAAATCCTTATTTTTGAAGCCCACTACTGCATCTGAAATAATAATGCTAGCTTTATCACTAAAATCCTCTAAGTCATCAGGTTCTGATAATATAGCTCCTAGGGTTGTCAAAGAGTGTATTCATAGCATTGCTCTCCCATTGTGTGACATATTTAATAAATCTCTGTCGCAAGGAATAGTTCCAGACAAGATGAAAATTGCCAAAGTAGTTCCTGTGTATAAGAAAAGTGATATCAGAAACATTGAAAACTACAGACCCATTGCCTTGCTGCCTGTATTTTCTAAATTGTTAGAAAAGATTGTATGCTCAAAAGTAAATAATTATTTAGCTGTGGAAGGCATTTTGATCCCTGAGCAATTTGGTTTTCGCAAATATTCTTCTACCAGTATGGGTGCATTGCATTTAACTAACATTATTGCTCATGCACTTGATGAAGGGAAATTTTGTCTAGGCATTTTCTTAGATTTGTCTAAGGCGTTTGACACCATTGACCACCACATTCTTATAAGCAAACTTAAATCTTATGGTATTCGTGGAGTTCCTTTAGACTGGTTCAAAAGCTATCTGCAAAACCGAATGCAGTTTGTGGTTGTCAATGGGACCAAATCGCTTTCCACCCACATTGATTGTGGAGTGCCTCAAGGCTCACTGTTAGGCCCACTTTTATTTCTTATCTATATCAATGATATCATCAGTGCTACATCATTGTTTACTTACTCACTGTTTGCTGATGATACAAGTCTTCTGTCCTCCCACAAGGATGCGTACAGTTTAATATCTTCAGCAAATGAAGAACTTAACAACCTTTATCGTTGGTTTTGTTGTAATAAATTGTCACTTAATCTTCAGAAGACACAATGTGTTATTTTCAGAACAAGGAATAAGAGGATAGGCCTACCTGTAAACACCCCTTCTCTCATTATTGGTGGACATCAGGTAGCTACAAGCGATAATGTATTATTCCTTGGTATTACTATCAATGAATTTCTGTCATGGAAGCAACACATACTAAATGTATGTTCCAAAGCTTCTCGGTGTGTTGGTGTGATGCATAAGCTAAAATTTATTGTTCCTAAAAGTGTCTTGACTACACTGTATAATAGCATCATAATGCCTCACTTGATGTATTGTAATGTTGCCTGGGGTAATACTTATAACAGCCATCTTCATAAATTGTTTATTGTACAAAAAAGAGCTATCAGGCTAATAACAAGCTCACACTTTACTAGGCCAAGTGCCCCCCAGTTCTTACAGCTGTGTTGTTTACCTCTAAACGAGTTAGTGTCTTTTAACTCATTGGCATTCATGTACAAGCTTCACATGTCCAGTTCTCCCTCCTTATTTCTAGATTTGTTCGTCAAAAACTCAGTTGTTCATTCCCATAATACACGTCAGAAAAACCTTCTGCATCTACCTCGTGTAACTACCAGTATTGCCCTAAATTCTTTTTATGTGTCTTGCATAAAAGAATGGAACATGTTGCCCTCAGATGTTAAAGATACTGTAGTACCACTTTTTCCAGGTTTAAAGTGTTGGCTCGGAAGTATTTGCTTCATCGATATTCTCAGTCTCATTGATGCTGCTCCTTTTAAATTCTACATACGACTTCATCTCATCGCTTTCCATTTGAGTAACATAGTCTAATGCCAATTATGTTTTGCTTTAAAATTCCATAGGTAGTGTTTGTGTGTGTGTGTGTGTGTGAGGGATTGAGGAATTCCACTAGAATTATTCTATGGCTTTAATGTTTGTATATAGTAGTGAGTTGTTATATTACATGTCTTAACTTGCCTTTCCAGGGGTTCTTATTATACAAGCTTGCTTTTCTAAGACCCCTCCACTTTACATCTATATGCATCTACATGCATTGACAATTTATATTCAATTCTGCAAATTGTTTTAATCGCATATATTCAACAATGTGTTCCTTGTTACATATTATTGTTCTTATGTAATTTTTGTATTGTGGAAACTTTGAATAAACTTTAAACTTGAAACTGTCCCGGATTTTTTTTTTTTATTCTACGAGCCAAAACCGTGGGTGGGGCTGCCCCTACGTTCCGCAGCCCTTAGTACTATGTGCATACAACAATATTCTACTTCATAATCTGGAGTGTGAGAAGCACGCCTACAATCATAACATTCATTGTATGGTTTCATTCGCGCGCGACTTTATTATATACCCTAGAGCGTAATAGTGCAGAGATACGACTCATGTTCATATCTAACTATGCACAGCCCTGTCGCTGTACACAAGTGTAAAGCGCACGGCGTCTGGTCGGGCTAGTTCATATCATTATTCATGCCGTAATATCATATTCGTACCAACATTTAACCTTTTGATCGCTGCACTCCACACACGAAAGCTTTTATTGAATGTATTTGTCAACATGTAACTTTTGTGCGATGTACGTTTTCCTAACAATTATCAGGCAATTGAGGGTTTCAGACCCACACGTAACACAGAAGAAAGGGCGTGGGGGAGAAAAAAAAATAACCAACAAACAAACCTATAGTCCTGCATGGATTACGGTATTATAATTTTTCACATTTATAGTTTAAATCACTTAGCTCGACATATACTAATCACATCAACCCTTGGAACATGGTAGGCTGGTGGTAAAAGGTCTAACAATAGCCAGCCAGAACGACACTAACGGGGTCCAAAGTTTATGAGCGTATAGCAGGAGAGCTTTGTAGGAATGAACTTGTCTAAATACTACAGTAAAAATAAAGTTGTATATAATCTATTATCGCGTAAGTGCATGGTCAATCAACGATTGTATTCTATGATGTAGACTCAAAAGAAACGAATGTTCAGACCGACAGGAAATCTGTTCAGAAAAGTTGTTGGACACATAGACATGGTATACACCCAACAATATATACATGGTATACACCCAACAATATATACACCAACTTGTCCATCCGCATGCGTAAACTCACACACACCTCAACCCTTTCACGCTGTTATTGAATATCTGTAGTCCTTGTACAATATATTGTATGTATTCAATAAGGACAAAGCTGCATACACTAGTGAAAATGTCAATTCAGCTTTTCATGCTTTACAGTCGAATGCATGAATGCGGGGGGGGGGGGGGGTGCAAAGAACGAAACCCCGACAAGACCAACTCCACCATTCTTGGGGCCACACCTGTAGCCGCAATAGAAACAGAAGATTTTGTTTTATTTTTTGTTTCTCGTGTTTTATGAATGCATATTATGTTTTTAATCCCCCTCCTAACCGATCTATGTGTAAGGCCTACTTTTGACACACACACCCTCTTATTCACAGACACGATGCTTCATCCTGCTGTATCGACAATATCCCTTGTCATGAGTGTGGGCCTCCTAGCACCCGTCGTTGCTGATATTCAAGAATTATGTAAGTATATATTTTTAGGCCCTACATGTACTGCAAATGTCTTTGCAGCTGTTAGGAATATACCAGACCACAATATACCTATAGAAATCATGTAATCGTATACTAATCATTATTACATAAATAAATGATATAAATATATGATATATATATGTTAATGATAATATATATATATATATATATATATATATATATATATATATATATATATATAATGATAATTATGTGTGCAATATTTTTGATAGTTCCCTCAGTGATATTCCATAGAAATGACATTCCCCCTTGAGAAAATGGGGCGGGGGCGGGGTTAACGTTCCCTATACCACTGGAGAGCAGGATCGTGAACAAATACGGTATACCGAAGTGATGATGTCACATGTCTTTTGTTATACAGCTTGGGTTGGAACCAATCAGGTTCGAGCATGGTTAGCAATAGTACTGTCTTCAAAAAATATTCGGACCAGGTGAGGTTGTTTAGAACCAGTTTCCATGATGATAAATGGCGATGACATCACACTTTGGTAGTCTATTGTTTGTTGTTGTTTTTTGCTAAGTCATACAACAATGAATTTTAACGATGAACTTGCAACAACCAACTTATAGTATGGTTTACCTTCGCGCTTGAAAATTGTGCACCAGATCGTTTAATTTTGAATCTGATAATGGAAGTGTTCCCTTGTGAAATTAATATGCCAATGGCGTTTAAATGTTATGGTGTTGCAATGTTAAGTAAAGGAATTGTGTGAGAGGGGAGGTTTCTCTGGGAGTTTTAGGATTAAAGTGATTGGCAACTTAAAGATTCCAGTGATGGGCAACTTCTGCCTCATGCCAAATATCAATGAAACGTTAATGTCGATGATGACATATTCATAATTGAATATATAGGAAGATTCGTTTACAAATCATCATGCTTATATCAGTACTCCACTGTTTAAACTTCTTTCACAGAGAATACAAGGTTTTCGAAGACAGGTCGTTGTCGACTTCAAAGGTCCTGTTTACCTTTGGGAGCACTAATTTAAAAAATGTTCAATATATCATATTGATGCGCATTTGTAGTTGTATCACAAAACATCCTACCATATAAGATTTTCCCAATAAAGTTTTGGCTTTGGTGTTGGAACCGCTGGATAAGGAAACTACTAGAGGTTATGATGTATATACTATGAAGAAAATTCCACACACACACACACACACAAAAAAAAATCACTTTTCTATAGCATAATGAAAGAACACTTGACTAACCGCTTTCAGAAAGCTGAGGGAATAATTGCTACCCTAACATATATGTCAGTATCAAGTTGATGGAATGTGTAATTTTCATGAAAAATTATTTTTTGTGGAATTCCCTTTATATTTTCTTTGTTGTCCACACATACGTCATAACCTCTAGTAGTCTCCTCATCCAGCGGTTCCAACACCAAAATTTTAAACATTCGATAACTTTTACATATATTGCCCGATTTTCCTCAAACTTTCGCTGATGTGTTCTACTAATGTTGCTGCTTTCACTCAGTATTTGTCTTTGGGTTTGGGTTCCCTTTAATTTCTCCTACATCGTCTTACTCCGTTTGATCTGTAGGCCTAACCCTGGAATTACCGAATTATATTCATGTCTATGTAACTCCCTGATAGATGCTCCTCAAGGCACGAGGAAAACGCTCTCATGCCCTTGCACTTCCAGTGGCGCAGAAACAGTATGGTACTGGTATAAGGGCACAACGCTGATCGCTTCATCCTTCTATCTTCCGAATGACCGCTATGTCTTATCAGAAGGTGGTCATAACCTGACTATTACTGTCACCAACTATGACCATGGGACTTATGAGTGTAAGATGATTCTGGCGCTCCCGGAAATACATGAATGCACCAAAAAGTTCAATGTGAGCATTCTAGGTGAGTATCAACAAAATTATTTTAAACAATTGAATTCTCGCAATGAAAGTGAAATGATAAGTAAGGTTTACAGAATACTCATTTCTTGTTTGTATTATCAATTTTATTAGATGATCATAACGATGCAGTTATTCATAAAAACACAGTAATATTTGTTTCTAAAGTACAGGCTCACACCTTTAAAGCAAAATACCCCCACCCCCACAAAAAAGCAAAACAAACAAACAAACAAACAAACAAACAAATATTAATTTACACATGTCCTGTTTCTTCGAGGTTAGTATCCATGCAGAATAATGATGAAAAAAGTATATTGCATCTATTACCCTGAGATATATTTTGTATATGAATGGTCCTATTGTAAGCAAACGAACGGAAGATGTGAGTAGATGAAATCATCATCCTAGCTATTTTCAGAGTAGCAATGTTTGTGACCAGAAACATGTAATGAAACATGTATAATAGAAATATTCATAACCATCTTCTTTTAAGTTTGATTTTAGTGAAACATATCACTAATTTTGTCTTATATCAGTACGTTTGATTTCGGGTGTGAATTACACTTTACACTAGAGAAGGGATGCAAACTTTATCACGTTTATTATGGAATATGGACACTCTAGGCAAAATGATGTGAAGATGCAGTGTGAAGAGGCAGAACGTCGAATAATACCAGAAAAAAAAAATAAAGAGTTTTGTTTCAAAACAAATCTATAGTCATGCAAGAAACGATCTTTACTGGCTTCTTACAAATCATTTGACTCGTTATGAGGCCATTTAAGTTTGATCACACTCAATTCAATTCAATTCAATTCAATTCAATTCAAATGAATTTATTAGGAATTTTCTGCATCGAATATATATTACAAATGAAATACAGTCATTTCTTTTTGTTTTCAAGACAAAAGAACATACAGTGTGTACATCCGAATATAAGACTGAGATATACGTGTACAGATTAAAGAAAAGAATAAGAGACCACTTCAATTGAGAACCACTCGGGATAAAGTGAATCAAATGATCTGACTGAATTATGGCACATGTATTTTGAGTGTGAATGCAGAAGACTATCGTCAAATAAGCATATAGCTTGACGATACGACAGCCTTGAAAGAGAAGAAAAAAATGGGCAAAACATACATCTTGTATACATATCGAAAAGAAAAGAAAAAGATAGGAAAGGATCCATGCTTTAATGATTTGCATCCATTTGCAGTGATCGGCACATGCATACCATGATCATCCAAGAACCAGTCATTATTCAAATTTCAACAAACAATTACTAAAACAGCACTTATTTGATATTTGCATCACGTTCATAGTAACTATTATTATCAAATGAAACATTCACGTAACAAATCTGGTCTGGCAGATCCGGCATTTCGCATAATCATAATCAGCTTTAATGATTTGCATCTGTCTGTAGTGATCTGCGCATGCGTACTATGATCATCCAAGAACCAGTCATGTTATTATTTACTAAAACTTCTTTGATATTTACTTCACGTTCATATGATCAAACGAAAACTTTCACGCAGCAAATTTGTTCTGGCAGATCCGGCATTTTGCCTCTTGGCTAATATATCGGGTCTTAACTTAGTCTTTCTGTCTTGACTTTGTCTTTTCTTGACAAGCTGCACGCATGGTACCCTGTAATGAGGATTCTTCCTCAGGAAATGGCTGTGACTGCTCTCTAAATACCATCGAAGTGACTGAGATTACGTGCAGCGCGTATGGGTTTCCGAATCGACCGACCATTCATTTTACCAGTAGTGACAAAAACCCAATTGCGAGCATTCCCAGCACAGATGATGACTTGTGGACTTCTACCGCCATTATTGAACCCACTTCTTCGGAAAATCGAGTAGTTACCTGTAGCGCTTCATTGGAGCATTACTCTGCGACGACAAATGTTTGTGTAGCCGCCACTCCTCCTCCTGGTGAGTCAACTTTGTTTTTGTTTGTTTGTTTGTTTGTTTGTTGTTGTTGGTGTTTTGGTGCCAATATTCATTGAATTATCTCTTTCAATATCGTGCTTCGTCAATTTCTGTTTGATAATACAGATGTACAAAGTACCTATATACCCTAATCACTGTAGCAAAGTGCTTCTTGTGTGTAATCTTTGACCTGCACGACCTGAAAGATGCGACCCTGTAATGGACGAGAAATTCAAAACTTGGACATTTCAAGCAGCTGAAGTTGTCCAGGGTTGGGCTTGCTAGGAACGGGAACGAGCAGTATGACGCACTTTAATTGTTTGATAATCGTGCTTTCCTTTTTATTTTGAAATTGGTGGGTTACATCGGCAGCCGACGACGTTAGTCCAAACACCTTACAAAATTGTTCAATCTCGAACTTTTTCAACTCACACTGTCCAATCTGAAAGAAAACATGGGAAGGGAAGCATTTCACGAAGCATTTTGTCAGCTATTTTTCCTGACACATTGTTATGAGCTACTGAAATCCGTCCATCTTATTATAGCTGAGATGGGAATTTAGAGAAATCACCATAATGAATCGCTTAGAGATTTCTCGCCCAGAAGTAATGAATATCATTATCTTCTGATTTGTAAAGTATGCAGATCATTAAATTGCTATGGATGTAGTATACTCGTGGTGTTTGATAATAATGTCATCTGTCATTCTATATTTGTTAGTAATTTAATCTTTAGGGGAGAAAAAAAAACTGTTGCTATCTGCTCACCCAATAGTTGCGAGACAGTGGAGTTGATTGAGTAAAAAGTGGGATGTTTCGAGCATTCAGTTGTAGCAGAATCTTCGTCTTCTAATTTCGTTTCTGACGGGACTCAGCTAAGAAAGAAATTTCAGGCCCCTTTTGACTTCTTTTGAATATAATATTAAGTAGATTCTTAGTTCTCTTCCTTGAAAACGTGCCCAACCCTGCACAATGCAATCCGGAACTTATTGGACAGATAGACCAGTCAGTAGGATCTTTCCGGGAATAGGATGTCCAGGATAGCGTGACCCACATAAATAATGTATTTAACAAATTTTTGCTTTGATTGATTGATTGATTGATTGATTGATTGATTGATTGATTGATTGATTGATTGATTCATTCATTCATTCATTCATTCAGTCAGTCAGTCAGTCAGTCATGTTTTATTTTCATTTCCAAACGATATTCATAGGTAATACAACGTCCATTATGATAGCATATTTTGTAACATATAGTAGATCTTGTTTTTAAGGACTCGGTGGAAATGAAAATTCCTTGTTGCATGTTTCACTCTTTGTTGTTTACATTATATGAACTGTTCGACAACATATCATTTCCAGGAATGATTGTATCAAAAATACTCCAATTTATTCTGATAACTCGCACTGCTCACACTATGAGAAGGAAAGGAGCACCGACCTCCTCAACAATAAATTTAGATTGACAATAGCTTAGGGAAAACAGAGACGAATTGCGAGGCATCAAGCGCTTATCTTTCTCCAAATTGGGTCTGTGTAGTGCTTCTAAATGTTTTTAACTGTTTTTATTTTGTCTTCGTCTGAAAGACAATTGTACAATGGAAGGCTTTATCAAGAAAGATCATGAAGGCATATCAAAACCTCACGCCACATAGAGGTTATCAAATAAAATATTCACAAAGCCCTTTTTCTAGCAAATTTGGTGTCACGCGTTGTAACATAAACTTTAGTTCTTGGCTTTGTTTCTGTCCACAAGCTATACGTATGGAACCCTGCGGGAATCCTGGCGAAGGGAGTGAGTGTGCTTGCACCGTGGACGCCACCGAAGAGACTGATATCACATGCATCGCATCAGGGTTCCTCGATCGACCAACCATTTTTTTCACAAGCAGTGAGGGAAACCCAATTCCAAGCGTTTTCAGTCTCACAGACACTAACGAGTGGTCGGCTGTGGCCACAATTGAGCCTATACTTGCTACAGAAAATCGAGTGGTTACGTGTAGCGTTTCATCCAAACAACCCTCTTTGACAATAAGCGCTTGTTTAATCTCAACTTCTACTGGTAAGTTTACTCTTTTAATCATAAAATTGTGACGCGTAGCAGATCACAACTTTGCTCAGAGATTTTGTTTTGTGTTAACAAGCCTTCTCTTAAAAACTTGCCACAAACATACTCTTTGTGTTAATTACGTCATAGTTCATATCTGCGTATACGCTGCATGTATCTGATTTATTTGATTTATATCCTTGGCTCTGTTCCATGTCATCATCTGCATATTCCTATACTTTCAAGTTAGCCATTATACAGATCAAATTGGTGTGTAGCGATTTCTATATTGCTGCTTCCAGTAACAGGAACATTTGGCCAGCATTCCCAGTTATTCATTAAAATTTGTACACCTATAGGTCAATGGGCGGTGCATTCCTCTCGCAATGGGGAAAGCATCTTTTTCGAGGATGAATGCGTCGGATTGGATTCGAATCCCAGATCTTCTATTTACACATTAACCTCTTCAATGTCACTACATTACTCTTCCAAAATGCCCTGGCATTGTAGTAATTGCGGCAGTGTGGATTGTTGTAAAGCATGTCATGAGTCAGATTCTTCCAAGTTTAGCACTTGGATGCTCTTGTTTGTTAACACAATAGACAGAACTTGGAGGGAAGTGATTCGTGACATGCTCTACAAAATTCCTCGTTTCTCTTTGACCACTGAAGCAAATCGAATGGGGTTTTCTGTAAGATGTGGGCAATGCGTTACAGTTTCGTACCCTGAAATTGTGTTTGGATTGATTCACTATTTTTAAAATTATCATTGCGGAGGGTAATTTTTTTTTTTTTTTTTGGGGGGGGGGGGGGGGAGGGACATACGGTACCATCGTGCTCCTATAGCATAATCAGGATAACGTTTGAACTGTATACTACTTGTTTATTTTCTGACCTTCTAATAGTAATTTTAGAAATGCCGTTTTGATTCATTAATTTCTAGCAGCGTCGCAACCCGAAAAAGGCGATAAAGGACTCGGAACCGGTGGTATCATTGGAATTGCCTTTGTTGTCATCGTCATCCTCCTAATAATCATTGGCCTTATAGTATACTTCAGAAAAAGGTATTGGTACATGCCTAAGTTACTTTCCTTCACATACACTATATCATTTTACCTTATGATAATATGTAACAGAATATGCAGTCAAAAAATTAGAGAGAAATGATGATGATTTAAGTTAAGTTTAATTCTCTCCCATTCTCAGGTAATCCATACGGCAGTGAAAGTGTGTGAGAGTGATGGAAATACACGCGACTAAAGCCCTGTACGTCCGTTTCTCTGCTTACTGTATACGTTGGTACAAGAAAAGTCTTTTTGCCACAAACTCACACGTATGTCGATGTGCCATTTACACTATCAAAAAACAAAAACAACACACACACACACACACACACACACCAAAAAACAGAAACTTTCCGGTTAGTTGGGGAAAAAAAGGGGGAAAAAAACCGGACCAACAAAACTATTTTTGTTGTTTTTGAAGTGACCGAGTGTTCCATCTCAACTTATCTTGTTACCCAAGTGATTCTTCTTACCCAAGTAATTCTCCAGGGACCACCATCTAAAAATCCATTCTATCCATAACCTATTCAACAGGTTATCCAAAAGAGCGACAGATTCCATGGTGACAAGCGACATGAACGGTCAAGGACATGATAAACTTGAAACCAGTGAAATGATTCCAACCAGGACCATGTAAGAGGCTTTTCAATCTGTTTCTGATTCTGCGTCTTCAATTTCTGAATGCTTCGTACGATTCCTTGTCTTTTGAGTAAAATATTTCCCCCTTTTATATGTTCGGAGGACTTGTCACATTTAGTCAATACTTTCTTTCTGTTGTTAGTGAAGTTTGTGGCAAAGATAAATCAGCTATGTCTTGGGCACTTGCTGCATTGATTTCATGAACCTGGGTGATATCAAATTCAATTAAGTTGCTATTCATTCAGCAGCAATTAAATGCCCATTGTAAAACTGAAAGCATGACTACTTGAGAAGACAAGCTAATGGTTTCATTCCATCTCACACACCAGGGTAGATGTTAACCGACTAATATGCAAACTATACATTTTGATTTTGAATTGTCTGCCTTCTAAGCATAATATCCATATGTTTCTTTCTCCTCCTAAGGGCCGATGGGTCTGGCGACAAGAGAGGTCAAGGGGATGTCGAAGCTCAAACCGGTGAAGGGTATGTTAGCACAACTGAGTAAGATGCTTCTCGATTTGTTTCAGATTTAATCACAGCTGCCTTTTATCGGAGCAGGTCTATGGATGCACATCCAAGCGTGCAAATGGTCTTTTTGTCTGCCCTTATTCATCCTTGGTATAAAATGAAATTGTAAACATGTTTATTAGAATACACGGAGTGTCTTCCTCTTGTTGTGAAAAATACCTGTTTCTCTGCCAATGATAGTCTCAATATATTCCCATAATCATTTGAACTTCAGCAATTAATCCAAATAATCGCTAACAACACGGAAACGAAAGGACAATGTTCAAGCTCAAAGTCTGAAGATGATATCAAATCTTCATGCGGACGAAGGGCAATACGTGTGACATGCTTTATGTCGCTGTCGCTGGGGATTATATTTGCACATTTTACAAGTGTGTAGATGTTTTTTTTTTTTTTGTTTGTGTTTTTTGTGCCCACATCTAAATCTGAGTGAAATCAATTCCTGGAAACAACTAAACTTGCTTACTGCACAGTTATCATTTAACTCTTTGTGGAGGCGCCCGTTTCTCCAAATAAACCAAATAAATTTGCCACACTCTCAAAAAGACTGAAAGTTTGCCGTTTTACCAATGTTATATGTCTTGTAATATGTATCGTAGTAATGTACTCTTATTGCGGGGACTGCATCATACAAGTTTGCTTTTTAACAGCCCCTTCATGCATTGTTTTAACTAGTTTGGAAAGTAAAATAAAATGAATATAGTGAAAATGAAAGAAATGCATGGGTTTACGACTGGAACACTCTCTTTTGCCTATAGAAAAGGGAAGAACATACTTTGCTTCTGCCAAAAAAAATTAAATCGTAATATAGGAAAGCCGATTTATGGTGTATGACACCAGTATAATGATGTGTAGGAAATTGCCTACCATAATAGCCAAAGACAGCCAGATATACCTGTATATTACAAATCTCAAGTATAGGTTGCGTGTAAACTCATTTGTAGATTCTACAGCTTTACACATATTCCCGGGTATGTAGGTATATTCTAATAAACAAGCATTTTGACTGACTGGTTTCAGAGATGTATTGGAAGCTGGACCCGACAGTCCTCTCCAACCACCTATTCTGAAAGAAGATAAGGACTGTGACGATAACACAAACGATAACGAAATATGGGTAAGAGCTGCAACGAATTTATCTCTTTTGCTCCCACAACAAAGTCGTCGAAGTTGTTGATGTTACGGAAGATTCAATTTATGTGAAAATTACGTTTCGTCAGGTATACATTTAAAATCGATTCATTAAGTGTCAGTGTGAACTGAATTTATGCGAAATATGATGATGAATGAATGATAGGAATGTATGGAAAATGTCTACCTAAAACAAAGAGGGCAATTGCTGTGAAAGGCTTAAGTGAGAAATTAGAACCTCAGGGCTACAAAAAAAAAAAATATGTACGACTTATTTCAGTGAAGATATAGTCAGCTGGAGCTGTCAGGTAAACTGTAGTTAGTCTCCCAGGTCATTAGCTTATAATGACGTATACGGCAGATCAAATTTGCATCCCTAATAATGGCGTCACGCCTGTAGAACATACCCTGAATGGCGTCACCAATGACGCAATAATGTCTAAAAACAGATATACGCTGGTGCTTAGCAGTTCATGTGGATTTTGAGAGTGACCCCCGTGGTTCATATAAGTTTTGTTTTGGGCCCGTTGGTCATTGTGCAGACATTTGACCACGCACGCAGGTCAGTTGGGTCGATATGGTATACACACACCAATAGTTCAAGGACTCCAATGAGCCTCTAACAAGGGTCCTATCAGCGAGTTTCTTATACATGTGTAGGGACTATGCTCGGGGTCTTATGTGCTTCTTAGTTCTTATATGAAGTTTCACAATGGTGTCCGGAGCACCTATCTGCCTATTAAGAATGCGCATGGGCTCGCATGTTGCCACATCCGCTCCCTACCATGCTGGTCCGACATATTTTTCTTTGTTTTGTTTGTTTGTTTGTGTGTTGTTGTTGTTGTTGTTTCTTTTTTTTTTTTTTTGGGGGGGGGGGGGGTCTTCTCTTGTTCTTTGGTAAAGATACGCCTGCATGATGGTTCCGTATAAAGAAAGGCAGGAAGGTAACTTTGTAGAGAGATTGAAATAAAAAAAGAGAAAGTTATGAAAGTGCGAAAAAAGAGAAAGTTATAAATTTGATATCAGAGCTGTGGCTTATTGTACCTAATATCCTTCTTTAATTTTCCTTACCTAATATCCTTCTTTAATTTTCCTTCTTCCACTTAAATAGAGTCCTGATGACCGAGGGGAGCCCCTTGTCATGCAAATATTCAGAGACGATTTAGAAATAAGCTCTGACATTGAGATACAAAACGACATGATCAATACTGTCAGGGGCATATTAAAGGAGTTTGAAACAGGCAGCACAACGCGAGGATCTTCTGGGAGTTGCATGAGGCATTCTAGCAAGACCACTGATAGTCAGGTAAGAACCCCCCCCCCCCCCCCCCCGGATTTAACATGTGGAATGAGTGAATGGAGCAATATTAGGAAAATCGAACAATCCTATCAGAAGCTATGAATTTGCTCAATGCTTTTGTGTCACCATTGCTGCATGAGAAAACTACAAACGTTCTTGAACTTACTGCAGAAGAACGATATAAAAGAAAATGTAGAGAGAGATAGACAGTTAACATATCTAATATTGCATTTAACTTATTACCTTTAACATAATTCATGTCAGTATAACAAGTTAAAAATGTGTTCTTTGGAAAATTGAAATTTAGATGTAGGCCTATATTTGGAGTAAATTTCCGTTCGAACATACACATTGTTGTTTTCTTAATTCCAACTATGAAGATGATTATAAAGCAGATAGGATGCAGTTAAACGTGTATGTTATATAGAATGTACTGTTAGCTTCATGGAAACGTCCAAAAAATAATGATGCCAAAAGTATAAAATTTGATATTGTTATGACTTCTGTTGAGTATCTGGCGTATTTTCTGGATATTAATGTTCTCTTAGACGTAGTCTCCTGCTCCTGATTATAATATGTTTTTATATATTTCTCTCTAATTCCAGGTGCAGAAAGAGAGAATTCGGAAGCTGTCTCGGTCTACAAAGAGTCGGCTAAATCGCCTCGGAGAACGCGATGAAAGACATTTGCAAGACAAGTGTGAACTCCTCATATGTCAATCCGTCGTTGAACCACAAAAAAGTGCTCCCCCTGAGCTGAACATCGACGAAGAGAGCCTACGTAATATTTCAAATGTATGTACATGCTTTCTGTTTTTTTGTTGTTTTTTTTTACTCTCTGTCTGCCTGCCTGATGTAGAGTCATCGTAATAGAGAAAATATCGCACGCTTTTTGCAACCTTGATCAATTTATTTCCTTTCGTCTTGTTTCAGTATGATAGTAGTAGTAATAGTAATAATAATAATAATAATAATAATAATAATAATAATAAGGTCTATACCCAGGGCGAGCCTCTTCAGTGTTGCCACTGCTGTACCAGAGGGTCCTCCCATTATTATTACCCCAGCGTTCCAGGTACCCATTTATACACCTGCGTCGAGAGGGACATTGAGGGTAAAACATTTTGTCCAATTAAGGACGTAAGCACGGGGCGGGAATCGAACTCGGGTCCTCCGATCGGGAGTCGAGAGTCTTATCCACCATGCCACAGCGCCCCCACAATGAGTTTGAGCAATGTTGAGGATAGATTAATTCGTTTGTCTGTTTTCCATATTCACTTAAATCGTAGAAGAGCCAACTGAAACATGAAGAGCTCAACGAACTTAAAGAACACCTGGAGTTCATTTTAAATGTGGCAGTCAAGCCCGACGAGGAGAGATATCACATAACGCAGTTTATCCTTGCTGCCCATGAGCAAGACCGGAAGTGCCAAACAGCAAATACTCGAGTAAGCATATCTATTTCTGTTCTTTTTTCTTTTTTTTTTTTACTTAGAGTTCTTGATCTTTATTACATTATACACTGTATTTTGCATTATTTTTGAGTAAACTATTGTTCCGCGTATACACTCTTTTGTCATACAACATTGCAAATATAATGGAGACAAAATCACAGTGTATAAACGGCGTATTCACTACATGTATTAATAATGTGTGTACATGACATTGTGCAATGATAATGCAGAAACCTAACGAAGCAAATAATATCAAATAAAATCAAATTAAAACAAACATGGTCATAAAACGACATAAACTGAATGCCTGGATTTACAAACAAACAAACAAAGAAACACATAAGATTATACACAAACATTTTCTAATGATTTGTATTCATTACCATTCGATTATTAAATGCAATATCATGAATCGGTGTGCTGTGTCTAGCTCATAATATTATGTGTTGTGATTCTCGTTATACCCAGTATGACTCGTCGGCTATATATAACTCATGGGCTGTATACCTGTATGGGCTATAATGACTCGTGGGATGTATGACTCGTGGGCTGTATGACTCGTGGGCGACGAGCTCGTGACATGTATCTAGTGTATCCCATATCGCTCATCGAAGTTTGGAATGGAGTCAATTGAATATGTGCATAATAAGTTATAATTCGTGTGCATAATGTTTTGTCCGCATACTGGACACAAAAACAACTTCAAAGAAATGCGTGTTGCTCAAGTTCTTAGTCACCAACTGCAGTTGACGTGTTAGCAAATATATTCAATTCTATAGTGACAACAGAAAACATTGCAAACTGTCGCATTATGGCAAAATCAATTCAACTAGTGAGTATTTTGCGGTAGTTAATTCAAAGATTTCGATTGCAGTCAACTGGTGATTTCAGTCACATTAAGTGACTGTGAAAATGTTTTTTTTTTTTATTTTTTAAGTATTTCAATTTGGTTGCTTTGCAGGGGAGCGGTGTTTCGACAAGGTATAATACAGCAGTTCCTCAACAGGAAACTCCGAATGGTCGTATAGCCAGATTTTGGGTGGAGAAGATTGTGAATATAGGCGACAGTAATATCCAGTATCACGTATACACTTCCATCTGTGACTATATGTAAATTCCTCAAGAAACGGAGTTAACGACACTTCGATGTATCGCCGAGGATATTCAAATCCTTAATTGCACTTTCAATATCATTGAGCACATGCAGTGGCCTGTTGAACAGTAGTAGAAAATCAAATGATTCAGACTAATTAAATGGATACACATTAACATCTGAAACTATCACTGTAGTTGTAGTACTAATTGTAGTATACAATTACTAAATTGTACATTGTACTATCATAACTGCTACTATACTGTTACTACTACCTCTACCACCATATCATCAGCATCACATTCCTCAATTCTACTTTTGCTACGTTTGATGCAACATATCACATGTAATGTATAACTCTTGCTTTGTATTTTCCCATACCACTACTTGTTGTGTTACCTTATTGGTATATAAATATAATGGCAATGATGATAACAATGCTAAACCATGGCAGTCAAACTAACATGACAAGCACAAGCAAGCCTGTAGATACAGTTCGTGCTAGGCTTTTTGATGAAGATTGTTATCACTATCAGACTATACTGAAAATTCCAAGACCTGCTTATATGTGACAGTAATATTCCTATTCAATAATGATCACCCTCATGCCCTGACATTGATGAGTATACCACAGAAACACTATTTTCGCAGTCAATCGAATCCAAGAAATAATTGGTTGTTGTCACTGATCCCAAAGGGAGGGTTGCACTTCATTTATCATTCTTGTCTCTGACAATTTTATTGTGATTGGTGTTTTTTTTTTTTTCGTTCATCCAATTTTCTTACTTTGTAGATATGGCACTTGCATTAAAGTAGATAAAATGTAGATAAAAGTAGATAAAACATTTTGTAAAATTTACATTTTGTACAGTTTTATTTTTTTTCACATTTCAGAATTTGCTCAGAATATGAAGAAGTTATCCCCGCACGGCCATGTAATCACCTTGTACAGTAGTATATACAGTATATATATATATATATATATATATATATATATACATATTGTGTAATGGTATGTCATTCCTTATTTTGAACTGTCTACTACGTCAGTACACCCTTTGTTTATGGTGTCGTAAAAAAAAAAATCCTTGAATTTCTGTGATAACTTTGTAGTGTAATTAAATGCCAAGCTTTACATTATTGTTTTTTATTAATCAACTACTGCGAAATATTGCTAAAGTTTGTGATTGTTCATGAATTCTTTTCCTGCAGAAGCGTGTGTATTGTTTCATTTCTTTTATATAAATACTGGTAACATTTGTAAATGAATTTGTTAATTATACGTGCATACGCGCAGTTGTCATTAATCGGTTTAAATTCTTGTAAATCTATGTGTAGAAGTAAAAATGTATATATAAATGCTATTCATGCACATACAGTAACTGGTTGCGCATCATAAAACTGCGCGTTTTTAGTGGCAGTACCATCTTACTAACTTATGTGTGTGATAAAAATCATCGATACTCATACGTCCAATAGGTCTTTCAATTTTCCTAAACATTTACAATGTACTTCAAGAGAAGATTAGACCGATCACAATGTATATACATGTATTGATTTAAAGAATGCAGTATGTTAATGATACCGAACCCATCTGTAAAGTTTGAGGAAAATCTGACTCTGCGTTCAAAAGTTATAGTGAATGTACACTTTTGGTTAAACTAATGTGCCGACATTGCTGGGTAATACGGCTACAACTACATTTCATCATTATCACCGTGGCGTATAGTGGAATGAGTTGTAATTTTATTAAGAAAATGCGAAGAGAATGCTAGTTTCATATTTCCAGCGGCCAAGAGAGAATTTTACTTCTTTGCCCTAAAAAGCAAGAAAGTAATAGTATATGATGTTATGATGACAATTAGGAGGGAATCTGCACTTTTCATAAAAATGAGATTTCGTGGAGTTATCTTTGTGTCTTTTTATATCACTGCACTATTGATACATCACAATGTTGTAACATTCCCGTCCAGTGATGAGTGGAATGTCAATTCAAAAACTGTATAAATTCATGATTTCTGTACAGCTTGTCCAAATTTCCTCAGACTTCACAAAGGTAATTCATGTTTGAAACGCATTCCCCTAGTAAGAATCTAATGGGCTTGCATTTGAAATTGTAGCAACTCTTCAGCAGACCTTAATCTTCGATGTCGCTGAAATCATGGGCCTATTTTGTGAGCCCCGGAATAGGGCCCCAATAATGTCCCAAACTGCGTAACATGCGTAATTTAAAAAAAAAAAAAGGTATAGGCCTATACTTTTCTAGCCTTTAAACAAGGCGACTCGCTCTGCGTGCCCCCGTATAGCGCGTTTACCCCACAAACCTGTTGGCCGGCGAGTTCGCTCCACTCGCCGGCCAACAGGTTTGTGGGGTAAACGCGCTATACGGGGGCACGCAGAGCGAGTCGCCTTGTTTAAAGGCTAATACTTTTCGGATCCAAGACTCGGTTACTACTGCTCTTGTCAGTGTTTAATAGACTCGAATTGCTTTCGAATATTCTTTTTTCTCGCACAGTCAGCCTCATCTGAGTCATAAAGTACATGTAAATCCAAAGGGACCAGAGAAAATTCTTTCACTTTCGTGAATTTCGATTTACACATTAGCATTATATAACACGTGCTTATATCGTTTGTTTTGTTTTGTTTTTTTCTTTGACTTGGCCCATAATTTTTTTTCGACATATTGTGTGATCTGAACTTTATAGGCGAGGTTGACTGTAGCTAATATGGGATGCATATAAATACACATACATGTACAGCAAATATAATAACTCCCCTAAATCAAAATGCTGTAACTTTTGAACGAATAGATTTTGAGCACAGAGGCAGAGGCAGAGGTAACATATAGAGGTAATATATATATATATATATATATATATATATATATATATACATATATATATATATATATATGTTATATAGATTTAATATATATGTATAACATATATAATATATGTATATATATATATATAATATAATATATATATACATATATGTATATAATTAATATGTGTGTGTTATGTGTTTGCAGTATATTCTTGCATAAATAATAGGCATTCACTTGAAAGTTTGATTATCAAACTGCAAATTAAAAATAAGTAAAAGCATCAATCATTTGGGGACAACAAATTTATGCACCTCATGACAAGAAAAGATTTCCCACAACCTATGAAATCAGTAAAATATAGTAATACTATGTCCTACCTTGTCACACCCCATCTTCCTCGTGTCAACCACTATCTATCCCAACCATGTTTTTTTTTTTTTTTCCAGTAAACTGATTTTTTTTTTCTCTCGATATAACTACATGTATTGTATACATCAGTGCTTCTCAACCAGTGGGCCGCCGAGCTCTCGTAAAGGAGGGCTGCGATGTCGTCCAAAAATAAAGATAAAAATTTGTATTTGATGTAACAGGGCTCCAAGAAAGTTTGTAGGAGTCAAAGTGGTTAGAAGAACAGGCACAGATCATAAGCATTCACTTGAATTTTTACAAAAAATGAAAATTTTTAGTATCTATTCGAAAAAAAAAATGTATGTTACATCATGATAAAATTATCATTTTTAAAGAATTCAGTGGATCACTATAAAAACAATTTCCGGTCGCACCTAAGACAAACTAAACAAATCAACCCTCATTTTGTTTTTAATTGATTATTTGTTGAAATTCAAATGATCAAAACGAAATTCGTTTTTTTTTTCACACACACACACACCCTCCCTGCGTGCTTTCAGCCCTCATCAGATTTCACTTTACGCACTTGAATAAATCTGACCTATACGCGTAAATAGCCATTTTTTCTTACACAATACATCCTTGATGCGGAAGTGATGGAAAAGCAGCAGCAAAATAGCAATACAGTCAATACAAACCAAGGAAGTTGAAGAGATGGAGTAACAACAGAGTTATTCCCTTTGATCTATGTTCAAAGCCGCCGCTCAAAAATATTTGAAGCATGTGCCAAACAGGATCTGCCGCGCCGACCTCATTGCATAATCACCAGCCACTTTCAAAGGAAGATATGTCTTTGTGATATTGGTAATTACTTTTCGCTATCCCTTCTTATAAAAGGTAGGTGGTACAGACATGAGGATACGCGAATAGAAATTGAGGGGAAAATGCTGAAATGAAGATGAAAATTACTCGACTGGGCATACGCGGGCACTAATCTGATATATCTATCAATAAAGAATTATACTTGAAGATTATTACATATTAGTTTTATTTGGGGAAATTAGTGGAAAAGTGATAAAACCAGCTTTCCAGGATGGTACAGTTTTAAACATTTTCACATAATACAGCTCTGATTTACACTTTTTCGCAAATTTCTGAACGGAATTGACTTTTGTTTTACATGCTTTATTATCTAAGTGAAATGTCATTTCATTTAATAAATAAATAAGCAAAATATGGCCAACACTATGATAACGTTCAAAATGAATCTTCAGATTGCTCAGCAAGACGGCGGCTTGGAACATCGATCATCAAAGGCACAAGTGCACCTGTAGAATTCTTTTGTACATCAATAGAAATCTGGCAACTGTTTGAATAAGATTATTACAGCCATTTGGAACTCCATGTATAAAACCTCCTTGATACTACCACACACATTCATATAAAATATTCCATCATCGGCTTCCATCATATACGGCCTACAAATTCTTGTATTATCCCACTCTGACGAATGCATTCCAACTGTTAACTTTTAACCGTTATATTATATATTAACATTTTCTTCTTTACACTCCCTATAATATTTCATCGCAATGTCATATTAAACCGCCACTTCTAATCTTACCCCTCCTCCCTCCCCCCACCCCCCCCCACCCTCCCACCCCCCCCCCCCCCACACACACACACACACACGAACACGTATGATACCACAGAACTCTTAAGAGTTCTGTGTATGATACACGGGCGCCATAAAACCAACCACTGATGATCCCAACCAGGGAGGTGAGAGGAAACGCACCTCCCTGTCCCAACCCAGTGATCGCAGTGTGATAAAGTACTGCACCTGCCTGCAGCATAGCAGTTAAACATCGTATGCCCAGCATGCGGATGCGCGCCTGCGCCTGCTTGTGGATACAGGAAAACCTGTATAATTTATGTTTAGTTACCTCTACGGGCTGTGCCGGTTAACAAGCCTAGAGGACAGCGATTACTTTGAAGTCAGTGTGGATAATTGTAAAGGAATGACAATATGGTGAATTTTGCATTCATTCGTGTATTATCTATCGCTATGACGATATGTCTAATAGCTTTTAAGGACACGTCTGCGTTTAACTTGACCGTTTTGCACACAAACGATTGTCACACGCGCTTCGTAGAGACAGACGTGAGCGGCCGAGTCTGCACCCCAGCGCTCCGGGAGGCTGGCGAGTGCTATGGAGGGGTTGCCCGTCGAGCTACTGCTGTCGATAGAATACGATCCAGGGATCCGAACGAAAATGTCCTACTGCTGGACGCTGGTGACCAGTTCCAAGGGACCGACTGGTTCGTCGTCTACAAGGGTAACGCTACCGCCTACTTCATGAACATCCTCGGGTATGACGCAATGGTGAGATGGAATAGATAGTCTGTCAAGAACCAAATAAGCGCAAAATTATCTCGCTAGGTACTCCATGTTCGCCAATTTCACTGAACTTAAAGGGTGTGTACAGTTCTGGTCGGGGTGAGGATTTAGCTTTCAACGTTTTGTGAGATATTCAGAAACCACTCTATGAGATGTCAAAGAGCATACAATTCTAAGGGGTATCAAAAGTTTATTTGATGAAAATCGGTTTTGAAATGTCTGAGATATCCAAAAACAAGGTGAAACAAAGAGATCCTAATAAAGTTGGGGCATGTCGCCTTTTATTATTATCACTTTTGGGGATATCTCAGCCATTTGAAAACCAATTTTCATCAAATAAACGTTGAATCCTTCTTAAAATCACATGCTCTTTCATATTTCATAAGAGGCTTCTCATTATCTCACTTAGGAATGTTCAAAACATGAATCCCCACCTCAACCACTACTGTACAGTCCCTTTAAACACTGCCGTCATCACTGGTGGCAGTGGATCTGTGGAATAGCTGGAGCGGCGAAATGAAATGAACAGACTACATACCATAAGAAAGTTGTAATGTGGTCATTTATAAGTGGAGACGAGCAATGAATTATGATTACGGCTAGGTATGGGAGATGTGAAGGGCAATCATCCCCCCCCCCCCCCCCTTGCCTTAGATATGGGAAGAGGGTACCTTTCGAAAACCATGGCCATTGGAGTGATTGGTGCTGGTGATGGCCCCCTTTTTTTTATTAGATGGGGGGGGGGGGGGAGTTGCAGACCCCGCCCCCCCCCCCCAGGGGCCCCTGCATATATCATTGGCCCACTGAATATGTTATCATAGGGATAGTGCTACTAACTTAACTGCTATGCATGTTTCTTCAATAAATTTCCATTGGCATAAAGTACCGGTATAAGATTTATGCTATTTTAATAAAACTACTAGTACTAAGTTAAAGGGACTGTACAGTACTGGTTGAGGGGATGGGGATTCATGTTTTGAACATATCTAAGGGACATAATGTGAAACCTCTTATGAAATATGAAAGAGCATATGTAATTTTAAGAAGGATTCAACATTTATTTGGTGAAAATTGGTTTTCAAATGGCTGAGATATTCCAAAAAAGTGATAATAATAAAAGGCGACAGGCCACGCCTTTTATTAGGATCTCTTTGTTTCACCTTGTTTTGGGATACATTGTATCTCAGCCATTTCAAAACCGATTTTCATCAAATAAACTTTTGATTCCCCGTAGAATTGCATGCTCTGTGACATCTCATCTAGAGTGGTTTCTGAATATCTCGCAAAACGTTAAAAGCTAAATTCTCACCTCAACCAGAACTACACATCCTTTAATAGAAATAGATTCTTTGTTCCATACACTGTATATAGATCCTTTGTTATGTCACTAAACAATTGTGTTTTAGACTGTGATATCCTTTTGCTTTATGCTGGAAAGGAATTACTTAGTTTCGTATGGGCTGGGATTGACAAGGAGCATCATTATATATATAGCCTATATATTTATGTATTTTTAATACCGTACTTCGTCAGTTTATGTGAGTTGACAAAAAGGTCACCTCTATTAATTGCCATCACTGTTCTGTCTGTGAAACATAGCTGTCAACACATCTTATCAATTTCCATAGCATTGTGTATTTTCATGCTTGATGTTTGAACGCTGTTGCCTATTGGTGGTTCATCTGACTTCACTCTATTCAGCAAAGTCACATTGAGCATATGGTGGTTGGTGGAAAAAAATATTGCACTTGTACAGTACTGTAGTATATGAACCTTTAACCTCAAAGCTTCCATTCAGCAACTCCTTGTATTGGAACCATACTAGAGAAACTATTTACCAAATTACTGGTTACAGTAAACTCTGCTGCATTCTACTGTTTGTAAACCATGCGACCACTGCTGTTGAACATAACAAGTCTCGTCTTGTCCCTGCTTTGCTACCTTAAAATAGTTTTCAGTCTTTGATTTAATGTTTTTTTTTTTTCTTTCTATTAAAGGGGCACAGTCCCAGTAGTGTAGAGGGCGTTGTTGATGATACTGCCGATCACTGTTAGCAGTGATACGAAGATTACTGAAGTTGAGCTGTCATCAAGAGTAAAGTGCATAGGTGTTGCTAAGTAACGTTGCCTTCGCTGTCTTCTTTGCGCATCGCGCAGTATGTAGTAATGCCAGGGTGCGTGCATATGGGCTTGTTATTATGACATCACAAAAGAAGTTTGCTAAAGCTGTCATCCCCCTCAGCCGAATCATGAGCTGAACTGTGATCCGACCACTGACTACAGTGAATCAGACTTCTTCGGACTCGGGGAAGTGGTCCAAAGCGTAAGCGCTAAAGAGGAGTCAATAATGTAGGTCTCTATAGGAAACTTGCGCCGTGCGCCCACGTACACATTTGACTAAAACACCGGGACCATGCACCTTTAAGCTTCCAGTCTTCAACAGCGTACAATGTAAACCTCGTGTTACAATTTTTGCCTTCTCAGGCAAAGTTTATGGAAGTTGTGCATATTTCAGTTGTGGATTTATTTGGTTTCATGCTCGAGGTACTTGGGGAGAAAGTTGCGCAAATTGCGCATGATTTTGAAAGTACCCGAAAGGATGAAGATGGCAATTAAGCCATAGATCAAGTGACAATACAATGTAACGCAATGACAAAAAGTATCCAAAAGGCGTCTCTAGAGGGCAATTACCCCCTGGGCAATTACCCCGGACCCTCCCCTGGCCCTAATCCTAATCCTAACCATAACCCAAACTCCTAACCCTAAACCTAACCCTAACCCTAATCTTTCCTCTAACCTTACCACTAACCAGTATTTAGCCGGGGGGTTATTGCCCAGTGGGGGTAATTGCCCGGATGCGAATTAAAAGTAGACGATTTAAAAAATCAAAAGGAAGAAAAGGAACAGGAAAAGGTGGTCTGCATGTAGGAAGAGAGGTGGAGGGAGAGAGAGAAGTAAAGAAAAAAAAGGGGCCCGGCTATAACTAATTCTGCTTAATTGTCTGAACCCACTTGAAATAAGATCAAGCTTTAGCCAGTTGCAGAATATTTTCAAATGGTGCAAATAACATCATCATCATCATCATCATCATCATCATCATCAACAGCAACAACATCAACAAAACCTTGCTTAATATAGGCACAAATGCTTTCAACTACTGGTTCAATATATGTCTGACAGTCAGGAATGACTTTAGTGATGCTGAATGATTTCAGAGAATTTTTGTTAAAGGGGCCCTGAAATCCAAATGCATGTTGATTAGTGCTGATTTATGATACCCTCAACATTACTGTTGCGGTAAAACAAATATCTAGAAACATTTCATATATTTTTAACAATTTTTTTTTCCGTCAATTTTTTTTTTCAGATTACTTGGGAATGCCCACAAAAAAATATTTCCAAACCAATCAATATTGATATTATTGAGATGACCTCATTTGTCAATCATTGCTAAAGTACTGAAATGTTTAACAAACGACACTGGAATGCACCTTCCTTTCGATTTTTTTTTCTTCAATTTTTTTTCAGATTACTTGGGAACGCCCACAAAAAAATATTTCCAAACCAATCAATATTGATATTATTGAGATGACCTCATTTGTCAATCATTGCTAAAGTACTGAAATGTTTAACAAACGACACTAGAATGCACCTTCCTCTCGACTCAGCATAACTTGCATGTTTCTGTCATATTAGTGTGACTTACAAAAGACATGGCGAGGGAACATGCAAGTTATGCTGAGTCGAGGGGAAGGTGCATTCCAATGTCTTTTGTTAAACATTTCAGTACTGGTACTTTAGCAATGATTGACAGATGAGGTCATCTCAAGAATATTAATATTGAATGGTTTGGAAGGACTTTTTGTGGGCGTTCCCAAGTAATCTGAAGAAAAATAGAAGAAAAAATTGTTACAATTATATCCACTAAATGTTTCTAGATATTCGTTTTACCGCAAAAGTGATGTTGAGGGTATCATAAATCAACACAAATCAATGTGCATTTGGATTTCAGGGCCCCTTTACCCCTCAAGCAGGAAATGTTAGCATTGTACACTCTGGGTGCGTTCGAGCGCTCACCTAAAGCGAACTGTACCGTACTGTACCTGCGCCAGAGGAGCGCTCAAACGCTCCTAAAGTGTACCGTACCGTACTGTACCGAGCCAAAAGTGGACCACTTCCCGATGTGCTCCAAAAGTGTGCCAAAAGCATACCCAAAGTTCATTATAAAGCATGCGCGTATCATGCGCATACGTCACAATGCCAAGACATCATTCTCTTTGTTCAGGACAGTTGTAAGTAGTTCAAGCGCCAGGCGAATGACATTCTTGCTACAAACATGCATGACCTTTTCTAAAAAATAACTTGTGAGGTACGCTTTCTCGACAGAGCACTCGAACGCTCCAAAACTGGCACAGTTCGGTACGGTACGCTTTGGTTCAGTTCGCTTTGGTTCGCTTTAGAGCGCTCGAACGCACCCTATGTAGTTGCTTTTTAATGCTGAATTTGCCCCTATAGACACTCCACAGTGAAAAGAGGAGGTCTTTTACCACCTGGCAACCTGATTCTGACAAGTGCATTGGCATTTTGGGATACTGTTGAAGGGGAAAGGATTGTGGTAACACCATCTGTGTAGTGCTTGCAGGGACCATTGCTTGGCAGAAGAAGAGCCTAGAAAGAGGAGAGTTGTGTAGGAAAGCAACAGAGGGAGAGTGTAAGGAAGTCAAATAGTCACAATTTAGGGGTAGCAGATGCTGGAAGTTGAAGAACTGTGCACTAGTTGGGATGGGAGTAAATGGTTAATGAGAAAGAGAATGGAGTGAACATCGGTGAAAGGATATGACATCATCGGGAGGAGAGAGATGAAATAGAAGGAAAGGGGGGAAGAGGGAGAAGTTGAAGGTTGAAAAATGATGGAGACAGGAGAAAGAAGTGAAGAGTCATGAAACCAAGGGAGAGAGAAATGAAGTCGGTGAATGGTGTGGACTATGGAACGCGGAATCAAAACAACGAAAGGAGGAATAGATTGAGAAGGAATGATATAAGTCGAGGAGAGATGAGACTATAGAGTAGGAGAAAAGAAGGAGAGATAGAAAAGGAGGAATGAAAGCTAAGAGAGTGAAGGGGAGGGGCTTGAGTGGATCCTAGGAATGAAAGCTGTAGAGGAGAAAAATAAATATAAGTAGAGTTAAGTCCTGAAAAGGTTCTTGTGAGAGAATATAAAAATTGACCCATTGAGTAAGAGTCCCGAGTATACCCGGGCAATTGTCTATGGGAAATGTGTGTCATAGCAAAATCAGCCCATCCTTAACAGGTTAAATTGTAGTCCTGAGGGGGAGAAGGCACCGAGAATTAACCTGAAAAGAAACTGTAAAATAGTGAGGTGGTCCTGGTCAGTACTGTTGGGTTGTAAGGAAGCAAGAGCTGAAGAAGAAAGATGAATGGAGGAGAGACAGACTACATAAGAGAGAGAAAGAAATGGATGAAGATGACTGAGGGAGAGCACTAGTTAAGACAGAGTTAAGGTGAGGCTGAGCTCCTTCCATACTTCTTTGTCCCTGCCTTTATCCGAATCCAGCCCTGCTTGTATCCAAATGCTGAATAGGGGCTGTGCAGTTTAGTTTCCTTGGAAATGCTGACCCAGTGCACATTGCAACCAATTACCAGCAGTTTGTTTACATACAGACTGTACATCAGCAGATAATGACAATTACCAAGGATGATATAAGAATTAGGATGAATGTTGCATTCATTTTCGGATTATGGTGATATTTGTGGTAATTAATGGCAATTGGTGAAAACTGTGGATGTTTTAGTAAGGAGAGGAAGAAATCTGATTTTGATATGAATAAACTCAAGAAAAGTGCATGGTTGATTGAGATATGATGTGTTGAAGGTTCTCAGAGAATTGCGGGAGGAATGGGTAACAATATGACTGAAACACAACCCGTTGAGGACGAGTCCAGAGTAGATACACTCGGGCAGGTGTCTATGAGAAATGCATGTTGTAGCAAAATGAGACCATCCTCAATGGGTTAAGATATGACTGAAATACTCCATGACATAAGCACGACATTAGCAATGGCCCAGGGCTACTAAAACTTGAATGTTGGCCCGTAAACTTCCAAACAGGTTAACTTTTGGTTGCCCAATCAGGCAACAAAGATTCAAATTGGATTTTCATATTTTCCTTTCATTCAGGACCACTCTTCATCGAGCCTCCAAAATTATAAATTTTTGGGAAAGGGCCTCCAGAGAAAAGAGTTAGTGTGAATCTCTGCATTAAAGGAAAGCAAAGTAAAACACACGCAAGAGTTACAGATGTTCAAAGTTTGAGATAAATGGCATATGTTAGATCAAATGTCAAGAAGTGCTTCATATCGTCTTGAGATTATATACAAGGAGGTTTTTGTCTGTCCAAATATTGTGCTATCCTTTTGATTGTCAAAGCAGTCTCAGATGGCACGTGTGTGACACCTCTAGTCCACATTTGACTGGGTGATTTTAGGCTGTAAAGGCAGAACCATGGTACATTGACCGCTTCCACATGACTGCCTCGTGTACAATGTACTTCTCTGGAGGTGTAATACAGACCCTGAGTCCTGACAGTTTTTTAACGTTTGGTTTTGTGTTTTTTGGTGTCTTCTTTCTCTTTTATTTGAGAGTCCAGTTCAAAGATGTTGACTCTAAGTATTGTCACAACCCTTCTTCCCACCTCTGAGAGTTTGCTTCTAGTTTATTTTAATTTTATCTGAAGTCTATAATCTGTTGTACAACTGACCCAAATATTTGTTATCCAATCAGAAATCTTTTCCTGAGCATGATAAAAGAGCAGTGTATAGTAATGCTCAGAAGATTAATAAACTTCTTTTTTTTTTTCACTATTAGATGACCAACTTGTGTATTTGACAGTCTCCTACAAATTAATGACAAACTGTCCTCTATAAAGTGTACATGTACTCCTGATCGAGGTATTGATGGGTTCAAGACATTAAAACAAGAGAGAAGTACAATGTTCATGTACAAGTACATGGATGTGTTACGCTGATATTCATGTTGCATTGTTAGCTGGAGAGAAATAATGCTCTGTGCTTGATCCATGATGTGGATTGGTATCATTCACCTTTGTTGAGGGAGACACCAAGCAGTCTGTTGTGGGGCTGAAAAAAAAAAACCCGACACAAAACATAGCACAAAATATATACAAGTGAACAGAGGGAATGTGCTGTCTGAGCTCAAAGTCTACATCAGTGATAACAATGAAGTACCTCCTGTGTGCAGCTGAACTCCAGACTATGCATCCATGATCAAGTACATTTGTATTGTACTACAAGTGTAGTGTACATGCAATGTGGGAGCTAGTTTAATATCTTTATCAATCTACATTGTACAATGTACTTGTATGCAGCGTTCTTTAATTCTAATGTACATAAATTTTGAAGTGTTGTTACAAGGGTTCATAAGTATGCTACTTGACAAAGTGAAGTTGACAAGAAATATCTTGGTGTGCATGTTTGTGTGCATTTGGGAATATTCCATGTCCTGTGACTTTATTGCACTCTGTAATGATCTTTGATAACAGCAGTCAGGTACACTTGTACCTGACTGCTATTGTCACAATTCATGCAAGAGTGAGTAATGAATGAGGTCACATTTTCTAGGGGTAAGATGTTCCCTGACAGCATGATCAGAGCCATGATATACATGTAATCAGCTATATAATAATGATAATAATGACAATGATGATGATGATGATAATAATGATAATATTAATAGTAATAATATTAAAAATAATAATAATAATAATAATAATAATGATAATAATAATAATAATTATTATTATTATTATTGTTATTATTATTATTATTATTATTATTATTATTATTATTATTATTATTACAAATATCAATTATAAAGATAATGATAATAATAATAATAATAATAATAACAATAATAATAATAATAATAATGATAATAATAATAATGATAACAGTAATACGGTCTTCTTTATCCAGGGTAGCCTCTTCCGTGTTGTCACTGCTCTACCAGAGGGCCCTGCCATTATTTTTACCCTAGCATTGCCAGCTAGGTACCCATTTATACACCTTGTCAAGAGGAACATTGTGGTTAAAGCATCTTGTCCTAGGATGTAAGCCGTGTACATGTACAGCTGTAGGCCTAGATGTTTCAGCAGCCGTATGTCCTACACACAATGTTTTTGTGAATAGCATGGTCTCACTGTGTTGTTCCTCTGTTCTCTGTTGACACGCAGTGCCTTGGCAACCATGAGTTCGACAACGGGATCAGCGGCCTTCTGCCCTTCCTCAAGAACGTGACCTTCCCCGTCCTCAGCTGCAACATCGACGCGTCCAGCGAGCCTCGCCTTGAGGGCCTCTTTGTATGCAGCCATGTCTTCGAATTCAGCGGGGAACGTGTGGGTGTGGTGGGGTACACCCTGCAGTCGACGCCCGACTTTGCCAAGACAGGTATGTAGGGGAGGCTTCTGAAGATGATATGGGAAAAAGGTGCATTTTGAAAGAGCAGGTTCAAAGGACTTCAAACCTCATTATGATCATTCATCATTTCATCCTAATTTAAAAAAAAAATGGAAGTTAGATATTAAACCAAAAGCAATGTACAGTGTAGTATCATGTCAATTCAAGATTATTAATCACTTACAATGTAAGGTGCCCCTGAACACCACTAATAGTAGCAAGTGGTCTATCGTTGCTGGGGTGACAAGATCTTTTTGTGTCGTGAATTTTGGTGAACATGACTTTTTTTTTTTTTTTTTTATTAATGGTCAGTAATTAGTGATGTCCTGTCCATATCCTAGCTGTCTTACCCCAACAATGAAACCACCACGGCATGTCAAAGGAAAGGCTATCCCATCTGATGTAGTGCTTTGACTGCCATGTGTCGTTTTGCTCTCTTGAACATTTGACTTTTTGTCGATACGAGTTGTTGTCGCCCCAGTGACGCTATTTTACAAGGGTAGTGACATCTCCCAAGAAAACATAATCATTACTTTTCACTCTTTTACAGAGATCAGATGCTCATCTGAAGAATGAAAGAGAAGTGGCTGTGATACAAATCATGATATCGGTGTTGGTCAACCGAAATTTTGTATATCGACTGTTACATCATCACATACTACAGTTCGACCTCGATTATCCGGCCATGTCGGGACCAGCGCTCATCCGGATAAGCAAATTGGCCGGATATGGGAGACACAATGTTATTATTGTTAATGTATATAGCTGCCGTCCAAGCTGCCGTCCCAGTGCACTGGCAGCTAGGCAGGTAGCGTACCCCGCAACGGTGGTGTAATCTATGCTAGCCTGCACAAAATTGTAGTCCCTTCTTCACTTAAAAATAAAGTATATCTTTATGTGAAAATCATGTACATGTTTTAAAGACCTAATAAAATGGTTTTGGCATTTTTTTCTCAATGATGTAATAATATTAAATGTTAAATTCTAAGTAATTCTATGGTTGTGCGGGGTTTTTTACTGTTCTGAATTTTGTTCTATATTTGTTAACATAATGGATACAATTTCCTCGGTTTTGGAAAACTTGCTATACTTTCACCGCATGCGGCGCACTATCACTTTTAAATTGTGATGACGTCTAAGAACGGAGTCGTTCACGACCAGTCTAGCCGTAGCCAGCGAGCTGGCAAGGCTATGCTAGCGCAGCGCAGCGACAGCCGGGGCGCGGCCGGCGGCACTGTACTGGCTAGCGCTGGCGGGGGAGCGAGCTAGCGAGCGCATAGCAGGTGCTGCGCTGCACTATTGTCATTGGCTAAGCCTTTAGACAAAAGAATATTTAATGAACTGTATCGGATTTAATACCGCCAATAATACAGATTACAACTGTGGTACGCTTGGATATCTATTATTTTCGGTGAACTCGTGAAATAGGCCCCACCACTGTACTAACTACGCTACGGCGACTCGCCTGATTCAGCCCCACCGTGTGGCGTTCATCTCGGTAGGTAAGCACGGCGGTGGGGCTGCCTTCCACAGTGAATACTCGTGAATGCGGCAAAATGACTTCATAATATGACCCTCGGCTCGACTAATTTAACGGCCAATTTAACCATAAATACAACCCTACCTAACCCTAAACCCTAGGAGGACCTACCCTTGCTTGCTATAAACGCACGGGTACGGTGCACGCGTGACTGCGGTGGGGCCTATTTCACGATAGCCTCACCGCCTGCTTTATAGGCCTAGACCTACTCGTGAATCCAGCCCCACCGTGGCATTCATCGGTAGATAAGCACGGCGTTTGGGCTTCCTTCCACAGTATGATTTTTAGCATAAAACAAAAACTACTCGACCAAAATTGACGATCATTCTTGGTATCGTTTTTCTTAGAAAATGACGCATCTAAATTACTGATCAAATTGCAGAAACTGACTATGGGAAACTGGTTAGGCTTTTTTTTTTTTTTTTTTATAGCCACGACCCACCCTGTAACAACATATCCCCCTAACCGTTAGGCGTTAGAGTGTAGCCTCTGTACTACTACCAAAGATTCTGCAATTACTACTTACTAGTCTACTAGACCTAGTGCCGTAGTGGTAATAGTACACTACTAGTAGTAGTACTAGTAGACTACTACTACTAGTTGACTATTATAACTACTAGTAGACTGCTACTAGATCTACTACTAGACTACTACTGGTAGTTTAACTTGTAAGCGCCGGCCGACGGGCCAGGCCACGGCCGGGACGCTCCCGCTTGCTTGCTGCGGCCGGAGTAGCCGCTCACTTTGTGAGCGAGCTGGGCCTGTTCTTCTAATCTACTTACTAGACAGTTACAACTTACAATGTCAGTCATGTAGAATACAGTGTATCCTTTCTAACGTTAAACTATATGGGGGCATACCAGACATACCACTCTGTATTTCCCAGGCGATCGTTTCCGTGAGGTCTATTCTCGGGCTTGGTGCCATGTTCAAACGCTCTTGCACTGGCAGCGGGGGAGATGCAGCTGGTTCATATCGGAAAGGTGCAGCCCTGCGATAACGTTCTGGTTCATCGGCTGCCTCTCCCTCCCCATCTTCCCCTTCAACTTCATGTGCCTCCTCTTCCTCTCCGCTATCGTCAGAGCTGCAGTCTTCTTCATCACCATCAATGTCGAAGTTTACCCATATAGGGGAAGACATTATGCTCGAGGTACCAGGTATCTGTGCAAGCTAACTTAGTGATAATGTACGTGGTAATGCGTACATGTCGACAGTCAGTGTGTCGACCGGGAGCGCACATCCCGCGGGCCCGGGCCTGGCCGGGCTAGCTATCGTATACGCGCGTGTACCAAGCTAGTAATCTGAGTGCTTGTGCTGAGCGGCGTCTGCTAACTATGAGCACAACTCCGTGCTTATACGTCATCAATCGGTTCAGGGGTGTTGGTCACGTGACTATCTTTTTCGCAAAAGCTGCAACGGGGTCCTTCAAAAATGTGATATTTGGGGCAGTTTCTAGAAGCGATAAAAACCGGAACGACACTGACAACATATTTACATTGATAATCATGACATATATTTTACATTTCTTTTGCATATTAAAAAATTTTGCAAGCATTTTATTAGGTCTTTAATCACATTAGATATTGAGAAACCTATCATGCACATCTTATGAAATTAGTGAAATAGTGAAAAAAGTCACTGTTTTTTCTCACTCTTTGGATGAAAAAAAAAGTCCTTCACTGCGTGAACGCATCCGGATAATAAGAGATTTCCGGATAAAAGGAGGCCGGATAATCGAGGTCGAACTGTAGTAGTAATGACAAAATTTGCCACCCTTTCTTTGTTAACGCCAAGATTTGTGATGCAGAGTCAGAGTGCTCCAATTTTGTTTTATTATATTTTGTGTCCATTTCATGTAGACATACCGTATATGGTGAGAAGTCATTGCTCCAAAACACATGTACACACACGCACACACACACACACACACACACACTCATACAGTTCACGGTACAGCAAGATAGTTTTCCGAACTTAAATTTTCGTGAAACAGAGCCGGCAGCCTTTCTCACAGCTTGAAATTTTCGCAAATTGTCACTGGCAGTCAACATATATTGTAGACAAGCACTTTCGCATGTATCTCTAATGTCTTGAATCTTGAGTCTTGTGATGTTCATGAAATTAAAATGCATACATGTGAATATTCCTTGTTTAACAGTATACTGTAAATATTGCCCTTTATGTGGTCAACAGAACAGCTGACCTTTGGCGAGGAAATTGCGGCCGTACAAAGCGCCGTGGATGGTCTTCAAACCTTGGGAATCAACAAGATCATTGCCCTGGGTCATGTGGGATTTGCCATGGATGAAGAGGTTGCCGCATCTGTCCCTGGCATTGATCTTGTGATCGGCGGGCATAGCAATACCTTTCTGTACACAGGTAATACCTCAAGGGTACCAGCTAGGGGTTCTTTTAAATCTCAGTATCAATACTTCCAAAGATTACTTATGGTCTTCTTGTTTCCAAGTAGCCAAGAAGACTCATTCAACTCTTATACTGACTATTTTACCAAAAGTTTACTGGTCTGCCTCTGTGGAAGAAATCAGCACCCTCCTCCTTCCCCCCCCCCCCCAAAAAAAAAAATGAAAATAAAAGAAACCACAAATCTTGTGTTATCTAAAAAATAAAACATCGTGTCATCTGCCTATGCAGCCTAAATATTGTTGGAGCAAAGTATTCATAATTTCTTGAAGGCTGATTGCAACATTAACAGTGCCATTAAGAGTTTTATTTCCCATTTAACAATCACTTTCTTCCTCCGATCTCAAGCTTATATTGTCTCTCTTTAACCCCTCTCCCTTTTCTTGTTTCTGAGTATGTTTATTTGTTGTTTTAATTATTTTTGCTTTATTTTTTGCATTTATACAAAAAGCTGTAGTCTCTCTTATTGGAAATTATGAAATAACTCTGCTTCCCTGAAGGAATTAAGCAAATCCCAGAAAACAAACAAACTAACAAATAAGAATTTATAAAAAAAACCACCAAATCCCACATTTTCTAAAAAAAAAGAAACATGTCATCTGGCTACCCTTGACATTATTGGAGCAAAGTATGCCTAATTTCCGAAAGGATAATTGCAACAATAAGAGTGCCATTAAAGAGTTTTATTTTCCCATTTAACAATTTACTACTTCCTTCCTCCAAGCTTGATTTCACAATGTCTATTTTTTTTTAATTCTGTCCTCCTCCCCCCTCCCCCCCCCCCCACCACCCTACTTCTGTGGTTTCTGAGCTTTTTAATTTACTGCTGTAGTTCATATTAGTTTGGGGTTTTGTTTTTGAAAAATAGCTGTGGTCATTACCAATCAAATCATGAAACTAGAAAAGCACTCTGAGAACGCAGACCTCCGCCAAGCATGCAGCTTATTTCCACCACTGATCTTGTTCTTCCATAGAGATATTAGTGATTTCCACCCATATGTATGAGTGCTGAAAAATCTTCCGATTTCCTAATATAGAAGCCTTTGGGTTTGTTACGTCATAAACCCTCAGCGCGCGGCGCTCCTCGCCCTATAGCAGAAACTAGAGCATGCACTTTAGTGCGCGCATGCAAACCTCAAATACGCGCAACCTGAACTCCCAAGTTCATTGACCCTACCTGCCAAAATATCAAAAATCCTCCATAAATTCTCCATAAATTCTTGGATCACTACCAAAATTTAATCGTTTGTTACTTGTGTCATTCTCAACCTTTCCTGCAAGTTTCATCCCAATCTGTTAACTACTTTTTGAGTTATTTTGCACACGGACAAACAAACCAACAAACGAACGAATGAACACACAAACCAACGGTAACAAAAACATAACCTCCTCCCTTGGCGGAGGTAATAACCTTTAAACTGTTGAAGACTACTATGGTAATTCTAGTTATACTCTGGCAGGTGTCTATGCAAAATTTGTGTAATTGCAACATCAGCTCATCCTTAGTGGGTTAACCCATTCCATACTGAATTCTGAAATGCCCATACAATTAATAGGCAGGCCAACAGGTTCCCGTACGGAACCGGTCGATACATCTGCAAGGCTTGACATTAGCAGTGATCCCTTGGCCGAAGACCACCAGAAGTAGGTGTTGGGCCAAAATTGTTAAAGAAATGACATGTTTTGCATCCAATCGGACCACCCAAAATTTGTGAGTATGTATGTTTTGGGTCTAGGGCAATTACCCCTGGGCAATGACCCCGTACCCTTCCCCTGGCCCTAATCCTAATCCTAATCCTTATCCAGAACCTAATCCTAACCCTAACCCAATCTCCTAACTCTAAACCTAACCCTAACCCTAATCTTTACTCTAACCTTACCACTAACCAGTATTTAGCCGGGGGTTAATTGCCCTCTGGGGGTAATTGCCCGGATAGGGTATGTTTTGTATATGTGTTTGTACTTGCCTAGAAAGGGGAGAATAACTTACAGCTCACTAACTGTGTGCATTTCAGCTGGATGACACTCCTTTTTAGGAAGCTGTTTCCTTCAAAATTGTAACAATTCTGGTATTTTATTATTATTATTGTTTTTTCTGTTTTTTTTTTTTTTTTTTTTGGCAGGAGACGCCCCTTCAAATCAGGAGCCAATAGGACCTTACCCATTCATTGTGCATCCAACCTATGACACCAGTCTGTCCATTCCCGTGGTGACCGCCTATGCGTACGGGAAGTACCTTGGATATCTGCAATTGGAGTTTGATGACAATGGTGTGGTCACTCGCTACTCTGGCAACCCCATCTTACTGGACAATAGTACTGCTCCCGGTGGGTATACAAGGACCTACATTGTATAGCATTTCTCAGACCAATGAAAATATCATCAGCAGTCATCCGAATCAATGTATATCTTGATTTTCAGCCAAATTTTAGATTTTGAGTCATTTCAATAGTAGACATTGCATTATACATATTTTAAAATTTTCAGTTTCTAATTTGATGTAATTTTTGTGTAATTGATTCGTATCATTTCATTGTGTCCATTTCCCCATAGGCATGAATGTTAAAAAAAAACAGCGATACGCAGTCCTCACCTTCAATCTCAATGACAGTTTTGATGACTGCAAACACAGTGTGCGTGGTCAACCAAACTGTTGTAAATTGATCGGGCACATTGACTTTGCATGTAATATTAGTGATATATGATGGTCCAGTGACTGCAAGTACTGTGTGTGTGGTCAACAAAACTGTTGTATACATGGTATTGTAAATGACAATATGGTCTTTGCAACCCCCCCCCCAAAAAAAAAAAAAAAAAACACATGTAGCTCTCTTGCGGTTTCTTGCATATTCCTAACTATACAATTTGACAAAAACATCACACATAAAGAGTAAGAAACGTATCACAAAGAGTGATTGGAAATGCCAGACTTAAAAGTGTAGCAGTCATGATTGAAAAATGGGTAAACGCGATTATTTTGAAATGTCATTTGTACACGAAAATTGCATGATATGTGACGGTTCAGATGACTGCGGAGGATATGTGAACTATTGTATACAGCCTGTATGTATCAAGTCCAATTCTTTTGCAAATCAGGACATCCCAAAAATTATGCGAATTGTTAAATTCACCATTGTGGAGTACAGTAATGAACAAGGAAATGTATGTGTGCTCATTGCATATATGTTGGGATAATTTTCGAGTAAATTCTAAGTTGCTGTCACTGTTTTATGTGCAATAGTCATGCCTGTACAATGATGTAGCCACTGGTCATGAAATAAAAACAGATTTCCCATACAATTTTCTCTGCAACTTTGCTCATTGTATGTCCAGGGTAACAAAATCTATAAAAGCTACATAGATTTGAAAAACACAATGTTTTCCCACAGCATGACTACATTGCTGTCTTAGAATAATGTGGCAAACAGGGGGTTTACACCATGGCAAATGAAGAGTTCATGATTATAGGTTCTGCCGTGCCAGTTATACAACTGCCTTAGTGCCAACCTGGATATATCAAAATCTACAAAGGCAAAATACATAAGTTTATTTTTGCTTGGCTGGGTCTGTTTTCCTTACTCTGTAGATCCCTATGTCCAGTCCGAGGTGGACGCCTGGCAGATCCGAGTGGACGAGGTCTCGACAGCTGTCATCGGCCACACACTGACACCCCTAGAGGGCGATGTGCAGGTCTGTGGGACACAGGAGTGTAACCTTGGCAACATGATGGCGGACGCCATGCTGCTCTCCAATGGAATGGATTGGAACGAAGCAGGGATCGCCATGACAACGTCTGGGAGCATCGCCTCTTCCATAGATCAAGGTCTGTGGGAAATGTAAAGATGTGTCTGCCTGCATGTGCTGTATAATAGTCAAGATTTATATTGCGCCGAATTCATTAAATGAAATGCTCAAGGCGCACTTAAGATGAAAGGATGAATGTAAGATAAAATGACGCGAAAAGTTCAAATATCATGAAACGAGAAGTTTCTTTAAACACATTCTTACAACTCATTCAAACATGACTCTGTTGATGACACATTTCTTATGTAAGGTGGTAATGAGTTCCACAGTGACAGCCTAGCGTGTGGAAATTAGGGAAAAAGAAATATCAAGGATTTGAACTTTGAACTATGATTTTAAGATCCCTGCAATGCTACATGTAGATTAATGTAATGAAAGACAATTTCTCTTTTAGTTGGCTTTGTATACACAGCCCCCAGAGATATCTTGGGGATTGTTTATCGGCAATTCTTTCTAACCAGCAGTGCAGTTTACATTAAAAGGACTGATGTATTTGCATTTTCTTCCTATTTGCCATTTTAAAGGACAAGTCCTTCACATACATGTGGATTGAGTGAAGGCAACATATTAGTAGAGCACATCAGTGAAAGTTTGGGGAAAATCGGACAATCCATTCAAAAGTTGTGAATTTAAAGTATCTGCGCAGTCACTGCTGGATGAGAAGACTACTACAGTGTATGATGTCACATGCATACAATGATATAAGGAAAATAAAAAGAGAATTTCACAAAACTCTACTTTTTGAATAAAGTGCACATTTCTTCGATTTGTCACTGATGTATGTTATGGGTAATATAATTCCCCCTGCCTTCTGAAAGAGAGAAATCAAGTGTTCTTTTGTTATGCGAGAAAGGTGAAAATATGTTGAATTTTCTCTATTCTTTCTTTATATCGTTGTACACATGTGACATCACAAGCTATAGTAGTCTTCTTATCCAGCCGTGACTGAGCAGAAACTTCAAGAATTCATAACTTTTGAACGGATTGTCCGATTTTCCCCACACTTTCACTGATGTGTTCTACTAATATAGCTGCATTCACTCAACCCACATGTCTATGAAGGTGGACTTGTCCTTTCACCTGTTGAGGACGGGCTGATTTTGCTACAACATACATTTTCCATAGACCCCTGCCCGAGTATACTTGGGACTCGTGCTCAAAGGGTTAAGCTGCTGTTTATCTATGGCTTTTTCTACCCTCCCCAGGATATGTGATCTTAGAGGAAATGTGTTACAGGTGGTAAAGATACAGAACTGAGTGTGTATCAATTATGTGGGTGTTTTTTTTTTTTGGGGGGGGGGCAATGCCACAAACATTTGCAGTTGCTATTGTTGACAAACCAGTAGCAAGGATAAAAAAAAAAAAAAAAATGTGGAAATATTTTTAATTTTATATGTAAGATTTATATGAAAAATAAGACCCTCTGGCAAACAATGCAACGACACTGCGTGTGAGTGAGATAGTCGTCAACCCATCTCCAATGTTTGCCTTGTTGCCAGGCAATATCACCACAGGTGACCTAATCCTCGTCATGCCGTATGGGAACACGATAGACCTGGTCCAGCTCTACGGCTCCCACCTCCTGCAGCTCTTGGAGGTTCCCATGATGACCTTTGAACCCTCCAGGCCTACCTATGGATTCCTGCAGGTCTCAGGTGAGATCATGTAACAATGATGATTATAATTAAATTAAATAATGGTAGTTTGAGAAGTGATTAGCCATGCTCATCCTCCATACAACACTATCAAACATAGTGCCACTCATGTCAGGCTGCAGCTGATTGTAAACTACCATACGGGACTTTCAGTTGATAAGTGGCATCAGCAGGTGTGTTCCAAAAGTCTGCAGTCTCCTCCCCTCTCCACAAACAAAGGAACAATTAATTCGAAACCAAGTCTGAGATGTGTAGCAATCACAAATGAAGTGAAAGTTATACAATGTACATGTATATTATTTTATATTCCACATACTAAGAATCTTGCTGTAGGATTGGTCAAGAGCTGATCACGTGATAAAGCGTAGTTTTGCCCATCACATCACCTGAGAAGAAAAGTTTGTTACACTCTATGATGATAGTCACTTTGTTTCGCTGATCTCTTAGTCCACACAGTCATAACGTGTAATATAACTTACTATTTTGAGTATGCGCGAAATGAAAGTGCGTTGCACTGTGGTCTATCATTTGACCTGGGTCAAGTGATAGACCACAGTGCAACGCACTTTTATTTCGGTGCCACGCGCAAGGCGCAGAGCAAATTTGTCGTTTTGTCATCTACACGCATATGTCATAAAGTAAACTACATAGCCTAAGCCCTGGGGATACCCTAAGACAGCTAAAACAGTTTCAGATGTGGAATAAAATGGAAATATCTAGCACCCTAGATGTGGAACATAAAGCAAATAATCAACTTTTAGTTTCAGGCAATGAGACGAACTATCACTTCCTCGGCGAGCTGCGCTTCGGAAAGATAGCTACATCCAGATCGCCTCGGAAGTGATAGTTTGTCCCATCACCTTCACCATCGTTCATTATTTGCTTAATATCTCAGTCTTGATCGAGTTGCCCAACTGATGGGCATTCTATGACAAGGTTAATCTGTGTTATACAAATAGTGAATGGTCACGAGTGTGGTGGTACAAGGTTTTGCACGAGGTGAAAGATAGAGGCGCTCTATTCAACGAGGCAAAGCCGAGTTGAATAGTGTGCCTCATCTTTCACCGAGTGCGAAACCTTGTACCATCATGCTTGTCTATTAAAGGGAAGGTAAACCCAAAGAGCAATGTGGATTGAGTGAAAGCAGCAACATTAGTAGAACACATCAGTGAAAGTTTGAGAAAAATCGGACAATCGATGCAAAAGTTATGAATTTTTAAAGTTTTGGTGTTGGAACCGCTGGATGAGGAGACTACTAGAGGATATGACGTATGAGTGGACAACAATACAAAGAAAATATAAAGGATATTCAACAAAAATTCACTTTTCTAGAATTATGAAAGAGCAGTGGACCAACCGCTTTCAGAAAGCAGGGGGAATAATTGCTACCCTTAACATATGTCAATATCAAGTTGATGGAATTTGTAATTTTCATGAAAAATGGATTTTTGTAGTATTTTCTTTATATTTTCTTGATATTGTAGTCCACTCATACGTCATAACCTCTAGTAGTCTCCTCATCCAGCGGTTCCAACACCAAAATTTAAAAATTCATAACTTTTGCATCGATTGTCCAATTTTCTTCAAACTTTCACTGATGTGTTCTACTAATGTTGCTGATTTCACTCAATCCACATTGTTCCTGGGGTTTATCTTCCCTTTAACATATGTGGTCCACACAGGTTCTTGAATTTAGCACAGAAATGACAACCATTTTCTATGAAAGATGAATGAATAGCCGCACAGTCGCAGTCACCATGCACGTACGTGTACGCGAAGCTGATCGGTTGAAGTTGTTTACAAAAATGAGTGGTAAAAGTATTAAAGCACACAGTAAATGTTTGTTTATTGTAACATCAGAGCCGTGCGATGGAACAAAAACTTCGAGTCGATCATGAGTTTAACACTGGAATCAATGGAAATGGTTGATGTCAGCCATGCGCTATCCATTTTTGCTTAAACAAAATTGCATGGCTGACAGCCACAGCGTGCGATGGAACTTTTAACCGAGTGTCACGTGATGGGCAGTCGACCAATCGGATAGCTGCATTCTTTTATAGGTGTTGTATAATATGCATTGTTTACTAGACTTTTGACAGCTGACAAACATTGATCAAATTGTACAGTATCCACAAACCACTGAATGGTATGATTCTGTTATCGTCACCCCCATCTAATTCTGGTCTTCCCTCTCACTCTTTATCAGCCCCATGTCAGCACACACTAACCACTACCTCTTGCCCAACGAACTCACATAAACACGGCTTAAAGGTGCATAGTCCTGGTAGTGTAGTGGGCGCTGTTGATGATACTGCTGATCACCGTTAGCGTTGATACGAAGATTGCCGAAGTTGAGCTGTCATCAAGAGTAAAGTGCGTAGGTGTTGCTAAGTAACCTTGCCTTTGTTGTCTTCTCTGCGCATCACACAGTCTGTCAGTTGTAATGCCAGGGTGCGTGCATGTGTGTTTCTTATTATGACATCACAAAAGAAGTTTGCTAAAGCTGTCATCCCCTCGGCCAAATCATGAGCCGGACTGTGATCGGACCACTGGCTACAGTGGATCGGACTTCTTCGGACTCGGGGAAGTGGGCCACAGCATAAGCGCTAAAGAGTAGTCGATAGCGTAGGTCTCTATAGGAAACTTGTGGCGTGCGCCTGCATACGCATTTGACCAAACCACCGGGACCATGTACCTTTAAAGGTACAGTGTACATGGTCCCGGTGGTTTAGTCAAATGTGTACACGGGCGCACGGCGGAAGTATCCTATAGAGACCTACGCTATTGACTCCTCTTTAGCGCTTACGCTTTGGCCCACTTTCCCGAGTCCGAAGAAGTCCGATTCATTGTAGTCAGTGGTCGGATCACAGTTCGGCTCATGATTCGGCTGAGGGGGATGACAGCTTTAGCAAACTTCTTTTGTGATGTCATTATAACAAGCACATATGCACGCACCCTGGCATTACTACAGACTGCGCAATGCGCAGAGAAGACAACAAAGGAAACATTACTTAGCAACACCTACGCACTTTACTCTTGATGACAGCTAAACTTCGGTAATCTTGGTATCAATGCTAACGGTGATCGGCAGTATCATCAACAGTGCCCTCTACACTACCGGGACTATGCTCCTTTAACATTTTCCAAGTAGAACTATTCACGACACTTCAGCCTCCTCATCCTGACACATTGGAACCGCTATGTAACTGTTTGTACGCATGTGTATATCATAACGATTAACAAATATTAAGAAAAGACACTAAATCTTCTCAAATATCAACGGGTATACTGCTCGGTCATACTGTCTCTCCAGGCTGTGTCTCACACCGACGCATCAAAACGTTACACACATGTCTCCATGAGTGGAGGGAAGTATGGCCCTACATAGGAGAGAGGGTTACTTGTCAAAATCTGCTTCGACATTGCTCTTGTCGCTGATGATTTATGGCAGCTCCCACATGACACTTTCTGATTGGAATTCAAATCAATGGACAAGTTCACCCAATTTTATGTGTAGCTTGAGTGAACAGAGCAATACTAGTTGAAAACATAGATGACAGTTTGAGGAAAATCGAACAATCCATTCAAAAGTTAATATTTCAGTGCTGCCATATTTGGTTGAGTGGACTACCACAGTTTATGATGTTACTGCAGGATTGCGACATGAAGAATATATTGTAATATAACCCATTTTCTCCAGTTACTGTGTGGGATCTTTTTTTTGGTGTGTTCGCTGACACCTCACTCGGACTCACATCGATCATATCACATCACATCATCACACTGAGAGAGCATTAATAATTCACCGAGATGACAGTCGAAGTGCGTGCGAAGAAGAAACTTTATTACCGTACTCGCCAATCCGGCTACCCGTTAGGGCTCGTTGCTTGACACGATGCACACTGTACTCGCCACACAAACGGCCGATACACACAGCTTATACAAGACTTTAGTATAAAATATGCTACAAAACCTGAGGAGCTGCTGCAGACATGTCTGCCCCATCAAGCATCAGCTCACCACACCTCACTCCTACTATACCCCAGTGAGAGTATACTCCCCACTGAAACTCTTATGGCCTTGGGGTCACTGCACGCCCCCTACGTCCTACCAGACGTACCAGAGCCACCAACTTCAGTGCTTTAAACTCATTTCATTACAATATAAACAGTATTCAACATATTTTCATATATATCTAGCAAAATGAAAAGGTGCTTGACTTTCATCGTTCAGAAAGCAGGGGGGATGGTATTAACCGTGACATGTGAGAGAAGTGAAGGGAATGTGTACTTTTCATAAAAATGAAATTATGAGGATTTCTTGTTAATTTTTGTTCATGTCACTTTCCTGCAGTGATGTCAAAAATGGTTGTAGTCTTTTCATCCAGCAATGGCGGCACTGAAACTCTGAAAATACATAACTTTCGAAGAGATTGTCCAATTATCCTCAAACTTTCCTCAAACTCAAACTAACGTTGCTGCCCTTCACTTAATTCACACATATTTGGATGACCTTGTCCTTTAAAGCCCATACATATGTCACCTTTCATGCAGGCATGAAGATCGAGTATGACCTGACAAGGGAGGGTGGGGACCGGGTTTATCGGGCCCAGGTGCAGTGCCAGGACTGCGTGGGCGATGGCACTGACGAGTTCGTCGATGTTGACCCCGATGAGCTGTACTATGTGATCATGAACAGCTACATGGCTGGTGGCGGCGGCGGCTTCGAAGTGGTACGCGACAACAAGGTGCAGCACATCAGCGGTAAGTCGGCTTCGCTGTCAAAATCGTGGCATGTGAGACACCGCGATTAAGGGTGCACTTCCACTCCAGGACAAAGTTGGCTCCAGTGAATACATTCGGACAAAGCAACCAGAATATCGGAGAGTTTCATCAAAATGACACTTTAAGTTGTAACATTTTCACAAAACAGATGTGATATTATACAGACTTGAAGCTACATTGAAATATGTTCATGAAGTCAAGTTCTATGTACCCACAAAAGTTAGATACGTTTTCACAAATTGTTTCTGTAATGCAAAACAAAAGGAAATTGCGTACGTGTGCGGGAATGAGTCAATTTCACATAAGCTATCTTACTGTATATTTACCATTTGAATATTGTCAATTTCACAAGCTATTTTACTATATATTTACCATTTAAATGTCTTTGACAGAACAAAGTGAAACATGACAAAAAAGTGTTTTAAGGGTCATCTTAACTGTAACATTAGCCTTTTCAGATATGAACTTTCACTCTTGCATAACCAAGATAGCTATGTCTAATCTTGCTGACGTTGTGTAATATGAACAGTTGGGCTAGCTCCACAGGCCTACAAGATTTTGCATCAGTCCAAGCAATGCGACCTCTGACATAAAACAAAGAGAAATTGTGTGTGTTCGCGTGTGGGTGTATTTACGTGACATTGTGATTTCAACATGGATGAAAGCAGAGTTCACTCAATTCCAAAAGAAAAAAAAAAGTAAACAAAAAAAGGATGTTTGCCCTCCAGAGGCTAGATCGTGCCAGATTTGCACCTGTCAAAAGTTGCATCTGTGGCACCAGAGACCGAGTTCTTTGCCATAGCCATACATCTCCATGAAGAAAATGTGGGAACGCAAGCTTACGTATGTGAAAGATAAATCAAGAATCATTTTGCTCATTTTGTCCCGATTCCATTCCCATTCTCACTTTTACACTACAAAATTGTCGCCCTCCTTTACACATTTGAAAAAAATAATAAATGCACAATTACTATAAAGTTTATTTTCTCAGAGCTCTACAGCATACTTAAAGTTTCAGAGGAAATGGAGCAAAATCAACTTTAGGATACAGCTTCCAGAATGTTATCAAGTCGATGCACGATTCTGGAAAAAAAAAAACCCTCCTGTAGACATAACACGTAAACTTGGCTGATTTTGATACATTGAATTTTATTACAATTGTCAATACGATGACATTTCAAATTAAGAAACAATGATGCAGACTCAAAAGACAATTGTCCTACATTAAGTATAACGTAACATACAGTATGCGAATTTGGGAGAATATTGAGCAGAAAAATAAAACTGGTACGCGCAAATGAATGTCAGAAACATTATGTCTTAATGTGGAATGAAATTTGATTCCACTCTTTTTTATTTCAAATGATATGACATCAACTAATTTGTCTGAAATATTGGTACTTTAAATGTTACATAAATTTCACTTGGTTTTGGAATATGCACTTAAGACAGAGGGTAGCCTTGCAATTTGAGGTGCTATGGCAAAATAAAGGTATGTTTTTTTACTATAGTTGCGCATAGACATGCACGTGTAATTTTATTTTTGACGCATGCACATATCTAGTTTGTTATTGGTCAAGATTGACCGGAAACCAATGGATACTACTACTGGATGTATCAGAAATCAGTATCAATTGAAGAAAGTGCATTTCTATGCTGCTTGCACGCTGTGCGCATGTTAACGCACAGATGGACGTACAGATGGACGCGCATATTTGGAAATTTTTGAAATGCTTAAATTTGTCTGACAGGTGTAGAAAGTTGGTCAGGAAGTCATATTGAGCTTTTTAAAGTCGGACAATCGTCACCCCTAATGGTGCATTATTTCATAATCTCCCGAATGACCGAAGTTTGTGCATGCAATTGCGCAATGCCAGACTCGGTGCTATATCCATAAACATGTGGGACAATGGGACACATTCTCTGGGCTTTTTGTCAGAAGATAATAAAGCTCATCTGAGAAAGTGGCTGTCCATAATGTCCATTAAGCCACAGTGTGCAGTCTATTGAAAAGTGGTGATGTTGTGCAGACTTGCGTGTATTGAATGTGATTTTTCTCACATGACATTCAAAACTCGCGGTTTAGTAGTACCCGAGGACAAGACGAGACAGGATTCTCCGCAGAGCCCAGTCAGTTTGAAACATTGTGAATCCCAGAAGGGAGAGGGCATGTTTTCCAATACGACTCCAGTGGGAGCTTATATACTACCCAGCATTGGTACTGTAAAACACGATATTTTCGCAGCATGAAATTTTCGGGAATTGGAGCCAACCGCCTTTTCCGCGGCATGAAATTTTCGCAAATTGCTTTTAACATTCAATGCATATAGTGTAGACAGGAACTTTCACATGCGTTTTAATTTTGCAAATCTTAGCTCTCGCGAAACTTGCAAAATTAAAATGCACATGAACATTACTCGCTTTACAGTACTCTTTCACTTTCTCAAATTGCTACACAATAAAATTGTAGGTCATAATTATAGTAAACACACGCAGTATTGCATTTGCAGAGACTCCAACCCAAAGCACCTTCTGATCTGGAGATTCTCCCGCCTGAAACCCCTAGCAAACGGGAGACTCCAACTTGATGTGTGCGAAGCGCGAAGTTCCTAGGGTTCTAGATGCTCTCTTGTGCTATCTAAGGCTTATTTTTTCAACATACGATAGAAATAATTAAGAAATCCCTTCCAACGGGAGACAAAGAGCCAGGGCGGGAGAAATTAGATCTCAAACGGGAGAACGGGAGATTTTGCAAAAATGGGTTTTCGGCGGGAGATCTCCCGTCGAAAACGGGAGAGTTGGAGTCTCTGCATTTGTGTATGATATGGAACTGTATTTTGGTTTTGTGTGAGCTTGGGTAACTGAGTGTTAAGAAAGTTAATTGAGAAAAAAAAGGTTTCTACGATGAGCAATATTCACACAACAAGCTTTAATAGGCAACTTTCACCAATACCTTGAGAAGTTTGAATAAACGCAGTTTCACCATCGGCATAAAGAGGCCTATGTTTATTTCATATACACTTATATACAGGTGTGTGCGTGAAAACCCCACTGGGTTTTCACACTGGGCTTGTGTTGAGTTTCATAGCGTTGTGTTCTGACTACGCCAAGCTTACACTACCCTGCGTAACAATATGCTGAGCAACACAAAGGGGTGCATGGGGCATGCGAAAGAATAAAAGTTTTTAGTTTTTTTTTTTTGTGTGTATATTTGGTGGAGAGCACAGGGCGCTATTACATACAGTTCAAGTCCACCCAACGCTTCGTTGCTGTACGCCATGCCTACGTGAAAGTACGCAACACTACTTTACATCAATGCCTATGCAATATATGCCATTCCGATAAAAAATTCCTTTGAGGGTCAATCCAAGGATTTTAAATACCCAAACATTTCTTTTTCTTGATTTTCCCAGTCTTTTGCTTCCTAATTACTTTCCTAATACCCCAGTCGCATATAAACACGGATCCGCAAGGATCTACACGGTGAATCAAGGAGATCCGGTGAGATCCGGGGAAATCCGCGAAGATCTGTAGGGATCCGGGATAGTTCTGACCTCAATGGAGTGTTGATGAACGTTGGTATGATTGTACACATGGTATCAACACGGCATCTACACGGATAAGGCCAGAAGAGCGTGGCGTCTACACGGACAAACACAGCATCTACACGGCAGCTACACGGCAGTCACACCGACCATCCCAGATTGCTCTACCAACATGGCAATCCCCGGATGATGCCAGATGTTTTTGACCTCCAGAAGTTGCAATGTTGGCCTCCCAGATGTCCCTGGATCTACACGGACATACACAGATGTCCAAGGATGTCCAAGGCATCAACACTGATCTCACTGCGGATAACCCTGGATCAGATCTGGGGTGGTCCAGGGTGATTTGGGATGTCTATGTGACTGGGGCATTACTGGGGCTTTTACACCAGACCTGCGTATACATGAATGTAGTACAGTTTTGTAGTATTCAGAAATAGCCTTGGTACCCATTTTGAAAAAATATAAAGAAAAAATTCTTTCCATCAAGCCTCAAAGGACACTTCAACTGAATGGCATATTAGATAGTGTACTATTGTTTTGGCATTGGCGTACAGTATTGTAGTGTCGTATAGACTTGCGAAAAGGATTAAACAAAACCTGTGTGTCACTCGGGATCGCATACGCTATGTACTCGCTGGGCATATTGTTACGTAGGAACACGCTAGGCACAGTGCAGGGTAATTTATGCTTGCCGTATACTCGTTTCGCAAGCAAACTACTCAGGTCCTGGAGTGAGGCTGGGGTACGTTACTGTATCTCACCCCCACAGTGCGTTTCAAAACCTTGTTTCAAAACCATGTTCGTAACCACTTGCAGGAAAGTGTAATTACCACAATTTCAAATACGGTTTCAGAACCATGTTTTTACCCAGAAAAATTGTGTTACAAACGCATCCACAGAATATCTATCGGCTGCTCAATGGAAATCTATGTAAGGTACAGTAATCAAACACCAGAGCAGTCCAAGCTACAGTGAAATTCGTCAAAAGTTAGGCAGTTATGGAATTTCAAAATTTCACATGCTTCTTGGAATCATTTGATAAGACTAGGGTAGTCCGAGGTCAAAGCTGTCATCCCTGTTTGAGTTTAAAGGCATAATTTACCATTTGCAGATGAAACAATAACCCAGAATTAGTGCTTTAAATAGTTCTTAAATGTGAGTTAGGGATAAAAACAACCACTGTAAAAATTTGAATCGGTAAAATCGATTTTAAGTATTGTTAAATATACAAAATGTGAACAATAGTTACAATAAAAAATTCTTCCAGACGAAACCGTCTACAGTTACGGTGGATTGAGAAAAATCAGATACCTCCTTATATTTTAGTCTTCATCACGAAAATTTTATATGATAGGGTGTTTTGTGGTACAACAGACCTGCACATATGCATTAAATTTCATATCTTGTGTTATCAAAGTTTTACTCCATATTTACTTCTGCTCAGTACTGAAGTTTCAGGAAAGCTGGGTAGAAATTCAGCAAACACACCCGTGAGAGTTGTTTCTTTCAAAAGTTTGATTTTACATGACTACCATTTTCACATCATGATTATCATGGAATGCGCTCTCTATTATAATATTGACCTCAGGGCCTTAAAGGTCGGATTTTCATCTCCACTCTTTTCATGGAGTAGAAGTTCAATTTCCAGTGGTACCAGCAGATTCCGGCAAAGTGAATGCCATGTCTGTAGTTAAACCCGTTCAGATTGGCCACGGCGCAGTAGTTGTACCACCGGGCTCTGTGGTCATACCACCAGGCACTGCCTTGATATACCTCGGCGCAGTTGGACTCCCACTTATCGTTGTCTTGGTCCCACGAGGTGAAAAGAAGACCGCTGTGTTGGCCAAGTGAGTCTCCTGTATAAGAGGAAGGAAGATAATATTGAGAGCATCTGGAAATCACAAATCTGACGAGCTCAGCAGGAGCTTCTCCAAGTGCCCTATCCCTCTCTCAACATTACATTGAAGTACTATATACTGTAAAAGTGGATACTTTCGCGCGACTAATTTTTCGCGCTTGGCCCGGTAAGAAGAGTTTCGCGTGTTTTTAATTCCGCGGAATCAAGACATCACGCACAGGAACATATGGCAAGCAAAAATATTCGCTTGCTTTTATTTTCGCGCTAGCTTTTGGTTGCGCGAAATGCGCGAAAATTACAACACCGCAAAAAATTTCCACTTTTACAGTACACCAAATATTCTGCAAGGTTTTCATTTTTGCGAATTGCGAATTTCATGAGTTGGATGCATTTGCAAATTTAAAGACACACGAAAATATGGACTGTGATCCCGATGTGAATGTGACACGCACATATACATTTCTCCGTTCAGTACTGCACTCCACGAATTTAACCACGTGCGAAAGTTTTGAGAAGTCCCGAGTCGCAAAAATTAGACTCACTAAATATATGGCGTATACAGTAAAAAAAAAAAAAAAAAAAGAAAAGAAAAAAGAAGTACAATGTGTGGTGAGACACTTTTCAGATCATTTTCTAGCATTGTTCCATCAAATTTTGCTTGCATGTTTGTTTATTAGGTGATTCACGTATTATCACCAGATTGATCACCTTGTCTATCTGTGCAATTGTTTATATTTGTCATTTTCTGAAAGGTTTCTTTTCTCTTCACAGTCTTTTGCAGAGGTAGAGTCAAAAAGTAAATTGACTGTCAACTTGAATTTACGCCATCTATGTGTCATGTCCTATGGACTCTGATGGTGTTGCCACTGTAGAAAAAATCGATTGAAGTTCAACTTGTAAGATTTGACAATATCGTTGTGTTATCTCTATGGCAGTCCCATTTTTCTTTTTCAAAACATGTCAATTGACATGACTGTGTTTATTGAGCATTTCTCAAGATACAGAAATTACAGCCAAGATAGCACTTATCAAGAAGCTGTTCTGAAATGATGCACATGACCTGGGCCCTGTTTTATGAAGAGTTATAATTGATTGTATAGTTGATTTCTATCATAAGTCTGTGGCAGCCTGTGTGGTCAGGAAATTTAAAATTGATTATATCTTTTGATAGAAAAACGTGGCCCTGGGCCCTGTTTTATGAAGAGTTAAATTCTATTTTATAGCTGATTTCAACTGTAAGTCTGTGGCAGCCTGTGTGGTAAAGAAATTTGAAATTGATTTTTTCTTTTGGTGTAAAACAGGCCCCTGGGCTGGTGTTCCATAAACTAGATAAGCGTGCTTCTAGCTAAGAATACGTACAGTAGAAACTCGGTGGTGGGGAATCGGGGGAGGGGGGGGGGGGATGTGTTGCGCGTACATGCGTGCCCTCCTCGACCTATTTCTCAGCGCGCAGGTAGAGGAACGCGCAGTGGTATAAATGCACGGATAGCCCGGATAAGTCTACGTTTAGGCCACAACTGTATTAACCCCCTAGTTTGTGTACGTACGTCACCGTCTTTGTAGACTTCTATTCTACACGCCCTTACGTGCGGCGATTACAGTTTGTGTATCGAAATATATGGCGTGTACAGTAGCTCGGGTTCATCAAGCCTCATTGCCTCCATTTTTTGCACACATTAAATCAAGCTCACGAGATATCTTTTCATAAAATAACAACTGCTTGATCAGCTGTGATCTCTACAATGAGAATTCTCCCTATCGCATACACTGTAGCTCTACGAATCTGAACGCATGTGGCGCTCACATTTTTTTTTTTTTAGCTTCAATTCTTGGGATATAAACTTCCGGTTATGAACGCGCGATGTGTAAATGTACGCCTTTATGCATATTGAACGTCGAAGTACGAGCTAGTATTCATAGATTGTATCAAATTCTGTCTTGTAATCTTCTGAATAACAGAGTTATTTTCTAATCTGTAACTTTACATTTGATAAATGGGATTATTCTGCAAAAGTGGCCCAATGCTGGGCCGATGATGCCAAACAATGAAATTATTGAAAATATCCAGAGATGAAGGATGTGACATGGGTGAATTTCCCAACAGACAAAGTTCAGCGGAGAGCGTGGAAAAATCTGCTTCGCAGGAAAGACCACTTCGACCTGAAATTAAACTCGCGTATTTGTTTGAGACATTTCCAGAAAGGAATGTACAATCAAAGATCCTACACTAACATAGGATCTTTGGTACGATTTTCCAGAACTGCAAAACGGAAATATATGTTCAAGAAGCAATCAATCAGATTTCAGTATCTTGAGATGATATTGCTTGTTATCTTTTAGTGATCGTGAATTCTGTAATCTCATTGGTCAATCAACCACTGAATATATCCCGTATTCCGTAATAAGGTCATATTGTGCGCATGCGCTAAATCCACCACTGAATATATTCCGTATTCCGTGATATGACGTCATAATATTACACAGCTAGCTGCGCGTGTACCAAAGACGCTTATAGGAAAGTGCGCGCTAATCCTGTACAAAACAAATGGACAGCGCGCGGTCCTCAAGTGTATTACGCACATAACCTGAGACCACTACACGCTTGATAAACGACAACAACAGCAACTTCAAAGACAGCACGTCTCAGGTAATGTGCGTCTTTGTCTGAGCTAGCTAGACACGCTGTCTTTGCTTTTATATCTGGCTACTGCACTTATGGCGTGTACGTATTTGTATGCGCGCATACAGTAATCAGCTCGCGAGACGTAGCTTGTAGGCCTAAGTCAACATGGTCATGGCTGACAGCCGGCGATTTCAACGTCATTCACGAGGGGAAACCAGCGAGAAGAAGGTTAGCACTTGCACTAAAAGATAAAATCGCCCTCATGGAATATGGAGTGTTTCGTGAACAAGCAGGGGGTAACTAATAATATCGGCTATATGTGATTGGGAGAAATAGAGTAAAAGATAAAAGATACTCCATTCTGTGTCTATGGAATGCCCTATGGCCCCTTTATTTTGCACAATTATTAAAGACCATGTTACATGAATCATTGCATAGAATAATGACTGTTTAATCAGCTGTGAGCTCAGTTTCTTGAGTGTGTCTTTGCAAATACATGCCATATCTACTGCATAATTTTGCACACAATAGACCAGGGCATGTAACATGGATCATATCATTAAAAAAAAAAAGAGATCTTCTCATTTGACACCATGCTGGCCGTGCAAATAAAGATCAAAAGTCCGTAAAAAGAATTACCATGACAACAACAACAACAACAACAACAAATTCATAGAGTAGCGATCGCTTGCTGGATTGCTTGTGATTTCAGCCATGTAAAGATATTTTCTTCTCTATCTTAATCTTAATAATTTCCTGTGCGGCCTTGGAAACACATACCATATCTACCCCATATATTTTGCACACATCTCGACCATGTCACATGGAGCACTTCATAAAATTTTACTTTTTGATCAAACACCTTGTTGGCTGTGCAAAGAAGGGTCAAAGGTTAAAAAGACTTTCTTCAATATCTTCGCTAATTCCATGAATGTAGTGTGCGTCTCATATTGCTGCCATGTTTTGCACACTTTATAGACCATCCCACATGGATCATTTCTGAGAGTTACAGCTTCTGTATTAGGCATCATCTTGCATGTGCAAAGTGTGCAAATCACTGTGGGAAAAAATCCCATGAAGTGAGCCTTACAATATGTGATTATTTTACACATAATCTGTATGTGCCATTCACTTTTTTTTAATATGCTATTAGTGATATGAAACCTACATCAAAATAACAAAACTATTTTTTTCATTTTCTCCTTCTCAAATGTTGTATGGCCATTTGCCCAAAATCACGAAATGAAGGGATCACTTCATTTGTCAGTCTTGACATATTTGTATGTCTAGTTTTCAAGATTTCATGGAGTTGTAATTATCGCGAAAGCATGATGATAACAAAATGGTAAAACTTTTAAGCAGATACATACCCATGTGAAAGAATCTTAATTATAAGATGATAGGGGAAATTCAATGAAATTGCAATTAAGCTACAGCTTACTATTATATGATGTCAGTGCTTTGCTAAAAAGCTTTTACAGGAATAGGAAGTTACTACCTGCATTGCCGGAGTAATTGGAGATGTGTAATCGATATTTCATGGTTTCGTTATCGATCTTGAAGGATTTGTAGATAGCAAAGGCCTCGTTCCCTTGGAAGTCTCCAAGTTCGACCCGTAGCTCATAGTCACGTTGTGCCGTCAGGTGGTAGATCTTGTCATTGCCGATCCAGTACTCTGACATCACGTCGCCAAATCCAGACTTGTAGAACACCCACGGGAGATTGAAGCTAAAGAAGCCATTTGCTCGGCGCTGCAAAAGCTGATTTGGGGTTTTTAAAAAAATGAAAACAAGAAATTAATGTGAGGCTACAAAAAGAACTAAAAAAAAACTTTCCATGCAATGCTGCATTTAAAGGGAAGGTAAACCCAAAGAGCAATGTGGATTGAGTGAAAGCAGCAACATTAGTAGAACACATCAGTGAAAGTTTGAGAAAAATCGGACAATCGATTCAAAAGTTATGAATTTTTAAAGTTTTGGTGTTGGAACCGCTGGATGAGGAGACTACTAGAGGATATGACGTATGAGTGGACAACAATACAAAGAAAATGTAAAGGATATTCAACAAAAATTCACTTTTCTAGAATTATGAAAGAGCAGTGGACCAACCGCTTTCAGAAAGCAGGGGGAATAATTGCTACCCTTAACATATGTCAATATCAAGTTGATGGAATTTGTAATTTTCATGAAAAATGGATTTTTGTAGTATTTTCTTTTTATTTTCTTGATATTGTAGTCCACTCATACGTCATAACCTCTAGTAGTCTCCTCATCCAGCGGTTCCAACACCAAAACTTTAAAAATTCATAACTTTTGCATCGATTGTCCGATTTTCTTCAAACTTTCACTGATGTGTTCTACTAATGTTGCTGCTTTCACTCAATCCACATTGATTGTTCTTGGGGTTTATCTTCCCTTTAAATAGTGCCACAATAAATTTGGTAACACCGCTTCTGCACCGATGCACGAAGATGGCGCATCATCAGTGAACAATGCTCCACGCATGTGAAGCAGCAACGAAGGGACATCCCGAGGTGAAATAACACATGCACGAAACAACCCCGCCGAGTTGAAATCTGTGATTTCGTGCAAAGCAGCGATTCCAACAATGCATTTGCCCAGCAGGGGTATGATCTGTCCTGCAAACAGAGCGCGAACATCAATGAGGAGGATGGGGTGTCATCCTCTTCTTACTCGAGCCCCAGCAATGAAGAAAAGTCCCTGTTATAACCTTGACAAAAGAAAATACAGAAAGTCGGCCGCAAAGAGGAGAAGCAATGGAAACAACACAAGTAGAAAAGAAAAATATTAACCCATTTAGGACGGACTGATTTTGCTACAACAGGCATTTCCCATAGACGCTTGCCCGAGTATACTCGGGACTCGTCCTCAGCGGGTTAAAGGACAAGTTCACCTTCATAGACATAAGGATTGAGAGAATGCAGCAATATTAGTAGAACACATCAGTGACAGTTTAAGGAAAATTGGACAATCGATGCAAAAGTTATGAATTTTTAAAATTTTTGTGTTGGAACTGCTGGATGAGGAGACTACTAAGGCTCATGATGTCATATGAGTACAAAAGTATAAAGAAAATTCAACATATTTCCACTTTTTTCGCATAATAAAAGAGCACTTGACTTGCCTCTTTCTAAAGGCAATGGGAATAATATTACCCATAACATAACTGTCAGTAATGAGTCAAGGGAATGTGTACTTTTTTTCAAAAGATGAAATTTTGTGAAATTCTCTTTATATTTTCCTTATATTGTTGTACGCATGTGACATCATACACTGCAGTAGTCTTCTCATCCAGCGGTGACTGCACAAAAACTTCAAAAATTCATAACTTTCGAACGGATTGTCCGATTTTCCTCAAACTTTTTTTTACTATTTGAAATAAAGCAAGAATATAAAATGCGTTGAATTTACCGTCCAGTTGCCTCCATCTGTGCTCATATCGCAGTAAACTTTGAACGCCTGTGTCATGCCGGATGGCATGATGAAATATTGCCCGCTAGCATTTGAATGACGCTTTGCAACGTCTGAGCAGTCTCGTGGAAACGTGTCTAAAGAGTGTGTGAAGAGAAAAATGCAAACACACTCGTTATTCATAAGGTCACTATTGGCATAAATTTAGTCTAAGTTATCACTTTGAAAAGTTAAGTCATTTATATTTCTTTGGTAATAAAGATAATAATCCTGAACAGTCTTTTGTGGAGCGCATTTCCAATCAAAGTCATCAACGTGCTTTACACAGTAGAATTGTTTTAACGACGAGGTCAAAAAGAATACAGGAACTTTTTGTAGATTTTTATTTTAGGAAAACAGAAAGAGTCAATCTACTACACAGAGACTAATACGTACATGTAGATAATCAAATATACTCAATGATACTTAAAGGTAATCATCAGGAAAATACATACGAGTAGTCCTTGTCTGACTGTATTTTTTTCTTTTTCTTTTTTTTTGTTCGTTCAGATTCATATCTTCTTTTATTGTTGTTTAACTATTTTTTCTCAGTTTTGAAATAATTACGGAACATGATTGGTGGGTTTTTTTTTTGCGTTTTGACTATGAACTTGTTTGCATGATATGCAAGTGCTTTCTAGACATATTTGCTACAAGTTTACCATTTTGTGGGTCATTGCTTCTCACGGAGACATCTGAGTCTGAAATTTGAAAAAAAAAACAAAACAAAAGAAATTAAGGACATCATATCATTTTTGCAGATGAGATAGAAAACACTGCACTCCATCTTGTACTGTAATTGGTAAAAGCAGACAGAGAGTTTCATTGTATTTTCATAAACAGAACTTGAAACATCAGGAGGGGGAATATCATACTGTAAGACATGATATATTCGCGGCATGAATTTTTTTGCAAATTGGAGCCGACTGCCTTTTTTGTGGCATGAAATTTTTGCGAACTGCCACTGGCATTCAATGCATATAGTGTAGACAAGAAATTTCGTGTGCATTCTAATTTCGCGAATCTTGGCGCTCGCGAAATTCGCGAAATTAAAATGCACGCGAACATTCCTCATTTTACAGTACTTGTGATCGAAGCTTTGAAAATGATTGTACTATATGCCCCCCCCCCCCCCAAAAAAAAAAAAAAAAAACAGCGGGGCCGTCCGTTACAATAACTTTAAAAATAGTGAATCAATCCAAATACTATTTCGGGGTATGAAAATATAACTTGTTACCCACATCCTAGAGAAAACCCGTCCGATCTGCTTCAGTGGTCAAAGAGAAATGAGGATCTTTGTAGAGCATGTCAGGAATCCCTTCCCTCCAAGTTCTGTCCGTTGTGTTCACAGTTCCAAGAGCATCCAAGTGCTGAACTTAGAGGAAACGGGCCCATGACATGCTTTACAACAATCCACACTTCTCTGTAACCACGGTCATGACCACATTGAATGGGGTTTTCTGCAAAATGTAGGTAAGAGTTTATAGATTCATTCCTTGAAAAAGCATTTAGATTGTCCAATCATTTTGAAAGTTATCAATGCAAAAATTGATTGTAATTTTTTGGGGACATACTGCATTGTGCACTTGAACTGGCAGTTTATTTTTCAAGCTCATTTCTCCTCTTCTTGAATCATACCACTTCATAAATATTGTGATTATAAGTTCTTGCTTCTCTTCATCCATTGTCTCTTTCTTTAATGTTAGTCTGCTAAATTGTCCTGCAGTTGGTTTTCATTTCAGGTTTGTTTGATGTGACTGTAATTTTCTTTTGCAGATATGCCAAACAAGTAGTTTCAACATAACAATGAGAATCTACCTTTGCACTAATCTTCTTCTTTTTTTTTTTAGGTTAAATTGCTTATCAAAGCTGAAGTCAATTTATTCACAATATACTTCATGAAATACTCTGTAGATTAAAATCAAGCAAAACAAAACAAAATGGAGAACATATTACACGAAACTGATAGGTAATTATCAACGAAATTCGGGAGTGTCTGATTTTTTTTTTTTTTTTTGGGGGGGGGGGGTCATTTGTGCATGTTATTCTTTTCTTTAATTGGCTCTTCTGTACCTTCCCCTGTTTTGATATGATCATGAACATTGAATGGCATGCTTTTTCTGTTCTCGTACAATTGCATGACAGCCTGTACTGGTGCTTTTACAGACATATCGTTTGCCACAAGTTTACCTTCTTGAATATCCTCGCCTCTGCGGGAGACATCTGCATCTGCAATATTAAACAGCAAATAATGCACATCATGCCTGGCAAACATGCAGTTTCAACGTGCCAATGACAGTCTAACTATGTACACACTCTTTCCATGTAAAGTTAAGGCGTTAATCAAGATCATACTAGAATTGACTAAATAGAGTAAAACAAGCAAAACCAAACAGAAAAACATTGGCAATTTTGGTATGGATTATAGACAGTTGCGGAATTTGAATTCAATGAGTAAAATGTTTAAATTGATGGGAGTTGTGTTGACATCTTCACCTCTCAATTTTCTGCTTGGTTTGTTGTAAAGAGTGTCATGAAGTATATTTCTGGTGTATAATTCCACAAAAGCAATCTCTTCCTCTCTAAGTCATTCTTGCCTGGTTATTACAAATCTGGAGTGATTTCTTTTGAAGGATGCATTGTATTTTTGATGTGCTGTTGATTGGTACTGTTTCATTAACTCTTTATGTGCCATGGTAGAAACCCCCTGTGTGCCACGTTATTCCGAGACACGAAGGTAGTCATGCTTTTAGAAAGAGTTATGTTTTTCCAATTTGTATGACCTCTACAAATTTCTGTTAAGATGGGCATAATAGTAGGCAAAGTTAAAGAGGAATGCCAAACTTTGTTTCGATTTAATTTGTATGACGAATCTATTTTTCGATTTCTCATTCGAATGACCAGTTGCTACATTACTGTAAAGGCATGACTTTTGCACATAAAACCGTGACAGAAACTTAGAATGTGCGAGCAAATCTAGTCGGGAACACCACTTGATAGTTACCCACTACATAGAATGCAAGCCGTATATGAGAGGAACAAAAGCAGGAAAAATGCTTTCATTGTGTTGCGGGATTAGCAGTGATTAGCGATTTATTGATCGGTTTTGGCGGCTTTGTTTGTTGAGCAGAATATGCGAAGTTGGCACGCCGTCGACTGAGCTGGACGTGCGAACGTGGCACATGAAGAGTTAAAAAAAAAGTGGGGAAATTTAGAGAAGATTTATGGGCAGTTAAATGCAAGACTTCTGATGTGACATCGCCTCATAGATTTAGCAGAAAATTCAATTTCCACCATAAAAGGGGCATTTCAGATGATTTTGATAATTGCACATCATGTACAGTGAAGAGTACTGTAGTACATAAATCGACAGCTCCATTAATAGATTTGTAGAATTTATTGTGGCTCTTGAGCAGAGAAACCAAAACCCTGAAAAATCTTAAACAAATGACACTGAACAGTGTTGATGATATAGGAGCCTCACATATTTCAGAAATGTAGCAGTGTAATTCCATCACAATACCACTTGCTTAACAAGTTCACCTGTGTAGAATTTATGCATGCCTTCTTCTTTTGTTCTGCTTCCGTGTGCCCCAACTCATGCATTCTTAGGATGAGGCTGCCATGTCATCGTCCTTGTTCATGACCCAGTTTACAGTGCGGGGCTGGGCCAAGCCGCGGCCGAGCCCCACAATTTTGTCCGTTTACACTGCCGGGCTCAGCCTGGCTTTTAATTCAAACCTTTCAATATTTTGTCGTAGTGGTGCTCTGCTTGTAAACAAATGCAATTTGGTATAGTCTGGTTTTCAGACCCTTTGCCAACTGGATTCCGTGTTTTGTCGCTGTTCAGGCAAAGGCTTTTGCCGAAGGAAAAATCCTTTGCAGGACAAAATCACCTTAATAAACTATACTAGTTTTCGACGTTGAGGGGGTTAATATCCTGAATAGCGAAATAGTACGGGCTTCCAGACCAAAATTGGCCGCGCATTTGGCCCAGTTTGCATTTACACTTAGGAAAGCCCAGGCTCGGCCGCAGCTCGGCCACGGCCGAGACCACCTCCAGAGCTTTGCCAAATGTGCGGCCAATTTTGGCCCCACATTTGGCCTTTTGCGCGTTTCCACTGAAATGAAGGCAGGCTCGGCCGTGGCCAAGCCTCGCACTGTAAACAGTGTCTTTTGCAATTTGCCATAAGTTTTGACAACATTCTTATTCCTCATCCCAATCACTATAAATTCTGAAACTCTGTGCTCAGCATAACTAATTTAAAGTTGTTCAAATGTAAAAGTGTGAAAATCATTCGGAGGTCTCCTTTAAAGGAGACCTCCGGATGAAATGAATGAAATGAAGCATGTTTCCATGCAACTTTATCTCGAGCATGTGTCATTCATATTCAATACATAAGGTCTCATATGAATGAAGAAAGTATTCAATATTTCAGTGATTAACTCTGTTTGTTTGTTTTTTAAGGAAATGGTAAAAGTCTGAATAAACTCAACTCAAAGTTGCAAATTGCTCGTGCAAATTTGGTACCATCACTGTCCATTGTATTAACTCAGTCATGCTTGAATTATGAACACAAGGAATGCTTGAATTATGAACACTGAGTTGTGCTTCAAATGAAAGAAAAGAAGTGTATCTATCCAGGTTTTTTTTTTTTTTTTTTTTTTTTTTTTTTTTTTTTTTTTTCTTGGACCCACTGTACAGCCATGCATACTGTAGACATGACTACATCTACAACACCTCTCTGACATATTTATCATAAGTGTAACAGAGAAACTACAACATTTAAGAAGGCCCAACTGTTAACCTGCATGTAGAAATATTGTTGCAGATTAGAGAATTATCTGAGCACTGCTTTCCTTCAAGCTTAGGTTCGGCGGATTTGTCCTGTCAGTGTTGCATAGAGCTCAGAGCAAGTGTGTTCAATGATGACGGCAACAGGCGACCTTCTGAGAATGTGCATGATATAAATGATGTCATCCTAATCATCTTCATTAACACTTATACAATTGTACTTTTTTATTTCTCTGATTTTGCTGAAAATTGTTTCAATATCAAGCTGGTGGTTTTGTTTACATAAATCTTGAGGTGCACCACTTTTAACAATTTTGCAAAAAGATGTTGTGCGCCAGCAGGCTTGATTTATTCATGAAAGCCTGGTGCCAACTGCAGACAGTGTAACAAATATGTCCTGTTAAAGGTAGGGGATACCTTTTACAGACCTCCCAAAATGCAGCAAAACATTAAATATGAACCTCAGGGGACTTGCTTAGGCCACTGCTTAGAAATGTGGAAGTCAACAGTTATCTAAAATTTGAATAATGCACAAAACTCAACTACTCAGTAGTTCTGTGTGTCAGCCACACTTAAGCCTTTTTGTTGCATTCTTCTGTACTTGTGATCTATAAATTAGTATAAACACAAATCTAAAAGTACAAGAGCTGATGTAATAACATATAGAGTGTGTGGCAAGAATGTATATAGAAATGTTTGTAAGTGTTGATGAACTTTCTTCACAAAATATACATGATGGACACACATGCAGTACATGGGTCTGCAAAGGTAGCCTAGTAATGTACTGGAATTTACGGTGAGCCCCGAAAACAATTCAATTCAAAATCTAACGGTCAAAAAAATGTACTAAATGTTACCTTCCACTTTCAATACTTTATGGGAGTTTCTAAAATGATACTCTCTTCAACATACCACTGTATTTATACAACTCTTCATTTAAGGCGTGCAAATGGGATTCCCTACCTTTAAAATATCTAATGCTCTCCAAAATATATTGATCCACTCATACTTGCATAATTGAGACAGTGAACAGATGAAAGCATGAAATTTAAATGTAAATATATAGTCTTGACTCAAGAAGCATGTCACGTTGTCAGTTCTTCTTGTGGATTCCAGTGCAAATGATTTGATCAGCAATTGAAAAAAAAAAATCATTGAGATATAGTTTTTTTTTCTTTTGTTCCTTTCATTTGTAATGTTAATGTCACTTTTTGCATCTTGTTATCATAGTGTTACACATGTCCCTATGGTGATATAAGTTGTTTAAGAGTATTTTGAGATCAAAAATAAAAGTCGGTATACCGACTTTTATTCCAGAAGGATTCAGGTTAATTCGATCTCAGGGACAACTCGGCCCTATTTCAGATAATTCATATGCAGTTCGTGATCGCCATATTCTATACAAAGGCGGACGTTCATTTTGTATATGCGCGCCAAAGAGGTATATCTTGCTATTGCAGCGTTATTCCACACATTTCTGAGGCATACGTGTACATTTTGGAGCGAAATTTGACAATTTTTCAGGTGTGCCAGAACTATTTTTTGTCTTTAAACCTCCCATGCCTTCCACCTTCGTTCCATTTCCATTTTAAAGCTCAGAACACAGTGAAGATGCAGATGCAGAAAAAGAGGTGATACATCCCCATTCATATTGTCCTTGGATATCTTCCATTTTGATTGAAGATTTTCCATGTATTTCATCAAATAGTGTGCTCTAGATCGCTGAATTTCTGTTCGTACAATGAGCAGGGGGAGGCCCTGGTACGAAAGGAGTAACTTCCCTCCCACACCTTGCCCTGGCTCGGTCTCTGCACTCCCTCGCTTGAGTGTTCCACCACTCCCGAATGAATGAATGAATGAATGAATGAATGAATGAATGAATGAATGAATGAATGAATGAATGAATGAATGAATGAATGAATGAATGAATGAATGAATGAATGAATGAATGAATGAATGAATGAATGAATGAATGAATGAATGAATGAATGAATGAATGAATGAATGAATGAATGAATGAATGAATGAATGAATGAATGAATGAATGAATGAATGAATGAATGAATGAATGAATGAATGAATGAATGAATGAATGAATGAATGAATGAATGAATGAATGAATGAATGAATTTTATTACCAAATTTAAGTTCAAGTTTCCAAGTTCACAATCACAGATAATTTTATACAACCACTGAGAATACAATAATAATACAATTAACAGGAATACAAGACATGAAAGTATAGAATCAAACTTACCAACAACATGGATATGAAAGTACAAACATATTTACAAATTTGGTAAAAGGGTCCAACAAATAGCAACGCTAGTGGACGTTGGCCCTTGAATACAGAAGAAGAACATATAAATTCAACAAGAAAGTTGAATAAAGTTGAAAATAGTGAAGATATGCTTGTCCCTAGCTACCCACATAAAAACATTGCTAAGTAAGGCCACCCAACAACTCCAAGTTGGGAGAAAGGGGAGGGGTAGGGGGTGAAATGTCCGAGATATAGGCCCTAGAGAGTGAATGTGCCTTTTCACAAATACGATACATGCAACTGATTTCTATTTTTTATTTTTTGTCAATGCTATAATTTATCAAACGTTATTTTCCCGACAATCTCATATTGTTGTGTGTGTGTGTGTGTATAGGCCTTATACACGTGCATCATTTTCAGTCACGCAAACTTGTGTACTTAATACTGTATTTATAAGCTCTTATTTTTGCGAGGGTTTGATTTTTGCAAATTTTGCAAATCATTGTCCGACCGCGAATTTAGGAGTGTGCGAAAATGTCGCCCATGCGCTGGTGTAATACTGCACTTAAACTACAGTTTCATGTCAATTTGCGAAAAGAACATCTTGCAAAAATGTCTATGACCTCATTCGCAAAAAATATCTGTATGCAAAAATAACAGCTTATACTAGCCAATTATCCTTCTCAGTGAGGGTTAACGTGTTGTCTTACAGGACAACGTGCAGATGGGATTCTTAGTCGTTGATCCACACCCAGACATCGATGACGATGAGACGTACTGCGCTGTAAATTTCTTCCCACTTGCCAGCTCTAGTTCCCGTCGCAACATCTTCCCATCACAGTACGCTGTGGAAATCAAAAGAAGCTAAAAATGTAGCTGTGGCGACTGGTGTGCCTCGGCTATAACGCAGTATTGTCCAAATGATCTATATATATGTGTGCAGTACATCTTGACAATGTAAGACGGCAGTTTGACGTGAGTGGCAAGAAATAACATGTTTGAGAGTTTGATAGCATGACCCCTAGAATTTGTTTAGTGGTTACGTATACTGTAAAACACGATATATTCGTGGCATGAAAATTTTGCATATAGGAACCGACGGCCTTTCTTGCAGCATGAAATTATCGCGACTTACCACTGGCATCCAATGCATATTGTGTAGGCAAGAACTTTCGCGTGCATTTTAATTTCACGAATGTTGCTGCTCGCAAAATTCGTGAAATTAAAATGCATGCGAACATTCCTAGTTTTACAGTACGTTCCTTGATTAGAGTTTGATTTGATCTTTGACCTTTGACCCCAATTTTCACGATCTAATTTTTTTTGTACACCAATTTTATAAACAAGTGTAGAACGTGTAAAAGGTACTGATATCTAATAGCATCTTTATTGACCTTTCTATTTCTTTCATTCATTTCAAAATAAAAATATCCTCATCACATAATTAATACATTTAATAACTCGACAACATACTGAAACAAACAAACTGTGAAATGAGATATGATGTTGTAATTTCACCCCATAACCATATTTCTGCACAGAGGCATTATACAGTAAAGCATGTTTATAGCAAATTTAATTAATTTATATGTTCTGCATTATCATATGTGTCATTTCCGTGATATGGAGAAAGTGGTATAATTCTAGCATTAAAGAGTGTAATTTGTGGTGTAATCATGTTAACCAGATCTTTGACCCTGGACCTAGGCCCCGTGACCCAAGACTATCCCCCGTGATCCAAGACTATCCATGAGGTGTAGAGATAATGGTGAAATTTAAGCATGTTTCCCTGACCTTTGACCCCATTGCATGAAACTTCATCAGAGAATCTTTACCTGGTAATGCGATACACTAAGTCTCATTAACATACCTCGACCTAAGACCTTGACATCAAGCGCGTGCGTTAACAAGTTGATTGGCACAGTTCGTCCACTCATACAAGCATTAAAGTAATCCAAACTTTTGTTTGGATACCTCAAATTATTCTTTAGTTACGTCGTCCACAATATCAATAATGAACAAAAGAAACGACCGACAGCCGGATATTTCAACCTGAAAACATTACACCTCTGGCGACTCTTTGTGGTGGAGGGTTAAAGCTCTAAGGAAAACTGAAAGTTTCTCCACTATTTTGTTGATTTTCCGTATCGGACCAATTGTAGGTCGGAAAATAATTTGCTTTTTTAATCCCGTTACTCCATTCAGATCCACTATTCCTTGAGAACATTTTCTTTTTCTTCATAGATTTTTATTTGTCCCAGTTGCGTCACTTCATGTTTTAAGTAAATATAAACAAAATGCACTCCCACGTCTATGCTATTCTATGTATCCGGAAACAAACCTTTTCATAAATATCATTTTAGATGGTCCAATGAATTTCATTTGCCTCTCCTAAGAACTTTAAAGGCTCACAGAAGGTGCGGTCAGACTGGCAAAAGATCAAGAAGTTTAAGATTGCAAAGTTTGAGCAAGAAAGAGTGCGCCGTCCGATGGCTAGTGATAGTGATGTAATAATGCACATCAGTACATGACAATGGCCTCGCGCTTCAGAGATACCACCCACAAACAGATCGAGAAGTTTCACAGGAAGTTTTTCGGAAGTTTAAGGTCACACTGGCAAAACTTCGAGATCTTAAAGATCGCCATCTTAAACTTCTCGATCTTTTGCCAGTCTGACCGCACCTAATGCATCCTTTGTTTCATCATAAACAAAAGAGTATTTTCAAAGTATGGCCAATGTTGCAAAATATTGCATGAGCAAGCCTTGGTAACACATAAACAGCCTGGTTAGAAATATGAATTATGACATATGAAATATGAAATTATCATCCTTCAATTTATGTACAATTATCAAACTGAACACCAAAAAGTCTGTTTCATGAAGCTCACAATATATCCTAGTTTGTTTCATCATCAACAAAAGAGTACTTTCAGAGTATGGTCAGTGTTATAAAATATGACATTGAGCAATCTGTGGTAACACATAAATAACCTTATTAGAAAAATGAATTGTCATCCTTCAATTATGTACCATTATCAAAATAAACCGAACACCAAAAAGTCTGTTTCAGAAGAGTCTTTAAACACTTGTTGACCGCTGGAAAACTTGTCCGTCAACATATTACAATGAAACAAGAATTTTCATAGATTTCTTCCATGAGGATCCTGCTTTTCACTCTTTCTACTGCCCACCCAGTTTCTAAGATAATCAATATTGTTTTTTTCTTCATTCTATGAAATCGTCAACATCATCTGGACCTTGTCATGTCAGCAGTTGTGCTACAGTATCAGAAAGTGTGTTCAGTATACCACTGATATACCTTTGTTTCGTGTTCAACCATACAGTCCATGATTGAACATGGGGGGGGGGGGGGGGGGGGGTCATCCTACCAGAACGACACCCATGAGTCATACAGCCCTCGAGTTCGACTTTGAAAACAGGTCCATGAGTCATACAGCTCACGAGTCATACAGCCCATGAGTTCTGACACTAGGCAAATAAAGCCCATGAGTTCGACGCTAGGTAAAAACAGCCGACGAGTTCGACAGATATAACACGGGGCTTAATGTATCAGTCTCGTGGGCCTTGTTAGCTTAGTGTCAAACTAATGGGCTGTGTGACTCGTGAGCTGTATAACTCGTGGGCTGTATGACTTGTGAGCTCTGTGACTCATGGGCTGTATGACTCGTGGGTGTCGGTCTCGTGACGTGCACCCGAACACGGTACTTTTTCAGATAGCGGAAAAATCGCAAAAAGTAAATCCCATCCTGAGGAAGACAAGACAGCATATAGGCCTATAGATACATTCCACATTAAATACATTGTGGATTTCTCTATCTGTTGATTGCAAAATAACAATTACACACAATGTAATTCAATTCCTGAATCATTTCCTCATTTGTACAAATGAAATCATAACATGAAGTCAATCAAGATAAGGATGATACATGGCAATGAAAAAATTACATTTCTCATAAGACTGGGGCTACTTACCATCAATGCCATTGAACATAACAGATAAGACAAAACATCTGAGGGCCACATTTCTCGCCATTTGTTTCTTCTTACACAAGTTCTTGATATACGAGGATCAAGATTTTCAATTTGGTGGTAATTTCTGTTGAGTTGTTTTTCTTCTTAGGCATGCCGTCGGAGATTCATTCTGACTAATGAAAAATCAGTTCTACCTGTGTCGTGCTCCAAGTGCTCTTATGAACTCGGTCGTAAAGAGTCAGAAGAATTAAGTACCATTTCACGAGGCACGACACGTGCCTCACCAAGCCCATGCATGAATTCTCAACTCAGCAGTCTTAAAGGTAGGGGATACCTTTTACGGACCTCCCAAAATGCAGCAAAACATTAAATATGAACCTCAGGGGACTTGTTTAGGCCACTGCTGAGAAATTTGGAAGTCAACAGTTATCTACAATTTGAATAATGCACAAAACTCAACTACTCTGTCCTCAGTAGTTCTGTGTGTCAGCCACACTTAAACCTTTTTGTTGCAGTCTTCTGTATTTTTTTTTTAAATCTATAAACACAAATCTAAAAGCATAAGAGCTGATGTAATAACATATAGAGTGTGTGGCAAGCCCTATAGAAATGTTTGTAAGTTTTGATGAACTTTCTTCACAAAATATACATGATGGACACACATGCAGTGCATGGGTCTGCAAAGGTAGCCTAGTAATGTACTGGAATTTACGGTGAGCCCCGAAAAGAATTCAATTCAAAATCTAACGGTCTATAAAAATGTACCAAATGTCACCTTCCACTTTCAATACTTTGTGGGAGTTTCTAAAATGATACTCTCTTCAACATACCACTGTATTTATACAACTCTTCATTTAAGACATGCATATGGGATTCCCTACCTTTAAAGGAAACCCAAACCCAAAGAGAAATGTTGATTGAGTGAAAGCAGCAACATTAGTACAGAGCACATTTGTGAAAGTTTGAGGAAAATTGGACAATCGATGCAAACGTTGTGAATTTTTACAATTTTGGTGTTGGAACCGCTGGATGAGGAGACTACTAAAGGTTATGACGTATGTGTGGACAACAATATAAAGAAAATATAATGGGAATGCCGAAAAAAGAAAAAAATCCTTTTTCGTGCAAATTACACATTCCATCAACTTGATACTGATATGTTATGGGTAGCAATTATTCCCCCTCCTTTCTGAATTAAAGCAGTTAGTCAAGTACTCTTTCATGATGCTAAAAGAGTGAATTTTTGTGGAATTTTCTTTATATTTTCTTTATATTGTTGTCCACACATGACAGCATAACTTCTAGTTGTCACCTCATCCAGTGGTTCCAACACCAACATTTCAAAAATTCATAACTTTTGCATCGATTGTCTGATTTTCCTCAATTTTTCGCCGATGTGTTCTACTATTTTTGTGGCTGCTTTCACTCAATCCACCTTTCTCTTTGGGTTTGGGGTTCCTTTAGTATTCAATTCAATTCAATTAAAGGGGCTGTACAGGACTGGTTGAGGTGGGGATTCATGTTTGAACATTCCTAAGTGAGATAATGAAAAGCCTCCTATGAAGTATGAAAGAGCATGTAATTTTAAGAAGGATTCAACGTTTATTTGATGAAAATTGGTTTTCAAATGGCTGAGATATCAAAAAAAGTGCTAATGATAAAAGGCGACATGCCACAACTTTATTAGGATCTCTTTGTTTCACCTTGTTTTTGGATATCTCAGCCATTTCAAAACCAATTTTCCTCGAATAAGCTTTTGATATCCCTTAGAACTGCATGCTCTTTGACATCTCATAGAGTGGTTTCTGAATATCTCGCAAAACGGTAAAAGCTAAATCCTCACCTCGACCAGAACTGTACACACCCTTTAAATTCGTTCATTCATCTCAATCATCATAAAAACAATACATTGTGAGATCAACATAGCAAAAAGAAATATTGATGAGGAGAACGGGGACTACAAAAAGCGATAGCTTGAAAAGGCGTAAAGGCGTAAAATATTCATCAATAGTTAAAGATCTATGAACATAAATGATTAAGAAGAAAATGTTGATGCCATCTCGCATGCCAGCGAGGTCATTGAATGTTGTTTCAGAAATCCACTTGAAACCGAAAGAATGGGGAAACTAGATATATCGCTACGGCGACTGATATGCCTCCGCCATCATGCATGGTTCTCCTAATAGGTCTATAGTACAATGTCTTGACAATGTGTGATGACAGTTTCACACAATTGGCAAAATATTAAAATGACAGGTTTGCCACAAATGTGCTGAATGTTCACTTTCCTAGAACTAGGTTCAATTGGATGAATTATTCAAATGTCAGAGTGCAGGTATTTGGGGAACTAATGATTTCTACTTGACTTTTGACCCTTTTATAAGTTTATGCTTTGAGTAATTTTCAAGGTATTGAGAAAAAGTATAATTTCAGTATCAAATGGGAAAATAGCATTATCTAAACCTGGTCTTTGACCGTTGACCTCACAGTTCCACAGAGAATCACTGTTAGGTAGAACATGCATAAATATGTAAGTTTCATGATGATACCTTGAGTTATTTTCGAGATATGGAGGAAAAAGTGCAATTTAGTACTTTCACTTGACCTTTGACCTTTGACCTTTTGGCAAGAAACTTCCCCAAAAATATATATTGGGTAATACATGCCATACATCCAGTTAAAAAAAAAAAAAAACCTTCAGGCATATTGCATTTTAAGGAAAGTAGTGATATTTTGAGGAGTTGACCTTGACCTTTGACCCCCCTGACCTTTGACCCATGACCCCCAACTTCCCTAGATAATCACTGCCCATCGGTACAAGCATATATACTAAGTTCTATGAAGATACCTTGAACCATCTGCAAGATATGGAGAAATATGTGGAATTTCAATTTTTTTTCACAAAATAACCTGTGACCTTTGACCTTTGACCCTGTGACCCTAAAATCCACACAAAGTATTATCCCCCAAGGATATACCCTCATACCAAGTTTGATGTAAAACCACCACACGGTTCTTGAGATATCGACAAAAACAAAACGGGACGGACGGACGTACGGACGGACGTACGGACGGACGTACGGACGGACGGACGGACGGACGTACGGACGGACGTACGGACGGACGGACGGACGGACGGACGGACGGACGACCCGAAAACATAATGCCTCCGGCCACTTCGTTGCGGAGGCATAAAAAAAACTTGTTATGTGTCTGTACATGGATTACCTTGCAAATGAGACGAGATGGGTTCATCATGGATTGTATTAGTACTGTAGTCTCTCTACGTATCTGTTATTTTAGTGTAAATTTGGCAGTTGCCCCCCCCCCCAAACATTTTCAAACCCCCTATTTCTTTAGACGTGAATGTTAAATATTCAAATAACAGGTGATCAGTGCAATATACCATATCACCTCTCCATACACTGTCCCTTGTTTGTTTGTTTGTTTGTTTTAACCAGAAAGTGAAGGTGAGCGCTATGCTTCTCCATAAACCTATTACAAAGTGATGGTACAACACATGCTAGACAAGAGACATTCAGTTCTGCCGAATTTTCATTTTCTTCCTTTTTTTTTTCATTTCAAATTTTCCAATTATATTCAAACAAGAATGTGCAATAGATCATCAAACTTTAATTCTTTAAAATACACACACACACACACACACACACACACACAAATCCCTGGTAGGAGAAATGGAATACCCCCCCCCCCCCCCACCACCACATCCTCCCCCAGCTTGGTCCACCTTCATAGACTTAGCACACAGTGAAGACGCACATGCGAAAATAAGAGGTGACAGCTATCATGCTTATAGGATTTTAAAAAAATCATTGTTTTTCAATATTCTTACTTTTTTGAATGAAAAATTATCCAAACATTCCACCCAGAGTGTTTATGCTGCACCAGATCGTTGAATTCCAATTCTAAGAATGAAAAAGCTCCTTGCACTCTCCCTTACTTTTATATTTCTCAATAATAAACATGTCTCCCCCCCAAAAAAAAAAGAAATATATCATATATATATATATATATATATATATATATATGTGTGTGTGTGTGTGTGTGTATATATATATATATATATATATATATATATGAAGAGTTTGTTTGCAAAAACCGATAAGTCCATTTTTGAAGATTTTGAAGTACGGTCTCTGTCATAAAGTACAAAATAATACCTTTCAAATGATATATTGGTCACTACATATAAAGGTATATTTTTGAAGTTATGGTCAAAAGAAGCACAAATTTTCTTATTATTCTCTTTATTTTTCTAGACCTTTAATGGCAAATATCTCCATTTGACAAATATGGACTTATCGGTTTTTGCAAACAAACTCTTCATATATATATATACATATACTGTAGATAGATATAGATAGATAGATATATGTAGATATATATATATATATATATATATATATTGAAACCTTACTTTTGTAAAGGTGGCTCAGGGGACCAGCACCCCAGAGGCCTGTGAATAAACAAAATTTGTTCCCAGGGGGTTTGGTTCATCATTATCCATTCCATTAAACGCTGCATGTAGGAATAAAAATTTAGGAGCAATAGAGAAATATTTGAGGAGTATAAACTACTTTTTTTTTTTTTTTAATTAAGTAGTGCTCGGGGTGAACCCCTGGAAACTGTGGTAGAGCTAGTTTATGAATAATGAATATCTTTGCTTTGCACTGTTATGTAGAATATATTATTCATAAGCAATTATTCATATGTATTGTACATATTAACAGGGTGTTGTGAAAGTTGCCTGTCATAGAGCCTACCAAAGCCCTGTAACTCTCACACCCTATTCTTCTCTATATAGTTTACCTCCATGCTAGCACAAAACTATTATATTGTATAAACAGAGTAAATATAAAAATTATACCCAAAGATTGATAAATGCTAAATTCTGGATGTATGTAACATGTATTACAATGACATTCCTTGGCCAAAGCTCAATGGTACTTTATTCCTGGGTTTTATTCATTTGTAATCAAAGCTTGTTTTTCTGTATTCTAACCTGCTATACATGTACTATTTTGCACAATGATCGCAAGAAACTTTGATAGCTATTGCATAGATGAAATCAAATAATTTCATTGTCACAGCCACTATGAAAGATTTGTGGATGATGCTATTTGAAATTGCATGGTAACATAGTGAGTTTCATGTGAGAATCTTGAGGTTGTAAATCAATGTTCTCCTGCTGTAAAGTTAAACACCATTAATGTTTATTTTGTTAGTAAAGTATTGCAGATGTCCATAGCTTGAAATTTTAGTGTCGTGAGATTGGCTGCACTGATAAGCACTGTGCAAAAAGATCAGGTAACATTTAAAAGTCATGCCGACTGAAAATGATAAAGCTATGACGTTTAGTTATGCAGAAAATATGATTAAACATTTGACATCATCTCAAAAATCACAAAATGGTGCCAAGATGATGTCACAGGACAGTAAAACGTTACAAAATGTTTCTTGTAGCTAGATGTTGACATGAGATAAGATTACTGAAAATTTCATGTTAATTGGTCGAGTAATTGTTGAGATATTACATTCACAAAATTCATCAAAAAGAAATGAGAATAAAAAAAGAAAGGAATATTACAAATGCAATAGGTGAAACACTGTTAGCGCATCACCTCATGAAAAACAGAAAGGAAATTTCCGTACAACACAATAGGTGATACGCTGTTAGCACATCGCCTTAAAACAAAAAAGTAAGACTCCGTAAAGGTGAAAATTAGGTGATACATTGATAGCGTATCACCAAAAAAAAAAAAAACTGTATTAAAATGGTGACAATACTCCTTCATGGGATCAGTGTTTTCCTTTCTCCAAAAGAGTTGCCTAAATGTTTTTCATATCAAACCCTGATTGTGTGTCCCCTAATTTTTGTGTCAACCCTACCGCGGCAGTAATCAGTTTTTTGTGGCAACCCCTTCAACCCCAACAAACATTTCCTGATACAATTTTTATTGCTCATTGATTATGATAAGCCTATATTTTGTTATCCTAATGTGTTAACACAAAATCAAAATGTACCTTAAGTTCAATCATATATTTCATGTATTACTTCTGTGCGAAATTTTCCTCACAAAAGAGTTGCAGAGACCAATGAAATGAAATTAATAGACTAGCCCTGTCTATTATAAACTGGGCATGCAAACCATGATTTGCAGTTGTCATAGGTTTCATGTACATGTATTTTATATTCACTTACCGTACATTTTTCCAGGGATCAATGACGTGGACGTTACATCAAGCTACATTCGGGCCATGTCCCCTCTGAATGTCACCGTGGAAGGGCGGACCATCATCTACGACCACGACAACAGACCCGGGGCTGGACACATTGTAAAGCCATACGTGGCGCTAGTCCTTTCACTGGCACTGATGATGTTGATTCGACTTCTGTGAGACTTTGCAAGAACATGAGAGCAGCAAAGGGTAGTTTGTTATCCTGTAAAAGTGGAATTTTCGCAATGTTGAAATTTGTGCGCATTTTGCGCCACCAGAAACTAGCGCGAAAAATAAGTGCTTCATTGCTTGTTACATGTTCCAGTAGTTCATGTTTTGATTCCTCTGGATTAAAAACATGCGAAACTAATCTAACCTGGCCAAGCGCAAAAAGTTACTCATGCGAAATTATCCACTTTTACAGTACTAGAAGGCCACACATACCAGTGTGTGTTACTTCCCGTGCATTTTAACTCTGTACTGGCAAAATGCTCTCCGATATTCTCGTGTTGTGTCTATGACTAACAGGGCTTGATCTTGATAGCGGCGGCCCAGGTCCCACTGGCCACATGAAATGACAGCCGATCTCTAGACATTACCAGCTAGGTTGCCGGGCTGACCACCTTAAAGGTTACCTGTGTAGATACGTAAATATATTCTGTACATTTTTCAAGTGCACATGATGTCCAATCTACTTGACTTTAATAAGATGTTTTAGAGGTGGAAAAAAATGCCAAATCTAAACTCTCAGTTCTGAAATAAAAGGATTTTTTTGTAAAAAAGTAATAACAAAATTTATATGAAGTATCATGTATTTTATCTTGGTGTATTCATATTCACCAGAAGTAATTGTTTTTGGCACTTGTTCTCATGACCAGAGAGTAAACTGTGCAAATCATTTGTGTCATTTTATTTCACTCCAAATGCTAAATACAGATATCACCACTAAGTGCTTACATTGTAAGTACGACATAAATTTTGAATGAGAGATTTCTGTCCACAGTTCTCAGCATTCCATGAATAATTCAGATCTACTCTAGGTCTGATTGGAGACTGATTCCATGTGTCTGATTGTTGGTGTGTGCATTTTTGTCAATAAGCTACTGTATATGCCATATGTTTAGCGAGTCTAAATTTTCGCGAATCGGGACTTCCAACGATTTCGCGAGTGGTTTAATTCGCGATCATGGAGTACTGTACTGAACGGAGATATGTATACGTGTGTGTCACATTCGTATCGGGATCAGAGTCATTATTTTTGCGTGTCTTTAATTTCGCGAATAGAACATGACTTGCGAATTACGCAAAAATAAAAACCTCGCGAAATATTTGGCGTATATGGTACTACGCAATATTTAGTGCTGCGGTGTAAATGTTGATGATATTTTGATGAAAGTGACTGGGATAATTTTATGCACATCTGATATGTGATGGCTAAAATTTTGTTGCCCAGGTGTAAGTCAATGAGTGATATATAGCATTATAGCACATGCAAGGTATATGTAATGTAAATTATATCAAAAATGCTTTTGTGCAGTTGTCAGGGTAGCAATCGGCATAGATTGTGAATTATCAGCATTGATCACTAGGTTTGCCAAGGCATCAAGTTTACCTTCATATACATAAGGATTGAGAGAATGTAACAATATTAGTAGAACACATCATGGAAATTTGGATAATCCATTCAAAAGTTTTGTATTTTTAAAATATGTTGAATTCTCTCCATATTTTCCTTGTATTGTTCAACGCACTTGACATCACAAGCCGTACTTAGTCTTCTCATTCAGCAATGGCTGTACTGACACTTCAAAAATTCATAACTTTTGAATGGATTGTCCAATTTTCCTCAAACTTTCACTGATGTTTTCTGCTGATATTGCTGCATTCTCTCAATCCTTATGTATACGAAGGTGGAGCTGTTTTTTATAATGGCGAGAGGGCAACTTGAACAAATTCGCCAACAATCTTTTCTTACCTTCTAGTCATAAACAAGGTGCCTTTGTGAGTTTGTACGAGTGGCCTTGTCACCGTTATGGCCAAAACCTGGCCCCTTTATTTGATGAGTTTGTACAATCATCTTCTGGCCTTTTTGGACCAAAACAAGATGCCAAGGCAAGTTGCAAAATTTCCCTTCTTGGAGCACTTTTAAGTTTCTGTATGCATGAGATTGCAATCAATAGACATAAGATCCATACTGTGGGCAGTTTTTCATGCAATATCTCTGAAAAGTGATCATGGAATGACTGTGTACAGATTCAATTACTTTCAGAGTGTGAGTGGATAGGAATGGAAACTTCATTGTGTGATCTAAGTTGCTGCAGATTTAAAAAAAAAAAAGAGCTACAATTAAATGAAACTTGTGAAAGTTTAGTAATATACAGAAAGTGAAAGTTTTCAAGTCAAACACATTTTCAGCAAACACTGACAGCACTCATAATCACTTATGCAAATTAGATTTTTGATGTGGTGTCTGTCCTCACAAATGTTGATGAAAATAATTATTTTGAAATGATTTGTTGTGTTGCTATTAAACTCGGCAACTATACCCCCTCTCCTTTACGAAGTCAGCATTGCATAAATCACAACAGTTAAGTGCAGTGTGCTGAGAAAGATGATATTTTTTTATATATTCCTTATAATTTGGCAGGGCTTTTATTTTTGCCAATTTCCTGTTGGCAAATTTCACTAACATGCAAAAATATAAACTCTGAATATGATGTGAATGTGATGAACACATGTACATTGCTCAATTAGTTACTGTACAATTTGCAAATATAACCACTCGCGAAATTGTCACGAACTCCCAACAGTCGGGGAAAATTACTTGCTATATTATGGACCCAGGTGTATGTAGTCTTCTCCGTGAATCCATGTGTTTTTCTTGGAAGAGACACAGATGTCTTTCATTGATATGAGTGTGTTTTTATTCATGTGCAACTATTAAACCAATTTAATGTGGCAACAGCTGTTTTGGGAAGATTCTCTGAGTTGTGAGTGACACAAAAGTGCCGTAAGAACTGTGCTTACAATCCATAACAGTTCAGGGAAAAAGTCGAATACAATGTAGTTACACATCAGCCTACATGTATTTCATATTTTATTCTTCAGAATATATGCCTGTACCATCATCAGATCAACAGGTACAAATAACATTTTCTTGGCGTTTTGATGATTTTGGCGAGTTTCTCTATGTAGTGATTAATGGTGATTGCAAATTGTATTTTTGTAGAAAATGCATCTTGTGAAAATCATTCTTCACATTTAAAGGTCTGGAGTTATTTTATGCTAGAAATGTAATGGTCATGCAGGTTTTGCCAGAAGTAACCTATATACCTATCGCTGCATTTAATGAAACATGACTTGTATCCATTGCACTGGGCATGCGACACTGATAAGTAGGTCTAAAGTAGAATGACTTGCCTGAAATTTATGTATCGCTATTTCACCAGAAAAGAGCCTCACTGACAAATTTGAGTTTTTAGTGGTAATTGGTGTGTTCTTTTATACAACTCTATTTTGTTGTGATGTTAAGCTAGCGTAATTCCATGGTGCAATATGAATTCAATTCAATCAAAAAAAAGCTTCAGAAAGATTTTTTTTTTCTGAATTGTGAAGACAGACTTTGAGATGCTACTTTTATGTTGTACACAACAGATATCCTTTGTACAGGTTTTTGTGTATTTTGCCATATTTTATGACCTGATGTATTTAATGCAACTTCAAGTGTTATGAAATTTATATGATTATTTGTAAACCAAGTACTTGCGCAAAATTGTATCTATGCTTGATTTACATTGACGAATAAACAAGATTTATCCTTTGTAAAAGTGATCTTGTTTGTATAGGGACTTTAATTTGTGTGCTTTGTATAGTAAGATACTACAAAGCTGAAAGACAATACTATGTGCATACAGGTCTGCTCAATACAAGACAACACTACTAAAGAGCTAAAAAGAGGACTTTTTACGTCTCTTCTACCACTATCTCACACACACAAGCAAGCAAAAACACACACATACTCACTCAATAGCACAAACACACCATCACACACACACACACAGACAAAAACTAAGGCCCGAATTCATGAAGGTGGTTCAAACTTCATAGACCATGGTGTACAAATTTAGACCATGGTCTAAAATAAAGTGGGAAATAGGTCTACCTTTTACATGTGTGTGTCAATGCACATTTGTTACTGGACATCTGTTTTCGTACGCAATCTGTAAATCATATTTAAGCAGAAGAAATTTGTACAAACCATGGTTTAGATTTAAACCATCTTCGTGAATTTGGGCAAAAGGGTTTTCAACAAGCACTGGTCCATGATGTATGTTCTGTGACACCAAACTCTTGACCCAAACACCACAAATTTCATCTGCAGACTTGGATCTCATGAGGTGGCAATCAACACACTATGAAGCCTATACAGTGGACTCCCGTTATAACGAAGTCCTCGGGACCGGCGTTTTCTTTCGTTATATCAAAATTTCGTTATAACCGAACAAATAATGAAAATACATAGAGCTGATAATGTTGCGGTCTGTATATTTACTTCGTTGTAACTGGAATTCCGTCATAACCGTGTTCGTTATAACAGGAGTGCACTGTATCAAACCTTCTAGATGATGGGGCAATGTCAATAGGTTGTGTTATTACCTCTGCCATCTGTCTGTCTGTCTGCAACATAACTCAAAAAATTTGTGAACAGATTTTCGATGAAACTGACAGGAAAAGTTAATATTGGAACAAGGAACAGATGATTAAATTGCAGTAATGTGGATCCAGATAACCATCTGGCTCAAGGGTACTATTTTTTTTTTTCAAGGATTTTCATTGACAATAGGGCCAGGGAGTTCCAGCTGCACGTATCTGATGTGTCCATACATACACTGAGTGCGAGTTTGATTTGGTGCAGTGTGCGGCAAGCTGCTGATGAGGTAGACTCTGAGACACAATGGAAAGGCTTCTTCATCAGTGGGAAATAATTTGGGTGATCTTCATCATGCGTGTATGGGTGGAAATGAGCTGCTTGGCAGAGGTCTATCCTCTCCAAGTGTTTTTTTTTTAGTAACTATTATTAAAGGTACATTTGTGTTTATGCAGTGTATCTGCTTTCCAGTTCTATCCAGTAAGACTTCACACTCCTCTGTGTGAACCACGCTGAGCACATGTTTTTTTCTTGCTAAACGGATGCAAGTGTGAAGGCATTGTGACACACAGAAACCTAGCAACACACAATGCATGTTCACACACTCCATGCAATGTACACTACAATCAGACAAACCAACATGGTAATAGTGGAAACTTTCACACTAATATTTATGTTATACTTTTTGGCACTGGGCCAATTTTAGTGAGCTTCACTTGTTTAATGTTATAAATATTGCAGATGAAAATATGATAGAAAATGAATGTATGTACATTGTATATTTTTATTTCAAAATATGTGCATGTGTCATAATTTCTCCAACAGTCCAACAGATAGAGTGCAAAATGCACTGAAGAATGTTCTACTTACAAAACTGCTAATGACAAATATTCCACTGGCTACATCCAACATCAGTACCTATGAATCTGACAGTTCCCTCTGAATCTTTTTCTTATGTATACATGTACAACAAGTTATACATAAATTTCAAAATAGTTCATTCTCTTCTTGATCACAAGATGTGTAATTAACACATCAAAGAATTACAAGCAATCTGTGTGGCCCTGCTGTACAAGTTGCTGTACTCTCAACTGACACTAGCATACAATCAACTTTGCGTACGTTGACCTCACACACATTGGGAAATTGGTGAAGTCAAGAGACAAATTCCACCCTGGATGGACATAAACACGTTACTTTTATTGTGTGAATCGTAGAATTTTCTTTTTATAGTCCCTTTGGATTCAACTTAGGCCAGGTTGACTGTATTTTGATTTTGCTCGAGTAATATGAATTTGTTGAAACACTTCATGGCTTTGGTATAACACATTTAGTCACTTCTGGAGACTTCAAACCTGATTAACCCTTTTTAACGTATCTTAACTGAATCTCAAAAATTTACATCATAATTCAAGAAAGCTGTGTTTTATTCATTGCAAAAAAATGAAATTTAAATGTTTGAGAATACTGATCCTGTAAATCAAATCAAGAGACTTAAACCAAAAATGTATGATCGACTGATGTAAGAGTTTGAGTTTATCTATTTAACCACGGTAAAAAGCTTGCTATCAGCTACACATTCTGTTTGGCTGTACCTTAGTTGAGACAATGCATTCGAGTCATCCAACACTGTTTGGTGATTCTGATATTCATCTGTTTGGTAGGAGGGGGCACATATTCAAAGTTATTGTTGGTAGGAATTCATCCACATAAAGGGGAGGAAAGACAGGCTTAGTACTGCTTTCGACAGGAATAACAGGACACTTGTTTCAAGTCTCGGCGCCAAAACCTGTCCCTCGTCATGATGTTTCATCCAGCTTTGGCACCTTGGAAACGGTCGCCTCGTGGTCTCGCTGCTTGGCCATGTCCAGGATGGCCGCATCCAGCTTCTTGTACTCCGAGAGTTTGTTGTAGATGTGTGAGGAGATGCGTACGTAGAGCGCCCCCTTCAGGGCTTTGACTGGAACCTGTAGCCAAGAAAACAAATGTGGATTCTGGTAAGGGTCATAATTACAACCCATTCCAGGTTCAAACTGCCAAAACTTTGACAAATGTAGAATTAATTTTCACATCCTAAATGACCGTGACATCACTAAAACTGCCATATTTGTCCTCCTTATTATAATCTATCCATGGCACTATAGTGCTCAACTATGGAGTGCCACATTTCAAACTACAGCTAGTCAACCTTGCCTATTAAAATTGAATCTATTCGGACTGAAGAAATAGCTTTGACTTGAATAGAGAGAATTTGACTTCTGAGGGATTAAATCAAAGAGGACTTGAAAAGATCTTTGACTTATGCGATTATTCAACTCATGCGAGGTCGACTTAAAGGGTGTGTACAGTTCTGGTCAAGGTGAGGATTTAGCTTTTAACGTTTTGTGAGATATTCAAAAACCACTCTATGAGATGTCAAAGAGCATGCAATTCTAAGGGGTATCAAAAGTTTATTTGATGAAAATCGGTTTTGAAATGGCTGAGATATCCAAAAACAAGGTGAAACAAAGAGATCCTAATAAAAGACGTGGCCTGTCGCCTTTTATTATTATCACTTTTTTTGATATCTCAGCCATTTGAAAACCAATTTTCATCAAATAAACGTTGAATCCTTCTTAAAATTACATGCTCTTTCATATTTCATAAGAGGTTTCTCATTATCTCACTTAGGAATGTTCAAAACATTAATCCCCACCACAACCAGTACTGTACAGTCCCTTTAAGCAAGGTTTCCTGTAGTATGAAGTACCACAGCTGACAATGCACACTGTTAAGCAAGATCCCAAACAAGCATGAAAGGGAAAGAATGATCATGCATACTTCATTGTACTGTTCCACATTGTATGAAAACAGAACCAAAAGAAAACATGGACACATAGATTGCTTTGTTTGCCACACAATGGTCCAAATTCACGAAGGTGGTACAAATGAAACTGTGGTTTAAACCATGGAGAAAACCATGGAGCGCCAAGTGTCGCATGGAATATTTCGTTACGAAATTGGTCATTTCGTCAACAAAATGACCGTTTCGTTAACGAAATTATCATTTTGTGGACGAAATGTTTGTTTAGTTACAAAATGTTGTCACTTCGTTACAAAATAATCATTTCATTGACGAAATGATTGATTTCGTAACTAAATATTCCATGCGACACTTGGTGCTCCATGGTTTTTGTCCATGGTTTAAACCATGGTTTCATTTGTACCACCTTCATGAATTCGGGCCATAAGGTCAGATAGATCAGAAGTGTTGCTTAGAAAAAGATGTTCCTGTAATAAGCTGAACAAATAAAGCTTTTGGTTTCTATTACCCACGGAAGCCGCTTCAAACTCAGCACTGATTCTCTAGAGAGCCTTGCTACTACTATAATCCTGGCATTATTTAGCAGAGTGGAAGCTCGGTGTTTAAAAGAGATTGACATAACCTAAGGACCTTCTTTATATTGGCAAAACCTAATTTGAATAAACCTGGATTTTTTTTTTCTCCATCTAACATTTAACGCCGAGTTAAATACTCACTCTAAATCCTCACCTTCACTAAAAACCCTTGTTTCTGTGCTGGCTTGTGTATATTGTAAAACCCAAAATTTTAATGTGCATTTTACTTTACAGCATAAATTTTGTAATCATATGCATGCTTAGTGCCCACTGGTAGACATCCAAACTGAACTATACTTTATACATTGAGATTAAACAGACAGGCTGCTGTCATACCTCTATATTATATCGATGATACAGCTCATTTTGAATGGACTCTGCTACAGAATAATCCACCGTCTTGTTTGCACTAAACTCTTGGGGCAAACGTACTAGGGCCATGGAACCTGAGTTCATGCAGGGAAGAACAAAACAAAGCAAGTAAACGTCCTCTAAATCAGTCATTTTTCTAGTCCAAAGACCTGAATATTATAATATACAAGTATAAATTACTCTTTCTCTCCTACATTCATACATTACTAATATACTATTATACAGTCACTTAACTTTACAACATATTGGCATGCTGGCATATTTTCTTATTCTTAACTTCTGGATGTGATTCGGCAAGCCATACACCAGGGTACCATTGTAACCAGGAGTTATATGGCATTGTATAGTGCCATCTCATGTCCATTCTCATACAGGTGTGCAACGTTGGTCATGGCGACTATAATGATCCAAATGCCAATATTTCTCTCATGTTAACTTTTAAACAGTGAAGATTACAACAGAGCATGCAAAATGAGAAAAAAAGAAGTTATTATTTGCAGGCATTTATTGTTGCATAATCACAGACAAGAAAACATTTTTGTGCAAAATAATACTAAAAATTATTTTTACACATTTTTGGTAACCCAGGGTACAACACCGATAATAAAAAAAAAAAATAATTCAACAAAATGGCAAATTTTCATTTGGTACCCCTGGGTACCAAATATTGCATCATGTGACGATTATATCAACTTCCAAATTATTTAATGTGCATCCCTTAATTGTACAAGGTATTGTTTATTTTCAGTTGCCAATATAGGGCTTCCCTCCAAAATTGACACTGCTGATCAACTGCAATTATTTCTTCTTTGGTGTGTCACAAGCTACTCAAATAATTGCAGCTTATCAGCTGTGATCAGATCTTTGGTCTGATATCCAATATTTTGTTTGTTTGTCTGTTTGTATGTTTGTTTTAGAGAAGGTCAGTCTGTAGAAAATAAAAATAAATAAAACTGACTGACTGATGCAACATGTCAATATTACACCTGTACATTATCCCGTTGAGGAAGGGCTGATTTTGCTACAACACGCATTTCCCATAGACACTTGCTCAAGTATACTCAGGGACCCTTCCTCAACAGTAAAAGCATTACATCTGACTGAATGTCTGGTAACCTGACGAGATGCATCTTGAAAACATTGCATGAACCTTTTAAAAGTTTAAGGCGGATATACTAATGAAATTTCAAAAAGCTTTCCACAATTCAAAGGATAAACAACTGGTGAGTAGCAGGAAGAAAGCAACAAAAAAAAAAACAACAACAACAACAAACAAAGAAAAACCACAAAAAAAAATTTACCACACATGTCCAGAGGAGCCAATAATCCTGTATCCCAGGATTTCACCAGCAGGACAGCTGAAAATAACAAACAAACAAATACACAAATAAATTGATAATTTCATACACATTAACTCTTTCCAAGGGCAATATTTTGATACATGCTCAGACATTCAAGCATGACTTCACTATGTACACAAAAATGTCACAGTCTTCATTCTTGTGCCAGTTTCATCACCCACAATCACCCTACCACTGATACCAGCAACATTCTAACAAAGACATTTATTAAAGACATGACTTTAAAGAAGAAAAAAAGACTTGAAAGATTTAAGGTCATACATCCCTTGTGACAAAGTCACAAAATTTTGCATGATTGAAGAATAATGTCTCCCAACATGGTGTATGAAATCTTAAAGTTAATACCAGCACACCTAATAGTTTTCAACAACAACAACAACAACAAAATGAAAACAAAAAACAAACCCCATGACACTTGAGAATACACTCCCTTCAGTACCAAAAATAATGGTTGGATTTTTTTTTTTTTTTTTTGAGTTGGAATAAATTCACTGGAAATCTATATTATTATTATTATTATTATTACTATTATTTATAATGCACTTTTCCCACAAGGCCCAAAGCGCTTACAATCAATTCAAAACATGTACGACAGTATGTGTAATTGGATAAATGTTATATATACAGCTACGAACTAGTTGCTACTGAAAAGATGTGTTTTCAAGGCTTTTTTGAACACACTGACTGATGGAGACTGTCTAACGGTAAGTGGTAAATTGTTCCAGTGCTTTGAAGCAGACACAGTAAATGTCCTATCACCGGCTAAGGTGCGAGTAACAGAGTATGTGAGACGAAGCGGATCACTAGATGACCTCAAATTTCTAGTAGGTGTATATAAAGTCAAACAGGCGTCTAAATATTTCGGAGCTTGATCGTTAAGGATTTTATAAACAAACAAAACTAATTTGAAAATTATCCGTTGCTTCAAAGGAAGCCAGTGCAACGACTTCAGAAGTGGCTGAGATGGGTTCATCTCTATCTATAACAATCATTCCCCATGCATCATAAAGAAGTTTATACTTTTATTATTCTGAGGAAAGGTCTGAATTACTCTTTTGAACAATAAATCAGCTTATGAATGAAATCTACTTTTAAAGGATTGCAAAAGGGACTCACGAACTGAGTGAAGTGGAAGTCTGAATAGAAATTGCCTGGGCCCCGTTGCAAGAAAGTTGCAATCAATTGCAAATAATTGCTAATTTTGAAACAACCATTCTGATTGGCTCAGGGTCTGCCCTATTAAGAAGACATGCATGCAACAATGATTTTGATTGGCCAGTGACAATCAGTTGCAAGTTGCGTTTAAACGCAAAGTTTCTAGCAACGGGGCCCTGGTATGCTAAAACAAAGCACTCGGGCACTCAACTCGATGCAGAAAGAACACAAGTGGATGTGATTACCTGCTTCCACGAGAAGACTGTGCATTTTGTCCCTCATCCGGTCGACGCCCTGGGCCTGCCAGAAATCTAGTACTGTGTGAAGTGCCAGGAAGGGGCTGTAGTCCCTCAAACCTGCACATGCGAACAGAAGGCAGGCAAGAATTTAAACATTTGTTGAATTATCAATTCTCAAAATTTAGAGGAAAGTGCATTTCAAATGTCTCTCCTTAACTCTTTATGTGCTACGTTCGCACACCCAATTCAGTTGACGGCATGCCAAGTTCGGATATTCTGCTCAAGTGCATAAGTATGCCCAAACCAATAGATAAATTGCCAAATGTCACAGTACAATGAAAACATTTCTGGTGTTTCAATTCCGGTCACATGTAGCTTGCATTTTATGTGGTGATTGACTATCAAGCAGTGTTCCCTTCTGGATTTGTGAGTAAATTGTAAGTTTCTGTCATGGTTTTGTGTGCAAAAGAAATGCCTCTAAAATAATGTTGCTTCTGGTCATTTGAAAGAAGAGCATTGAATTTCATAGATTTGTTATACAATTTATATCAAAGCAATGCTTGGCAATTTCTCCAGAATTTTGCTCACTACCTGTCCAGGGTAATAAAAATCTATAAAATTTACATAGATTTGAAAAACAGAATTTTTTCCCCAAGGCACGACTTTAATGCTGTCTCAAAATAATGTGGCACACAGCAAGTTTACACCATGGCACATAAAGAGTTAATCATGTTGGTAATTTAGTATTGATTTACAGATTATGCAACTGGCAGAATCTTGGATTGGAAGGGTTTTTTGTTTTTGTTTTTGTGGGCACAGCGAAGCACTCTGAAAAAGAATAGCAGAAAGGTAACTACAGGTATGGAATATTTGACACATGATCATTTGGATATTCTTTTGGCCACATTAGTGATGATCAGCAAATTACAAATCAACACAAGTCAACAAGCATTAGTCTCCAATTTGATTCAATTCATTAGAACCAATCATCCATTGATAGCCCCAGAGTAACAATTATGAACAGTATTGAATAACAATTTGATGTGACAATTGTAATACATGCACGTTTACATGACAATAAGTAGATGATGGTTATGGAGCTCGAGAAGTACAGCTTGTAATTGGGACCATTAAAACATAATGATATACCGTACAAATCATAATACATTCTACTCATACACAGAATACAAAAGACACTCTCAAAACAAACATTGAGGATGCAGTGCAGATATCAACTCAATTCTTTTGGTGATCAAAAAACAAAAACAAAAAACAAAAAAAAAATCCTTTGCTAATTTGATACTGGAATTCCCTCTATTGAGATTCCCACAAGCAAACTAGCAAACTACTGAAAAGTCCCTTTTTGCAAGATTTTTAAAATTTTGATAATGTTCCACTAGACTTTATATCGTTACATACATACTGTGTAGGTCCTTTTTACTGCGTTTACAGTACACCATGTTCCCAGCAACCACGGCAGCCACATTTGCCTGAAACGTAGTGTGCCGTGGGTAGATGAGACATTCTCCTGTTGAACATATAGCTATCAGACGCCGTTCTCACGGCATCTGTCGAGCTAAACTATCAATATTTTCTGCTGCGTCCCACTATGTGGACCGCCTCTAAGTTTTGTTACAGCCTCTTTCATGCTGTCATGTTCTGTTGCGTTCTCCAAGTTTTATTATGGCATACAAGGTTCCTCATTTGCACAAGCACTGCTGTGGCAAATTTTTGACAGTTTAAAAATCTGACACGACATCCAAGGCAATCACGCTCTGTCAGTTTGCCTATCCTGTCTCACTGCCTTGTCTCACGTCCATCCCGTTTTGTCCACGGAGGCCTGAAACGTGACTGCCATGGCCGCCGGGGGACATGGTGTAAATGCAGCATTACATTACTCAGCCACTACAGCTACTCGGCTGGAGAGTACATTGTCTCTGCCCACCTGACCAGATGAACTCTGAGCTGAACCCGCTGCCGAATCCGTGCGAGACGACGAGGGGTCGCGTCACTGCCCGCAGCTCCCGTCTGGCGTAGAGGAAGGCGCACCCCTTGGGGTTGCACAGCCACTTGTGGGCGTTGGCTGTGTAGTAGTCTGCGTTCAAGTCCCTCATGTCCAGTGGTAGTGTACCCAGAGCGTGGGCTCCGTCGATAAGAACTGGAACACCTCTATGACAGCAAGAGCAACAGGAAATGGGATTTTTCCAACAAGATCTTTCTCATGGAAACAAAATCTCCACAAAAATACAACAACATATTTTCATTACTCAACTGGAAATGTTGCTACGGCGACTGGTGTATGCCTCCGCCATAATACATGGTTCTCCTAATAGGTCTATAGTACAATGTCTTGACAATGTGTGATGACAGTTTCACACAATTGGCAAAATATTAGAATGACAGGTTTGCCACAAATGTGCTGAATGTTCACTTTCCTAGAACTAGGTTCAATTGGATGAATGATTAAAACATCAGAGTGCAGGTATTTGGGGGAACTGATGATTTTCACTTGACTTTTGACCCTTTTATAAGTTTATGCATTGAGTAATTTTCAAGGTATTGAGAAAAAGTATAATTTCAGTATCAAATGGTAAAATAGTATTATCGAAACCTGGCCTTTGACCTTTGACCCCACAGTTCCAAAGAGAATCACTGTTAGGTAGAACATGCATAAATATGTAAGTTTTATGACAATACCTTGAGTTATTTTTGAGATATGGAGGAAAAAGTGCAATTTAGCACTTTCACTTGACCTTTGACCTTTTGACCTTTCACCTTTTGGCAAGAAACTTCCCACAGAATATATATATTGGGTTATACATGCATACATCAAGTTTTAAAAAAATCCTTCAGGCATTGCATAAATATAAGGAAAGTAGTTATATTTTGAGGAGTTGACCTTGACCTTTGACCCATGACCCCCAACTTCCCTAGATAATCACTGCCCATCGGTACAAGCATATATACTAAGTTCCATGAAGATACCTTGAACCATTTGCGAGATATGGAGAAAAACATGAAATTTCAATTTTTTTTTCACAAAATAACCTGTGACCTTTGACCTTTGACCCTGTGACCCTAAAATCCACACAAAGTATCATCCCCCAAGGATATACCCTCATACCAAGTTTGATGCAAAACCACCACACGGTTCTTGAGATATCGACAAAAACAAAACGGGACGGACGGACGTACGGACGGACGGACGACCCGAAAACATAATGCCTCCGGCCACTTCGTTGGCGGAGGCATAAAAAACAATTCTCAAATTATATCTAATAAGGTCCTCATAAAAATGCCACTCAATTCCTTACATCAGAAACATCTGGAAATCAGTTCTGGTATAAGTGACATTGAATAACATACAAAAACAGATCAAACAAAATGAAATTTTAATTCCCCAAAACAAGAAATTAAGAACTCCACAAATCCACAGGAAAGGTCTGGCAGTTGAAGTGATATTCTTACTTTCTGAAGGCAGCACAACAAATATCAGCCTGCCATGAAGACTTGGAGAAACATCTGGAAATCAGTTCTGGTATAAGTTACATTGAATAACATACACAAATAGATCAAACACAATGAAATTTTAATTCCCCAAAGTAAGAAATTAAGAACTCCACAAATCCACAGGAAAGGCCTGTTAGTTGAAGTGATATTCTTATTTTCTAAAGGCAGCACAACAAAATCAACTTGCTATGAAGGCTTGGTGAAATCAAGGAGAAACCAAGCAATAGAGATAGATAATTATGTATCCTACAGTTATATACGAGAACCAGTGATGAATACATTCCCTACTGTGCCTGATAAAGTCTAGGAGAAGCCTGGGAGAAGTAAAACACACAATTCCTCTTTTGGATACAGCCTATTAAAAAGAGGCCAAAGAACACCTACTTTTCATGACACAGCTGGACAATCTGCTTGACTGGCATGATGAAAGCTGCATTACTAGGAATGTGGTCAAACACTGCAAGTCTGGTCCCTTTACTTTGAAGGAAAGAAAAGGTGAAAAAGAAGAAAAACAGGAAAACTATTAAAAATCAGCAATCTCACAACTGAAGTTGACAAGAAATACAGCTGTATGACAGTGCTAGATCTGAAGACATGCTGCATAATATCAAAGATTGAGTTGAATTGCCCATCTGACAAATATGTCCTTTAACGGCTGGTGACAAAGCCATTAATCTCACAAACAAATACACATTGCTACTCATGCTCAGAATCTGCATTTATCAAGTGGACATCTTTGTATCTCCACCATTATACAAAATAAATGGATTCACAATTAAGAGTAATCGGACCATGTTACATGTCACATGGAAAAAAAACACAGACTACATGTACATTTCCTGTTGTAAATGAAGTATAAGAGTTCAAAGGTCAAGGAAGACTGTGCTGTACTTGTCATCTTTTTCTTCCTGACAAAAAGACAACAACAACAACAACAAAAAAACAAACTCCACAAACACCACTGACATCACAGAATTACTAAGCAATGAAAAAGAAAGTCCAGATTTCTAATTTGCCAATATTTACCTCACTTTTGAAGATATGAGATCCAAAATCTGTGAGAAAAAAAAGGAAATACATAACACAACATTAGGTTTTGAGGATTGTTTTTTTTTTTCCTTCATATCAGGTACTAATGTAATCATACAGTGATAAATTGATGCTGGATGTTATTCAATTAATGCTTGCCAAGTTTAAATGTAGGAATAGGATTTATCAGTAAATTTTGCATTCCATTGAGAGTTAATGAAGTGAAAGTGTGGAATGATATAGAAACCATATGCAAAACACACACACAAAAAAAATACAAGTACTACAATGTATGTATCTTTAATCCATCAGTGACTGGCCACATAGTACAAAAAGATCTATTCTAACCTTGTGTTTCATAGCACAGGTAAGATTTCAGTATGTCAATAGGCAATGATATAATATGTAACAAATATGTATACATATGTTGTACAGATACATACATATAGATTTATATATGTGTATCTATTTATCTATCTTTCTATATCATGGTTCAACATTATCTTTTTTATCTGGTGGCCTGTTGGGCCGTTACATTCTTTAAATCTGAATTTTGGTGGCCCAAAAAAGAAATGTAGTGGCCCGAAAAACAAGGAAACACAAAAATCCACGCTTCATCTTACATGTATGTACATGCCTGATTGGACCACCAAAAGACAGCCTTTTAGGAAATATGGTGGCCCGACATCAATTAATATTAAATGGGTTAGTCAAGTACCGGTTAGCGATTGGCTAAAAAGAGTCACGTGATGGAGGTACATTCGTTATGTTCGCCCATGGGCAACGGCGTAGCCAGGATTTGATCTTAGGGGGGGCGGTTAGTCTGCGAGGGAGCGAAGCGACCGAGCCCGAGCGAGCGGAGCGAGCGAGGGGGGGAGGGTGTGGGAGGGGGGTTTCCCCCCTCCCACGGTAAGAACATTTTGCATTTTGATGTTGTAAATGGTGCAATTTGATGCATGTTTTTGCGCGTTTTATCGTCGTGAAACAGTCCCATGCACTTGTTTAAGGTAGCAGTATATTTTAGTGTAGATTATTATTGAACAATTTGCCTATAAAATGGTATAATTTTAAATACACTTCTTGTATTAATTCTTTTCACTGAATATCATGAACGCGACCGAGCCCGAGCGAGCGGAGCGAGCGAGGGGGGGAGGGTGTGGGAGGGGGGTGTCCCCCCTCCCACGGTAAGAACATTTTGCATTTTGATGTTGTAAATGGTGCAATTTGATGCATGTTTTTGCGCGTTTTATCGTCGTGAAACAGTCCCATGCACTTGTTTAAGGTAGCAGTATATTTTAGTGTAGATTATTATTGAACAATTTGCCTATAAAATGGTATAATTTTAAATACACTTCTTGTATTAATTCTTTTCACTGAATATCATGAACGCGACTGAACCCGAGCGAGCGGAGCGAGCGAGGGGGGAGGGGAGGGTGTGGGAGGGGGGTGTCCCCCCTCCCACGGTAAGAACTTTTTGCATTTTGATGTTGCAAATGGTGCAATTTGATGCATGTTTTTGCTCGTTTTATCGACGTGAAACAGTCCTACTTGTTTAAGGTAGCAGTATATTTTAGTGTAGATTATTATTGAACAATTTGCCTATAAAATGGTATAATTTAAACACACTTCTCAATATTAATTCTTTTCACTGAATATCATGAACGCGACTGTACCCGAGCGAGCGGAGCGAGCGAGGGGCGAGGGGAGGGTGTGGGAGGGGGGTGTCCCCCCTCCCACGGTAAGAACTTTTTGCATATTGATGTTGTAAATGGTGCAATTTGATGCATGCTTTTGCGCGTTTTGTCGACGAGAAACAGTCCCACTTGTTTAAGGTTGCAGTATATTTTGATGTAGATTATTATTGAACAATTTGCCTTTCAAATGGTACAATTTAAATACACTTCTTGTGATAATTCTTTTCACTGAATATCATGAACGCGACTGAACCCGAGCGAGCGGAGCGAGAGAGGGGGGAGGGGAGGGTGTGGGAGGGGGGTGTCCCCCTCCCACGGTAAGAACTTTTTGCATTTTGATTTTGAAAATGGTGCAATTTGATGCATGTTTTTGCGCGTTTTATCGACGAGAAACAGTCTCACTTGTTTACGGTAGCAGTGTATTTTGATGTAGATTATTATTGAACGATTTGCCTATAAAATGGTAAAATTAAAATACAATTCCTGTGTTAATTCTTTTCACTGAATATCATGAACGCGACTGAACCCGAGCGAGCGGAGCGAGCGAGGGGGGAGGGGAGGGTGTGGGAGGGGGGCATCCCCCCTCCCACGGTAAGAACTTTTTGCATTTTGGTGTTGTAAATGGTGCAATTTGATGCATGTTTTTGCGCGTTTTATCGACGAGAAACAGTCCCACTTGTTTAAGGTAGCAGTATATTTTGATGTAGATTATTATTGAACAATTTGCCTATAAAATGGTACAATTTAAATACACTTCTTGTGTTAATTCTTTTCACTGAATATCATGAACGCGACTGAACCCGAGCGAGCGGAGCGAGCGAAGGGGGAGGGGAGGGTGTGGGAGGGGGGTGTCCCCCCTCCCACGGTGAGAACTTTTTGCATTTTGATGTTGCAAATGGTGCAATTTGATGCATGTTTTTGCGCGTTTTATCGACGTGAAACAGTCCTACTTGTTTAAGGTAGCAGTATATTTTAGTGTAGATCATTATTGAACAATTTGCCTATAAAATGGTATAATTTGAACACACTTCTCAATATTAATTCTTTTCACTGAATATCATGAACGCGACTGAACCCGAGCGAACGGAGCGAGAGAGGGGGGAGGGGAGGGTGTGGGAGGGGGGTGTCCCCCCTCCCACGGTGAGAACTTTTTGCATTTTGATGTTGCATATGGTGCAATTTGATGCATGTTTTTGCATGTTTTAACGAGTTGAAACAGTCCCACTTGTTTAAGGTTGCAGTATATTTTAGTGTAGATTATTATTGAACAATTTGCGTTTTTAGAATTGAAATAAAGCGTCTAAACAGTCTACTTCTATGCATGGCGGAAGGGGGGGGGAGGGGCGGACGATCAGGGAGAAGGCTTGGGCGAGTGTTATCTCCACCCTTCCCTTCCGATGGAGCTTTTGCCTGAAATTGAGATATCTCGTATACGCATATTTGATGGAATCAACATTTGGGAAATCACCAAAAAAAAAAAAAAAAAAAAACTGATGGGGGGGGGGGGGCTGAGGGAGGAAAGGGTAGATTAAAAGGGGAAATTCCCCTTATACATGAGGGAACCTTGAGTTTTCGGAATATAAGTGATAAGTCTTGTGCACTCAGAATTATTCATATTTTGTGTGTGCGCGTAAATCTAAAAAGTGTACTAAGCTAGGGAAAGAGGCACAGAGGGGGAGGGTTTGGGAGGGGGATACCCCCTCCCAAGCACGAGAGATTTTGCATATTTTGAATTGAAATTCAACGATCTGGTGCACACTTTGAGTGAAATATTCAAAAAAATATCTTATTTGTGAAAGGTTGCAAAGGAGACCCGCTTCATGTGCATGCATACAGTATACACGCATTTTTTTTTTCGCCTCCCAAATCCCCGGTCCAAATCTTAGGGGGGGCGACCGCCCCCATCGCCCCCCCCTGGCTACGCCAGTGCCCATGGGCGAACATTCTTGGTAATGTTCTCCCCCATTGAAAAACATTTTCACGTAACAAATGACAGGCGGCCTAGGACCGCACGCGCACAGTGAATGCGATCAAGTGCATTGTGCTGCATGCTGGTTGGGTTGCAAAGATCGTACACTGAATCTCTACGATCTTTGGTGGTTGATGTTGATGTATTTGACTAACCCATATAATATAACAGATGATGACTATTGTTGTCGGGAACATGTACCAAACGTTCCACCCTCAGGGTTTGAAATGCTATTTCGGGAGGCTATAAGTCCCTCGACTTCGTCTCGGGACTTATAACCTCCCTCAACAGCATTTCAAACCCTTCAGGTGGAACATTCGGTATGTTCCCTCCCCCGCCAGTCATCATCTATATATTAGTGGCCCCGGGCCACCACCAACGTTGAGCCCTGTATATATATTCTAAGCGTTAAAATCTCACCTCTTGATTTGATGTCAAAGGAAGCTTAAGGCACTCCTCCTGGTATACCAAGTTCATGACCTCGGCCGTATGCTTCAGCAGTTTTTTCACAGCACCTGCACAGGTCATACCAACAGTCGGTGGTCATTATTATTGACATAGTAGTGGAAAGTACTGATGGTCATACAAGACTTTAATATATACACACACATCATGGAATAATAGTCAAGAGTACCCGAAACAGATTTGCGCATCACAGCAAAGCATGCCCAAGACAGTCAACTTTTCAGTCAGGTCAAGTTTGAATGGATTACTGAATGTTGATAAAAAGCTAAGCAAGTTTAAATCTAAATGCCTAGGCATATAAAGGGTTAAAGTACAGTATGTATTAATAATCAATACTTATCTATGGAGCATGCACGCCTGCATGCTCCAATATGCCATTAATATTTTCTTGCTCTGGTGCACTATAAAGCACACATGATTACAATGCACTCTACAAAGTAACATGACATGATTCCTGTCATGCTTTAAATTTGTTCTGTTTGAGTACATCTGCTAGCTGTTTTCAAGCATTTCACAGAACATAACATGTAACATCTGACCCATTTTCATTTGCCACTTCAACTTGTACAGAGATTCACGAGGATGTTAGGATTACCATAAGTTGTATCCAGACAGAAGATCTTCTCCCCTTTCTGGAATGGAATGCTCCGTATGACAGCATTGATGGCTGTGGTGACATTTGGCACTAGGACTATTCCAGTTGCATCACTTCCTGTGTGAAAGGGGTGAAATATCAACAACAATAGAAGCAATTGACATTGTGACAACAATCTGAATACTAAGTAGTAAATACAGTGACAATGATAAAGACACAATTACTACTATAATGATAATACTAACAATGGTAACTGTGCATTTTTCTTTTTGATTGCCCAAAGCTCAGTCAGAATCATGCATCAGTTTGAAACTCTTTCAACATAGTGGTCAAACTTGTTTAACACTAGAAATAAGCCAGAATCAGTATTGCATTGTGTGGAAGGAAATCTACTTTCCCTATTGCACAAACAAGTACTGTATACGCCGAATATTTCGCGAGGTTTTAATTTTCGCGAATCTCGCGAATCAGGTGCTATTCGCGAAATTAAAGACATGCGAAAATATTGACTCTGATCCCGATGAGGATGTGACGCGCGCATGCGCGTTTCTCTGTTCGGTGCAGGACTCCACGATCGCGAATTTAACCACTCACGAAATCGTTGGGAATTCCCGATTCGCGAAAATGTAGACTCGCTAAATATATGGCGTATACAGTATTCCTTCAATGAATGTGCCAACAAATGAAGTGTATTGGTACGCCAAAGCCTCCAGTATCACAAGCAGTTAACTTGCAACAGAAAAGCGTGAAACATAGCACTATTCAGCGAGATGTGTCACCTCGGCGACTCACCAACAAACTTTGCCAGTCTCCTGGTGACGTAAGCCATGTGGGGGAGCACTTCCCGGTCAAAGAATCGCAGGGGCTGCCTCTCCACGTACCGCTGCCACTGCTGTGCCACGTCCAGGGCATCCCTGAGGGTCGCACCGAAGGCACCATGATTCAGGAAGGTGCAGTCCTGTTTCAAATGAGCGAGATGAAGAGAAAAGGCTGGATTAGAGGGTGATACAGGGAAACCCCATCATCACAAGTTCACTAACAATGAGGTACCACTTATGATAAGAATTAGGCGGTTCCAATTTCCCATTACTGTATTTAGCTAATCTCTCATTTAGCACGTTTACAATGACGCATTGATGTAATGAGGTAAAATCAGTGATCCTGGTTACCTTGACAACTAATTGAAATGCTGCCATAGGATTGCACATGGACATTGATATAGAGCAATTTGTCAATCAGTTGCAATTAAAACAACTCGAAGCAAGAATCACTCATTTGAAAGAAATATGCCTCAATCGCTGCCATACGGGATCAGAACTATCACCGATTATCGGGCAGAATTTTGGTAGCCTAATGAAGATGACACCTGTCTAGCAATCAGCAAGGTGTTGCTCTATTAAGTCCAGTATGTATGCCCATGATTTTTACCATGGCTACTACTAAAACTCTGAATAATAGGTGCTTATGTATGTTGATGAAGGGCAATTTGTCAATCAGTTGCAAAAAAAAAAAAAAATGACTCCATGCAAGAATTTCATTAATATGAAGAGAGAGGGTGTCTTCAACAGTAGTATGGTTGGCAAACTTTACTCAACTTACTTCCAGCAAGAAGTGTTTCTGTCGCACTTCTGTGCCGAACTCGCAGTCTGTGAACTTGGGCAGTTCAAAGGGGAAGCTAGGTGGCTCATATAAATCCTGCAAATCAGATGAGATCACAAAGAAATTTAAATGCCACATCTTGACTTAGCAGCTCTACACACCAGTCTTACCATTGTACAGCACACCTTGGAAATATACATCAAAATATCAAATTTATGCCATGTGGAACATAAAAGGTCAACGTTCATCAAAATAAAGCATGAGTGGTCTGTTTTCTGTTGTTGTTGTTGTTTTGCAATCACATAAAATTCTACTACTGACTTTGTTTTATAGTGAATACACATTAGGAAATATGACAGATTTGACACTTTCTGAGACAGTCAAAATCCCATACGGTACACCAGATTTATTCAACAAATATTTCCTGACCTCATACTCACATCCAATTCAAGAAATATACCAAGACACTGGTAGACTAGAAAGATTGAACTGTGATTTGTCTGTGGGAAATATCGACCTCTACTCAGTGCTGGCTAATTCTGGTCATGAATATTTTGAATATTTACTGCCCTCATTGGCAATATACACAGAGCACTCCTCTTATCATACAGGCCAGTTCTACTGCCATAATTTCAGTGCATTAACCTGCTGAAGACTCTGCTGTAAAAGTGGATATTTTCGTGCAAGTAATTTTTCACGCTCAGCCGGGTGAGATGAGTTTTGAGAATTTCTAATGCCGCAGAATCAAGACATGAACTACTGGAACGTATAGCAAGCAAAAGATATTTGTGTGCTCTTATTTTCACGCTGGTTTCGTTGCATGAAATGCCAGAAAATTTCAAAATGTCAAAAATTTCCACTTTTACAGTAGTCCAAGGTATACTCGGCCAGGTGTCTATGGGAAATGTGTGAGACAGCAAAATCTGCCCATCCTCAACTGGTATAAACATGATCGCCACACTTTTCATGAGTTTGCACTTGACTTCTTTCATTCAACATCATCGGTCATCATGTGTGCCCCCTGCGACCCTTCACCTTTAACCCGTTGAGGACAAGTGCCGACTATACTCGGGCAAGCATCTATGGGAAATGCCTGTTGTAGCAAAATCAAACTGTCCTCAACAGGTAAACCTTACCTCTGGTGCTTCACATAGCTCCTGAACATTTGAAGAGTGGAAGGAACCAAAGTCTCTCTTGGCACCTGTCAACATTAAGACACAAAATAGTCACTAAAAAATAGTCACTAATAAAATAGTAAGAAATCATCTCATTTGACAATCAAGCTTTTGGACAGCATGGGAAATCACCTGCAAAAAAAAGTCTGGGAAAATTTGCTCACATTTCAAAGATTTAGCTCAAAACAGAGTTTATCATCTACTCATACTTTGTAATACAACCATGTTTGTGGTCTGTTTTGAGAGGTGCAAGCAATTTACCCAGGTTTTGTGACTAGCATGTCTTTAGTTTGTTCACAAAATCATACATGGTAGGGAATAAAGATATAAGGTATAATCAATTCCTCAGGAAAAAAAAAATGAATCACAGCAAAATAAGAAGCCAAATCTATTGTGGGAGCCTCATACACAAGATATGTGACTGCACCTAAAGAATGTAAGTGCTAATTGCTTCAACTTTGACATTTTGAGGACATGGTAATTTTGGTGATATGAATCTTGATTGTTCACCTTTGATTGTTTTTATCATTAGGAATATTATGGCATGTGCTGTATGCATATACGAGATTGACAACACTTTCGCGAAGTCATTGTCCTTGTACTAGTTGTAAATTTATGATCGACTCTACTTGCAGATGACTAAATTTTAGACTACATGAATCATATGATGAACACGCAGCTGTCCACTACGCAATGTAGATAAAGATGAGAGAGATGATAGAGATTTCAAAATAATAGATCTAGACTATTTTGAAATCCATTTAGCTTAACACTACAGTTCATTTTTTCCACACTGTGCTACTCACTGACTAGTCCAGATTCTGGACGTTTTCTTATCATTACGCACCCACGCGCGCTCCACAGCTTATCGCGCTATATCCCCTGTAACCGCTCGATATCGATGAGGGCGCCAACAAACCTGTCCGAAAAAAACGTCCAGACTGGTTTGACAGAGCGTAGGGTCAAAAGTTCATATTAGGTATGCTGACGTAATGCCCTATCTCTCGCAAGCTCATTGCGTATGCATGAAAACTAAGGGATCGATCACAGAAAAGTTATGTGGGATCGACCGATCTACAGCCAGCTGTGTGCATTGCACCGTGAATACAGTGCGATCTGCAACAATTACTAATTATGTGCACAGAGATGCCTGCATTTTTGCACAGCACACATTATCACAATCAAAGAGCCAATTTTTTGATCACAGTGCAATACGATACATGTACTCAGTTCTTCAGTGATCCGTACCATGCATTGTTGCACAGCTGATTCGTGCAACGTTTTTGACTGGCTGAAAGTTATGGTTGCAGTCATGTCCGACCTACTTTCACGTGGTGTTTTGGACTTTGTTGTGCCCAGATTCGATGATGACTTGAATATTATTCTTGAGACTGAAAATGGCGAGCTACAAATCGCCAGCTCGCCGATGTATGATTTGTGATGTGCCACTTCTAACGTCCAAACACTACATAAAACTGCAAAGAACTCTGTGAAGGTCGTGAGATGTGGACCTCAAGAAAAGTTGGAAGATTTGTTTAGCGATGTTATTGTTGGTAAAGGGGATCAATAGGTTTTTTTTTTTTTTTTTTGGGGGGGGGGTGTGCCAATCATATTCATTAAAGAAAATAATTTTGTCATCAATTATTCTTCCTTAATAATATTGGATGATGAAATATTTAGAAATTAAAGAAATTCTTTAATTGACACAGGCACTTGTGGCCCACTAAATAACAATATAATTTTGTAATGTAAGCTGAGGGCTGTGAGATGTAGGTTCTATGAACCGCTACTTAGCTATGGTATACAAGATATCAAGCATATTCTGATCAAGGGTGGTGGAGGTGAAGGGGATAGGGTACAACCACATTACACAATTTGTAGTGCAAAGTTTTGAAGTACATGTAAGGAACCAGAAGGTGCTTTTTTTTAGAGAGCAGTCTAAATTTAAAGAATTGCACTAAGTTTGTACAACTTTTATAATTTTATCACCACTTCATATAGGGCCTACTGGGCAGTTAGACCGACACTATTCACTTTGATAATTTCTGTAACAGAGACAATCAGACCAATATCCCTGTTGTAAGAATACCCCGTCACTCAGTTTTTTGTTTGTTAGTCTTCATGATAGTAAAGCTAAACTTAGTAAACCAAGATGAAGACACTTAAGAGCATTTTTGCTAGAGATATATATTGGTCCATTTGTCTCTGGCATTACAAGTGAACAGTTTTGGTTGAACAGCCCTTCTGCATATGCATATAAAGGTTATATATATATATATATATATATATATATATAACAATATATATCTTCCCTTTTTTTTTGGCAAACCATACCTGTATTTGCTCAAAATAGTAGCTCCATGTATATATACATTATTAAATAAGCAGGCCTATTCATATCAAAAGACAGTCTGACAAAGCAACTTGTTTTTTTTTTTTCTTCTAATTCACAAACATTTAAGGGGGATATCAGTGTGAAATTATGCTTGGGAAATGTGCGGGCCAGCACACACACACAAACACATACATGCATGTGCACACACACACACACACACACACACAAACATACACAAACACATACACACACACACACACACTCACATGTTAGCAATTTGATTAAACCCCCTATTACAAATCACATCCAAATTAAAACATTGCATATGTACTTTGTACATACAGCTGTACAGTGTAGTAGACTTTACTTTTTTCACATATATGGCCCCTGATTATTGGTAAATAAGTTTAGATTTTTTTTTTTTCAGTGTTGAGGTGTGGTCAGGAAATACATCAATTTATCACTATTGTGCTTTGAAATGTCCAATGTACAGTGAACATGTACATTACACATATGTGCAATATATGTACTGTTAAATACACTGTGTAGTCTTCATCATTTCATGTACAGTAAGAGCAGACCGCAAAGTGAAAACAAATGGACTACGAGTAGTGTAATTTGAGCATATGTATAACTTGTACATTTTTTTAATCACATTACTTCTTAAGCCTTCATTATAAAAATTTGGCCATGATGGTAAAACTGTTAATGTTGTTCCAACTACCAAGGAAGTTTCAAAGCTAGCATCCCACTCCCAACTGTCAATAATGAGTTCAAAAAGTTGTCACTCTGGGAAGGACATTCAAAATAATTCCTCAGGTGTATTTTTATAAGTGTCTTTAAAGTTGGATATTCTGTGCCACCAAGTACTCATAAAGAACTGAAGTTAAATGTTCTATAGTTGATAAAATATTAGGCATATTTCAGTTGTTTCTCCATGCTCTTGAAATTACTTCATTATACACTTTCATTTGTACATGTACATGTACCAGTACTGTAATATACGATACATTTACTGTATACTTTATTCATGATAGTTCATGATCATTGTTCAACAACAGTGCATTATTTCAAACAAAATACATTGTAAACTGTTTGACTCTGAATTTTGATGTCAGAGAAATAATTTGATATGTCACATTTCAGTCTGATTATCATGTGTAGTAGACTCTCATTACACATCAAAAACACAGGACTAACACAAACTGGTTACAAGTTATGACAACGAAATCTTTGTTTTTTCATTTGTTGCGCTTTACAACAATTCTTGGTTTTAAAAAAAATGCTTCGAAGTTCAAAAAAGAAAATAAATTCATTGCTACACAGTTCAAACTATAGGTACAATGTTCATGTGCATTAACAGAACTAGTTTTAGTTTTATCAAAATGGGCCAAAGAACATACTGTACTTCTCATGAATGATTTTGTATGTAAAGAAAGTATATGTAAACAAGTACTTGGTAGTTGTACAACTCAAAAACACACTCTACATATTTGTACACTTGTATGTACATGTATGCATAGATGAACATGCGATGTACAATTACATGTGCAGACAAACAGCATTTTCAGTTCAATTTTCAAACACCCATCCAAACACCCAAAACACACAGCCCATCCCCACTTGGCATGGTCTGTATGTACATGTACATGTAATCCACTACATCACAAAAACACAAACTAAAATATTTCAACATTTCCATAATTTTAACACTTGTAATTATGATATGTACCCATCAACATGTCCAATGAAATGAAAATATTCACGCCTAAAAAACAAAGTACAGTATGAAAAGTAGGTGTGTACAAATGTACATTGTATTTGCTTCTATGAATAAGAGCAATGTACAGTAATTGCAGTGATAAAAAGAAAATTATTGTACATGTAGCATGGAACTGCAAAAATTCAGGTACACCAGAAACCAATGTACCAACCACTCACCATTACAAACCTTAAGGAGGAAAAACACCCACAGTGGATTCTTGTTTTGAAACAATCATATGAATTCTCTAAAAAACAATTTTCAAATCCCAAAGGTACAAGCTAAGCTACATGTACACGTGTATACGTGACATTTTTCATTAAAAAAAAAAAATCTCAGCTACGATGTACAGCTGTACAGCTGCACGTGATTCTTCATGTTACCAGTATATCTGATAAGGCCTGAAAATTGAGAGCTTTAAAAAGTGGACATAATCATCTAAATCACTTGGGCATCCACACAAAACCGTACTGTGTACGTTGCTTACGTCAACACCCAGGCCAGATGCAATGGTAGCTATCAGAACTCTGATTTCACCATCTGTTGCTAACATGCTGTCAACAATTTCCTTTTGGATATCAGTTTCCATGTTCTGGTGGTACATATAAACTTATTAACATACCTGTGGCAACCTTCTGGAAGCAGTGCCATAAAGGTCGCGTACACATTACTGCACATTTTTCTTATCATCCTTTCACAACATGCACCATGGATCTTCAAGTCATCTGCCAGCCACTTGAACATTGTATCTAAATCTCTTGCAGCAGACTTGACAACATGTTTTATATTTTGCTTGTCCGGCAACTGATTTACCCACACATAATTGCGAAGACCAAAGTGTTCGATGATACCGCTACGCACATCTCTGGTTGCAGTGGCTGTCAGGGCAACAGCGGGACTGACGACTTGAGTTCCGATCGTAATTCACCAAATTTTCCATACACTGCTCGAAATGCTTTGGTGTCTCCAGATGCAGTCCCCCTATTTGAAAAATAAGAAAAAAAAACAGTAAGATTAAAATAAAAAACATTTTCTACATTGCACATGTGATTTTAATAATGCCTGCAGTCTCTTCAATGCATATCGCATAGCCATAAGACTGCATAATTTTAATCTATAGATGAAAAAGTATTGTAAGGGAACATAATGTGTAAACGATTGTAACAGATACGCCGAGAGAGGGCGGCCAAGAACGAAAGATGGCGACTGTCCTCAGAGGACCTATGTTGATGATTCGGTACCGAAGACCGAATTAAAGTGTTCAATAGGCAAACCCTGTCTGATTCTAGTGTCATTCCCTGTTGTGCAAAGTTGTCCCCTTTCAGTATGAGTACATTTGCATACTGAAGCATGCTCCTATTTGAGTTTTTTTCTCTATGTACATGCACATGAAGAATTAGTCTGTGGGCCTCAGCGTGTGTCTCGATTGCTCCTCTGTCTGTGTAGAGGAGCAAAGCCGACGAGACACAGGCTGTGTCTCACAGATTAAAGCTAAGGCAGTAGGCCTATGTGTAATTGCATTTGTATGCGAGAAAGTTACAGTAGTTACTGTACTGTACAAAACAATTAAACCAGTGCAGTTACGGTGTTAACAATTTATTACAATTACACAGGATTTGACTCAGCTCAGTACACCTAGGAACACTCACAAGAGTAGTACTGTAGTAGAAGCCTGACATGTGTTTACCCTACCCGGCCCAGAGGCCAGACATTTAACTACATTTAGTTTAACAATCATTTTTTTTGTTGTTCAACTAGGGGCCTACAGTTACAGTTTGTAATTCAAGACAAGAGACACGTAATGAAAGTTGCCTTGACGAATCATTTGTAGAAACTGGATAGATCTACACGTAACGTTAAATGATTAGCTTACCGCTAGGCCGCTTGAGTCTTCGACTTTGTCACGCAGGCCAAGCAAGATCCATAGCCCTGCTCATCTGGTCCGAAATTAAAGACTTCAAAGGCATGACAAGAGCCACAGCTTTCGGAGAGTCTGGTCCATCATGTAGATCTAGTTTGCGAAGAATATCAACGCACAACGGTGCAGCTTGGAAGTTGGAACACCACACTATTGCCGAAACCAGTCGGCATGGAGATAAACAAAATCATGAGTCTATGACCACACACGGAGAAACGAGTAGACTCTACGTGTAGTAGGGACTTCTAGATAAGTTCTGGTTCTGCTGCTGCTCCCCGAAACCGTCAACGAATCCAAGCTTCTCAGTAGCACATTGCATTGAATGCTTTGAACTGGATCTGGATGAATACGCTGAAAAACTCTGGATAGAGTATCACTCAGCACTCAACTCTTCTCATTATCACTGTCAGAAAAGCGACGCGGAGACGCTGACGTTGACATCCATTGATCATATAAACAAGGTTTGGAGGAAATACTTGAAATGCTGCACAGATTTTGGTCGGAAAACGCAAGACTCGGAATCAATACGAAAAGCACATTTGTTGCACAAGCTGTATGCTGTACACGCGATCCGGGGGATCCCCGATCGAGAAGTAAAAGCCACCTCGAAATTGACATGTACGATTAATCACGATGCTTTAAATGGGCGAATATCTTTTTTACACGTATTTATCAATTTTTTTATTTGTAATTTCTAAATTATTTTTTTCTGTCAAAAAATAGATTTTTAATTCTGGTTATTGTGATATCTATAATTTAATTTATAACAGTTATGGAAACGAGTAGAAGTTAGTCTTAATCTTACGCACGGTTTATGTACGTTCTAATTTCATTCTCCTCTTATGATCTCTAAGATATATCATTTGAGCAATTTTTAATAAAAAGAAAAATAATTTTGAAATTCCATCAATATATGTAGAGATTAATACAAATATTGGCGTAAAAAAAACGTATGTTATATTGCTACATGCAATATACCTCTTTGCAATAAGACTACAAGATTAGAGATCGATCGACTTTTTTCGATCCCGCAAATTGCCTGCTGGATGCGATCTCATCGACCAATCAGGATGCTCGAAATGAATTAGCGGGTGGGGGTGGGGCCGATTTTTTCCGAAATATTTGGGGGAGACTTGGCAAACCAGACTGGACTGTTTTGGAGGTCCAGATGCGTGCGTGCGCGGCAAATAATACACGAGCGTACGGTGGGGCATACGCGTGCTGTAGCGGTGTGTGCGCGCGGTAAATGATCACACAAAACAGTCCAGGCAGTGGACTACTCACTGACAGGCTCCTTTCTTTCCGAACAGTCCATTTTTCACTCAAACTGCGACCGGCATATTTGGTGTAGATCTACTGGCTGTCAAGCTGGTCTGGGAAGGAATATAATATGAAAGGTTTAATGAGGTAGACTAGAGGGAAAGCAAGGCTGCACACTGCACTGGCACTGGTCAGATGGTCCCTGACCAGTTAAAAAATCAATGTCAGACCAGTAACTTGTTCAGGAATAGACCAGTAACGTTATATTAAAAACTGGGCACCTGTACCTGCTGGTCTGCCAGACAGGTCAGACCAGTAGAAAAAAAGAAAAAAAAATTGGGTTAGTGACCAGTGTGCAGCCCTGGGGAAAGACGAATTCAACCAATTGTCTGAATATAAATCAGCATGATCACCCAGTCAGGCATATAAGATGAAATGAAAACAGTGATTCACTTGCGACTAACGTTACTGCTAACAATTGTTACTAGTATATGGCAGCAGCTAAACGCAGCATAAAAACGGGTGAACAAAAGTATTAAAAAAAAACCCGTCTTGGTATAAATTAGAATCCAAGTCATACCGTAACTAAGTATCATCATGGTCTGTTTAGCCTTTTTATCTTCAGACTTGTCTTCAGGCATGTCTTTTCTAAATATTCTACGTAACTAGGCCTAAATTTAAGGTGTAATTACAACTTCAGACTGGCAGCTTTTTGATGTCTTTTTTTTTCAGAATGTAATTTCGTCAAACAGAATACCTTTTCAGGAAAGAGTTCCTTATGTCCCCCCCCCCCCCCCACCAACTTGCACAAAACAAACAAACTAGGCCTACCATTCCTTTTTTTACCGATAATAAACTAAATAAAGGTTATGCCATTTATGGGAAGACTTCCCATATTAAACACGTTAAACCTTTATTTAGTCCACCATTAGCAAAAAAACAAAAAACAACAGCAACCTATCTAACCATTATTTGTGCAAACTAGTGGGGGGGGGGGGGACATAAGGAACTCTTTCCCCTTTTCAATGTTTAAAATAACAGTCATTAACTAGAGAACGTGATGAAATACACGAATGCAGCGGTTTCTCACGTCACGCACGTACATACGGTTGCACGAGCAGCCAGGTCCCCGCACTCTCTGGCGTGGGACTCCGTCAAAATCGGCTCTCTTTGCGGCGGTAAGCCGCACACATTTTGTTGAAGAGTCCAGCCTGAATGAACCGCAAGTTGTCACAAATACCAGGTAGAAATTTTTGTACACTGCCTCTAAATTGTCCACTCTACCTTGCAGAATAAGTCATCAGCCTCATGATTAAGATTATTTACAGCAGAAACTCAACTCACCTGCACCGTGAAAACCGCGGTCCCTCAGATACTGACATTAGTCATTAGCCTTTTCTCAAGGCGCCGTTTATACAAGATCGGCTCTGTGACCCGAGCGGCTTGCTGTAAGGTCAGCGTTGTGTTGTCTTGGGGGTAAATACTCAATCTTGTTGCGTTTAGTTATTTTGGCATAAACAGGGGCGGATCCAGGAATTCCGTAAAGAGGGGGCGTGTTTACAAAAATAAAGGGGGGCGCACGCACCCCTCTCCCCATTTTTTTCTTTTTATTTCTTTTGTTTCAACAAAAAATAAAGGGGGGGGGGGGCGTGCGCCGGTTGCTGTCCTCCCTGGATCCGCCCCTGATAAATACTCAATCTTGAGTGATATACACCATTAAAACCAAAACAACAACAACAACAACATTTTTTCCCCCTTATGAGTAGTTATTACAAGCATTTCAGTGATGCATGTACAGGCCTCAGATCATGAAAATGTGATGACAATCTGAGGTTTCTTACAAATTCATCTAGGTTTTGATAGGAGATCTTTAATATTTGTTTGTGTATCACGTACTAAGTAAATTATTTTTCATGAGCACCATGATAAACTAGTAGTTGTACTATGTATAGCATATCAACAAAATGCCTGATAATGATGGTGGGGGGGGGGGGGATTCTCAAACAAAACAACCACAATTATGATCGCATCTAATACCCGTGTTGGCATACACATATGTATATATATATATATATATATATATATATATATATACTGTATATGCCGTTATTTTCGCAAGGGTTTAATTTTTGCGAATTTCGCAAATTGCAGTTGGATCGCGAATTTAACAACATGCGAAATTGTCTCCATACGCTTTGTTAATAGAGCATTAACGTAAGCATCGGCGTCGATTTGCGAAAACAACATCTCGCGAAAACGTCTATGACCTCGTCATTCGCGAAAATAACGGCGTATACAGTATATTTATAACATGTATATACTATATATGATAAAAACTAAAATGGCATTAACATGCGCTTCCCCACCAGGATGAAGCGTTTTAATGCCATCTTAGGTTGTTATCATACACATGTATGTATATATATATATATATATATATATATATATATATATATATATATATATATATAGTTATCCTTCATGGTCTTCAGGAGGAAATGAGCGCCGGGTCGGAGAATCCAGTTTCTGGAAGCCCCTCCCACATCATACGTTTCGTACGCCAGGGAGAAACAGTAACCAGGAGTTCGGAAAGAAAGCATATGGGCCTATTGGCTGCAGCAAATGATTGGAAGGTGAAAGCAGATTTGGACTCTAGACTTGTGTTTCCAGAGCAAATCGCTCTCACAGATTTGAGACCAGACATTGTAATTTACTCAGATGAGAGGAAACTGGTCGCCATGGTGGAACTCACAGTATGTGAGGAGGGAAACATGCAGAACGCTCACGAGCGAAAAGCAAGGAAGTATGAAGAACTCCAAGCATGCTGTGAGGAAAATGGATGGTCTGCTTCAGTGTGGCCGGTAGAGGTAGGGTGCAGGGGGTTTGCATCTCATGCTCTTCTACCTTCCCTCTATCGCCTGGGTGATAGACGTTCAAAGGCAAAGGCTCTGGAAAAGGTAGCGTGTAGCGTAGCAGAGAAAGCCTCCTTCCATCTGTGGCTGCTTAGACATTCACAGGCGTGGGGTATTCCCCATGCCTAAGCATTGTGACGTAACTATGGGATGCGCGGATGCTCCAGACCGCTTGTGTTGCCGATAGTGATACGCGATCTTTCACCATGGAGACGGTACTGTGAGCTGCGTGCATCTTTTCGAATCAAACAGGTTAGTGAGAAGAGTCGTCTTGCCGGGATCGGTCATGTTTGCAAAAGCATGCCCGATTCTGAAACGATTCTTTCCTACCCTTTTCTCCTTCCGCTCCCCGGCAACTGATGAAGAGAGCGGTGTTTTGGGACTAACCTGTTTTTCAATTTCAGTTTTTTTTTTGGCTAACTCCTGTCGGGGTGTCGCCATTATTTTTGGCCAATGTTTTGGTATTATGTGTATATATATATATGTATATATACATATACATATGTGTATATATACACATATGTATATATACATATATATATATATATACACAATACACACACAGGTAGATAGATGAATAGACATAAGTATTAAAAAGAAAATATTTTTTTTTCTATCAACAACTCCATCTCCCTCTTTGCTAGTGAAATCTTCAATCTGCTGGCTGTGCTATATCACTCACTCTCCCCACTCGACACTCTCTCTTTCAGCTTTAGCTTGTGTCGAGTTTGTTTTATTTGTCTCCACCAACGACTGTGACGGAAGTGGTGTCACAGATGAAACACATTCCAATAGACAACACGGGACACGGGCAGATTTTATCAAATAAAATATCAAATCTGTATTACTGAACATCACACCGTTGGTGATCACAATAGTAATAACAGGGAATGCACACATAGATAATTGATTCGTTTCAAATCAACCTCAGAAGAAACAAAACAATTTGCTTCCCTTGCATCCAATCCTGAATTGAGTAAATATGTTTTTGCTTTTTTGATTTTTTCCACAGGCATGCATTAGGTATGCCCACATCACTTAGCAGTTCATAATCAAGTGGGTAGAACAAGGTCCTAAGCCACAAATTGACCTCTTAAAGATGCCTTCCCATCTTGAACAACTATATACAATTACACTCTTTAACATAAACATACATAGGAGACTTTTCTTTGTCTAGTGCATGCTGCTCAGCTCTGACTAGGGCAGAGGTAAAACAAAAAACAAAATGCTTCAACAATACTGTAACCATTGACATGCTAAAGTGACAATATAGAGTAAACTCAAAGACATCAAAATACTACAGCTGTAAAATACTAATACAGCTGTACTGTGCAATAGTATAGTCGTGAGAGAAGTTCTTTTCCAATCCATGGAGCTATAATATGCAATTATTCAATGAGGAAAAAAAAATATGATCAAGGACCTATCGTTTTACCTACCAAAGACTCTCATGAAATACAGATGATGTCCCTACGGAATCATTTTGAAAGGGCAGCACTACATTCGCATTCAAAGTAGAAAACTAAGCTTCAAGTTTTATACATGTACTGTATCTTAAATGCATCGTCCATTTGCAAACTTATCACGGATAAGAATTTCATTACAGTGTTACTGGAGGGGCAATGGTCATCATCAGTGGTCAGTTTTCAAAACATGTTAAGGAATGGACATTTCACCATTTAAAAAAAAAAATACTGTATTACCAGGAAAGACATGTCATTTTGTGGCGACAGCTGACAACCGTTGCAGTCAATGTCAGTAAATGACATATTTGACAAACTAACAACCCAACTGGAAGCCTAGTACAGTGTACTCCTTTGGATTTTCCTCATGGACAAACAGATGAACTCATAAAGAATGTTTAATTACATCCACAGATCTTGCTCTCATGAACGGTTAGGGCTAATTCAAAGTGAACAATCACCAATTCTGGGACAGGAGTAAGTACATATTACAGACAAATCAACCTTATTAAAAGACGGTGCTCGAAAACGCCTACAATTTGCAAATACAATAGTAGAGTACATTTCTCATAACCAAAAAATAAAACCCTCATGAAATACCAAAGCAGTAAATCTGAACTCTCAATTGCTCATCAGTGACAACCAATTCACCTATTATAGTTATGATATTCTTCAAGCATAGACCAGCAATTAGTACTTTAATACACACCTTCCACAAAAGTTGTCATTTCCCTCTTATCTAATTGTCTGTCTACTTGACATATGGAACCACATAGAAGCTGAATGACATTCATTGAAATATCTTTTCATTCAAAATGAGCCTCATGTTAAGTTAACGATTAATTTGAGCAGAAATTAGCAAAAAGAGAATTCTTGGCCTTTGACCTTTTAGGAAAGACACCAAACACTTATAAACTTTGAAAGATACCTCTGGGATGTGTACAGAAATCCCTGCTCTTAACAAATTCAGTTTAAACAACTACTAAATAACATTCACTTCTTAGAAATACATGATCCAATAAGATATAGGAATTCCATAAAACAAAAACAACTAATGCAACTCTTGAACCTTACGTCTCTTGTCCACCTGTCGCAACCACCGATCACAAACAAAATCATGCCTATTTCATAATTCAACCATCTTGATTATCTATTTCTGCATTTAATCTTGAGCTGAAAGAATGCCCAGGGCAACTTTCACTTCAAACTGCAATGGCACTGTCACAGTGAGATACAGAGACAGATCCAACAGTATTGAATTTACACGTAAAAGCTCTTCCCAGCAACCTAACAATTAACAGCTGTAAAATTGATCCATTTTTACGTTGTTGCTGTCGTCAACAGAATTTGGATGTTTTCAAACAAGACAAAATTTACATCTTAATAAAGTATTGCACCACAATTTTTTGCAATGTTTAGCTCAAGTTTCAGTAACATCTTGGAAGTGTCCTGCAGGAAGGGGGAAAATGTTTCACATTTTGCATTAGAAACATTGCAGTTGCTTCTTGCTGTGCTTTGAATAATCATGCCATGAATTCATAATTTGAATCTTAATATCAGAATTTTTCAGCTTCATTGTCAACTCGTGCAGTATCATGGTATAAGAATGCAGAAAATATGAATATTTCATTACTACGAATATTTCACTAATATGAATATTTCATTACTATGAATATTTCATCTAATGATATTTAGAGTGCATTGAAGAGAAACTATGAATGCACACATTCAAAAGTTGACATTAGTCAATGCAAATGGGATGAATGTTCCATTTCAATATCTACCACAGAATACTTCATAATCTAAACATTGGTTCTTGGGGGTTAAATCAGATGGAAAGTTGCAACAGAAGAACACTAAAAGAGAGGAAAAAAGTAAATTGATAGAAATAAAAACCTGGAACTTCACTGGCAGCCAACCCACTTACACTTTCAAATAAATTTTAGTTTGATATTTCATCAATGACTTTGTGTATCAGTGTTGAGTCCTTCAATATAGATTACATATCAGTCAATGGCATTGTTACACCCTTACGAATAGGCCAAAATGTTGTTGAAGTGGAGAGTTCCTAATAAAAAAAAGTATTTTCAAATTATCAGTGAACTCAACAGTGAAACACTATGAAAAATCCAAACAAATAAAAGGTATTAAACCATTAATAAACATCATCTAAGTCACACTTCACAGAAGTACATGCATGATTACAAACAGTATATTCATATACACAATGATTGGACATTAAATGTTCACTAGAGCTCATGAATGTCCTTTCTTCTGCATGGTCACAGAACATAATTTCTCATGAACTTTTAACTGCCCTTCACTGAATGTTATTCGTCTCTTAATCTTTTTTTTTTTTTTATTCAGTTCATCTTGCATGTTTCGAAAACAGCAGTAAATGTTCCACACGGAAAGATCACAAGTGTATTCTCTATACTTGAGCTCTTTTAGAAGTGACAAAAGAAAATCACAAAACGCAACAGCAACCAGTAATGGCAGTACAGACACAAAACCATGATCAAATTATAAAATATGTTGACCTAGACATTAATTATTCTGTCACTGGAAAAGAAGATCTTTGAAATAAAACTGATGAACAAATAAAATCAAAGGTCCTAGATCTTGCAACAGTGAGAATTTACTTAAAACAGTTTTCAAAAAAAAAGAAGAGAGAAATGAACTTTGGTGAAAATTTGATCATCAATAAGAAAATCAAATTGCTATGTAGATGTTTTACAGCAACATGTACAAGGGGGTGTAAAGGGGGTAGAGCTTGCAAATGGGGAGGGAGGACTTGTAAGGGGACAGACAGGTAGAGGTTACATGCATTTGGGATATACTATACAGCATTCCATACACAATTTTCAAAATCAACTTTGTCATGATAGTAACAACAGACTGGATGAGGTATAGCTATATTAAAGTCTCAGCTTTAGTGTGTTGGGAATCACAATGAAATCTTTGTATATCGTCACCTACAGTGTAGACAGAAAAAAAAAGAAAAAAATGAAGTAAGGGGCAAGCACTCGTGAATATGCACTAAACAAAAGAAACACACTAGATGGGTATCACAAATTGAATAGGAGACAGCAAAGTCATGTTTAGGTCATGATAATCAATGTGATGACTTGGCATCAGCAGTTTATTTTCAAACACATTACTTCAATTCCTTGACATCAAACTTGTTGATCATATCATATTATATGAATATTCCACTGTGTGTGTGTGTGTGTGTGTGTGTGTGTGTGTGTGTGTGTGTGTGTGGTGGGGGGCTGAAAAGGGGTCTAAACACAAAAGTTTGATGAAAGATGTTGAAATTTCTTTCCTAACCTGTAAATTTTGCACTCCCAAAACACACAAAGATATAAGGTGAAAAAAACCTTTCAGTCCGTTACAGCAATTAGACTTTTTCTGGGACTAGTAATTTCAAAGCACAAAACCAAACATAATTAATGTGATGATGATCAATGAATTGGAAGAATACAAGCATTAACCTTAAGATCTTACACTGGGCAGGTTTGGTGGGCATGTGAGTTTTCTTGAATACACATATTCAACTTTCCCCTATGCAGGTTGATTTTTTAAGTGACATTTATACATTATATCAATGTGATCAAAAGTAAGAATTCATTAAAAATGAATGGCACCGCAAAGTAATATTGATGGAATCAGAGCATTCTCATTTCCCACTTCTTAACCTCCCCAGAACCAATACCCTTAAACTATCATTGACATCGTACATAAACAAGATACCCAAGGTGACAAGTGGGTTAATTATCAATGGTTTCCCAATGAAACAGATTACATAACTAAGTCTGGAAAACAGAAACAAATTTCTCTAGCCTTCCTGTGTGCTTACACATGCATCTTTCCTCCGTTTTAACTTACATTATCATGACACAAGTCTTTCTGGAGATTCAAACATGTATCACATGGCGCATCTCCATAATACCTTATCCCTTTTCGTGAAGACTCTCACTACATGTAATTCTTCTTCACAGAATGGTGGAGTTGATTTCTCCGTCGTATCAACTACTATCATCTTAAAGGGAAAGTACAGTATTGGCGGAGATGAGAATTGGGCTTTTAACTTTTTGCGAGATACCAAGAAAACACTTAGGAAATAGTACAAAGCATACCATTTTAAGAGGAATTCAAAGTTTATTTTATGAAAATCGGGTTTGGAATGACTGAAACATCCAAAAATAAAGTAAAACAAAGCGATCATAATAAAGTGTGGGTCCCACACTTATTAGAATCGCTCTGTTTTGGATATCTCAGCCATTTCAAAACCAATTTTCATCAAATAAACGTTGAATTCCTCATGGAATTACATGCTCTTTCATATTTCATAGGAGGTTTCTCATTATCTCACAAAAAATGTTAGAAACCTGAAATTAGGTCTCAACCAAAACTGTACGATCCCTTTAAATTGCAACCACAAAGTTACTAATAAGTGCCACATGAACGCTCACATATTTTAAGAGAACAACCAAATTTTATAACTAATTATATAGCATAATCACCACATATATATATATATATAAATTTTTCATATTCTGTATACTTTTATCTATAAATGATAATCATACATTAAAATACATAAAAAGAAAAAAAATGGGACAGACGACATGTCAAATACACAATTTCATGCAAGTATATCATACTTTGAACAGAGAGGCAAGTCCCCATAAAATAAATACTGCAATTACAGAGAAACCCTGATATAAGGAGGACGCTGGGATCAATAAATTCACCTCATTACAAACAATACCCCACTGTAAGCGAACTCGTTATAACAGGTTTTCCCTGTACTGCTACACTACAGAGTTGGAATTTTTACTTCATCCAGAACAAGAAGGTAAACTATCTCGTACATCTCAAATCAAAAAAAAAGAAAAAAAGAAAAAGAATAAATACATAAGTAAAGACATTGGAGATGGCATTTAATGCCATCCAACTTTACTACACATTTCCTTCTTTCCTTAGGCTAATTTTAGTCACTTCTGCTCCTTTTTTTTTCTCTTTTTTTTTTTGTTTCATAGCAGAGGTTTCTATTGATGTTCTGTGGCATATACAGAAGTCGACACCAAGCCACCTTTCTCCCGGGCAACCTTCGTGCAGCGACTCATGGGTTGCGACATCATGGTCTCTGGTATATGTCCAGAGGAGGAGTGTCCCAGGGTATAGAAAAAAGCAGCCACTACGTAGGGAATCCGGTGCGACAGAAAGCGACCAGCATACTACCACATCTACAGCTTGTAGCGGTATCCCTTTTAAGCGACTGAACGATCACAACCACCATGTAACTCAAGAGACGGCATAACATCACTGCAAAGATACAGTCTCACGAGCGCGGAAGTCCGATCCAGTACGCTGCCAGCTCTCAAAAAAGAGAGTGGCGGCTGGACATGCAAAAACTTGCAGGCACGACAACACTGACTGTCCCCAAACCGGGAGCACAAGTAATGCTTTGGATATCATGATCAAGTTATTGTCAATGAAGAGCATCCTCTTTATGTTTACATAGTCATGGAAAAGGGAAAAAAATATTGCTTTTGCCTGAATTATTTCCAGACAATAACAGCTAACAACCAAAACGTGTTAGAGTCCATTATACAATTTAGTCCACTTTTTTTTTAATTCTTCAGTGGCAACTTGCGGTTCATTCTTTCTTAGCATATCATTTTCTTCTGCTGTCAAAGGGAGGCTGGGGGTCAAAGTCCACCCATGATGATATTGTCCTGCGACTCTCGTAAGAACAGGCTGTCCTTCGACTGCGACTCCAGCAGCACCTGGCGGTCCTTGTCCGTGCCCGAGAAGTGGACGATCACGTCGGCGTCGAACTGCGATCTCCTCACGTTGATGTCGAGGAGCCCCGGGTTGGACCGGCTCTCGGCCAATCTGTGTGGGGAGAGGACGGTACAGAGAGTGCTGGTGTGAGTGATGGGGGTCTTGCTTTAACCTTTTGCCTGCTTTGAGTACCACTTGCAACATAAAATCCCACAGCCCCATACACACTGTCTAAAGATCTTAGCACAGAAAGGGTTACCAGTCACAGGGCATTACAAGCAATATTTTTCTACTTGCCCAAGTAAAATATGTATTTGGGCAAGGGGCCCCACACTTGTAGCAGACAAGTGTTTTTTTTTTTTGTTTATCTCACTTGCCGAGCAATGAGTTTTATTTGCCCTGGGCAAGCTGGAGAGTGGGTATGCCGGGTTTATAGTCACTTGGTCTAGTACAAGTTGGTCTAATTCCCAGATCGTCTAACACCCTTACAACTGAATGTGAACCCATTCATCTACACAGGATGAGAACATGTTGGACGAGACCAAATGGGTATTAGATAAAGTGAGATTAGAACAAGCCAGTATTTCCTAGTTTGCAGTACCCCAAGTGTGATACTAGCTATGCTGTGCCAAGTGAAGTGAAAACTGATTTTTGTCATTGTTTTTTCTCTTTCTTTTTTTTTTTTTCATTTCAGATGAGGAATATATTCACCACCTAATGCACAGATACAGTCATCCTATCGGGCGTCATACAAGATCAGCGTGATATCAGATCAGCAAGATATAAAGGTGTATGTTCACATTGGACACTAATGGATGGATTCTGTTTGTTTGTAAGATCTCCATCTTGCTTTGCTCTGATTTGTTTCCATACAGAATTCCTAGAAATATTTTGCACATCTCCTAGCCTGAGATCTTTCAACATTTTACACTGTACCTCTTTGAAAATATGATATGTCAGATGCTCAAATGTCTCTATTGCTATCTATGGACATTTTCCACAACACCAAATACTGATCAAGCTTTCTGTCCTTTAAACAATACCTGCACATGCGGCTGGAAGTAAAATGATGAAACGAGGTGACAGCACCCGGCAAGGATGAATGTTTAAACAGTCATCAAGTCATTCATGAGAATCAGTAGATCATGCACAAGCTATCATCTCTCCTCTACCATTAAGCAGGATATTTTTCGTGGCATGAACTTTTTGCAGATTGGAGCCAACAACCTTTTTCGCCACATGAAATTTTCGCGATTTGCCACTGGCATTCAACGCATATAGTGCAGACAAGAACTTTCGCGTGTATTTCAATTTTGCAAATTTTGGCTCTTGCTAAATTAAAATGCATGCGAACATTCCTCTTTATACTGTAATTCGATAAACGAATCACTTCTCACCAGAGGCAAGTGGTAGTTTAACAAATTTATCACTCATGGCTCTTACTCACAAGTATTGAAAGAATGTTATTCCTTAAAAAAAAAACAGAAACTGTAGATGACAAAGAGAAATCATTTTGCTGTAAACTTACTTTGAAAAGCAGTCATCTAGGTCCTCTTCTCCTCCTCCAAGACTCTGAAATGAGATAAAGAGGCAAAAATGGATGCAATACAAAGATTAGCTGATTCTAACTGATTCATGTAAATGTAACCCATACAGAGTACACAGTAATTCAGTGCTTTCTTGTCTTGTTTAGTTTTGGGTTGTTTGCCTGTTTTCAGGTTTGTTTGTTTTTTCTGGAAAAACATCAATCTAACTGCTTAATTCTAAACATAGAAATCCTTTTGGCCAGTATTTTTCACATTTTCATGAGACTATATCTTGATTTGTTCCCACCTCCCCCCCCCCCCCACACACACACACACAAAATAAAAATAATGAAGAAAAGGTGAAAATCTACTCTGCAGAAGGGGGTTTTATTTTCTGAAAGTGTAACCACTATTTTGATTTTTGATCACTGCAATTTACTAGAGACACATTTAAACTGCCAACAGTTGATGAGCTGTTGTCTGCAGTCTTCCAAAGTTGCTGCAAGTATTGGAAGTTGTTTGCAACTGGTGCAAGTAGTTTTTGTTTTATTTTGTCTTTGTTAGTTTGTTTTTTCCTTAATGGAAAAAGGATTCAATGTTTCTCCTGGTTTGCTTCTTGTAATATTGGGTCTAGATTGACATATGCAATAGATGACTTCTCCCCTGACCAAATCACCCGATTGGTGCAAATCAAATAAAGGTGAAAGTGCAAGAACTAGACAGAACTCTGTGACTAAGATGATGAATTTGATCTTGTCTCTGAGTCAGATATTTCACTGCATTTCCCAACTTTTACAGATAAACTCTTTAAAAACAATTCTCGGAGTAATGAGGGCATCAAACACATCTTAACTCTGTGACTAACATGATGAATTTGATCTTGTCTCTGAGTCAGATATTTCACTGCATTTCCCAACTTTTACAGATAAACTCTTTAACCCGTTGAGGACGAGTCCCGAGTATACTCGGGCAGGTGTCTATGGGAAATGTGTGTTGTAGCAAAATCAGTCCGTCCTCAACGGGTTAAAAACAATTCTCGGAGTAATGAGGGCATCAAACACATCTGAATGATTCTTTCCTTCAGCAAGTCCTCTTTACCATAAATGGAGATTACATCAACTTTGAGGAGAGACCCACTGAGAATGGGTCTCTCCAGAATTCATTTTCCCCCTTTTGGAACCCAACATGGCCAACGAGCGGAAGTATTTAGTTCCACATCCTGCGTCGACTCTATTGATTGCATCAGACGCATACTCTCCAAACACACAGGCACCGCTCGGCATTGGCTTGGCGCCAGTCGGCCTGCACCGCCCCGACAATGAATCAATGAATCACCCGCCGTCTTAATCCCCTGTCTTGAACGTGTGCCAACTCCAACCCCCTAACCCTAAGCTCCCCCTCCCCTCCCCCACACACACACATACTCTCATAAGATGTCTGCAATTCAAGGACCATACATTTTTTGCAGACCTTTTTCCTGTGTTATTCCTCAACACAGACAAAAATCCCCTACCAACGTCCTAATCAGTAAAGTATTGGAACAAACCTCTGCCTTAACATAACCTCCCCCTCACAACACCCCTCCCCCACCAGTATCTACCTTTAATTACACCATTCAAATGTTTAGTAATTTAGCACTCTATAAAAAGAAAAAAAAAAGATGAGAAACTAATAACATGAATATTTGTTTGGGGATACATCAAAATATTGCAGAAGTACCTCTGTCTATGACATCACAAACAAAGAGGGCATAACTGACACTGGCCCAGTGCGATACATTAGTTTTGAAAGCATCCACATTGGCAACCTACAGTGTGGCAATGAGGGAATAAAGTACTGAAAGTCAGATTTAAATTAGAAAAAAAATAAAGTTGTTAATCCTCTGATCCAATTGAGATACTGTAAAACACAATATTTCCGCGGCATGAAATTTTCGTGAATTGGAGCCAATGGCCTTTTTCGTAGGATGATATTTTCGCGAGTTGCCTCTAACATTCAATGCGTATATTGTAGACAAGAACTTTCATGTGCATTTCAATTTCGTGAATCTTGGCTCTCGCGAGTTAAAATGCACATGAACATTCCTTATTTTACAGTAGAATGCAAGACTCCCACACATTGTACTGCGTTCCTGATTAAAGCTTTGTGATTCACTCTGGCCTGGTCGCTTACCATTTCCGTCAGCGAGGTGGCAACCTGATCTACTTGTTTGTTGCTGTCCACCGGATTGTGGTGGTGGTTGTGGTGGTGACCGTTGCCGTTGAACACCAGCGGTGGGGGCCGATGCTTCTCTAGCCTGTGATTGGTCATCGTCGACGAGGGCGGGGCGGACGAGGATATCAGCGGTGTGTCGAATGAGACTGTTAATACTGACAGGGAAGAATCAGAAATAAAATCAGTCTCGTATGCTTTAGTGCCTGTGAGTCGCATCACGATGAGGCTACACATACTAATGCATGATAAAACAAACAAAAAGCCAGTTAAAATATGCTTTTATATCTATGATACATATCATAATTCTATGTACGATAGCAAAACTAACCTTCCACTGGTAAGAGTGCTACATAAGTACCTATATTATGTTGTATTGTATTATACTGCATTGTATTGTATTCCCCTCACATCAACGCTTCTTGTATTGAGCCACTTTTCACTGGAACAGGCTGACACATGATTGCCCTTCATCGACGGGGATACATACCAATTATTCAGTATTTCTTTGTTGTTTGTACGTCCATGATTTTTATCATGGCTACTGCTCAAAAACACTGAACAAATTGGTGTGTATATGCATCAATGAAGGGCAAATTATCAATCAGTTGCAATAACCATCACCTCTCTCTCTCTCTCTCTCTAATTAAAGAATGCATATGGTTTCTACATAGTTCTGATGCCGGAAGTGTCGGAAGAGCCACTTTAAGCGGAGGACACCATTCTGCAGGAGGAAGTTGCTAAGAATAGACATCAGAAACAGGCCAGATAGGGGGCGGGGGGGTTGGCGACCAAAAACACACGAAGGTCACTCTCGTCGCAGACGCCCCGTGGGGTTTTTTGTTGACACGCGGGGGTACAGGAAGGGCACGGAGTCGTTCGCGTCATCGTCAATTTGATGAGTCAAGGAGGGGAGGCAGACACCAAGAGTCGAATCATTCATAATAATACCCCCCCCCCCCCCCATACCTCTTGGGGCAGAGGCACAACAAAAGCAAATAAAGGAAAACAAATTAATGGGAATCTATTCCCCCCCCCCCCCCCTGTCACATTTTTGTGCTGTCACTCAAAGACCTATGTATGTGATATAGTCAAGCTTCATTTCAGGTAGTGAGGCTTACTTGCAAGACTTTTCATGAAAATATATCACTATCTATTTACGAATTTGACTACCTTGTGACCCTACAAGAAAATTGACCCGGGCAGCCAGTTGTTGCAAGACCTTCGAATGGTCTCCATAAGAAAACAAAAGACAAATAAACAGAAACATTTTGATATTTGTTTAACTTAAAAACAAAATGGAAGAAGAAAAACACTCCCAGGTTGAACTTACATTGTTAGCTGCTGACATCAGACCCAATATCAATTTAATTTCTAAATATCCAAGGCAAAACTAAACCATAACTGAATTGCTTAAGCCCATGATTTTATTCTTTCTCCTAAAATCTTCACCAGGCATATATTTACTTGCTAAGGGTATTGCCCTGTTTTCATGGCTACCCAGCCATCTTACATTTGTATGTTGACTTGTATTCACAGTCTGTGAAGGCCTGTGGTTAATAAGACCTTTCATCCAGTAGATCCATTGGTGTTGTTGCTGCATTTGTATGTGTATCGATGCCTAAATATCCCCTTACTGGCACTTCTTGAAGGAGCCTAAATTCACACCTAGGAAAACTGAGCACAAATCTGATGTCACATGGTCACAGGTTGGCGGGTCCCATCCACTGTGGCACCCAGTGCTTCTTGTTATAGCACTACAGGGAATACACCCAAGCAGAAGATGGCACGAGCGAGAACTCACCCTTTGTGGGTTTTGGAGGGGGCTGTAACGTGGGCGGTGTTAGCGGAGAAGCACCCGATGACCAGTAGCCCTGGCTGGAACCATTTAGTGACGAAGGGGTGGAATCTGGGGTGCATCCTGGAATGGCTTGAGGGGCTGATTTTCTGTGTGGTGATCCTGTGCAGCACAAGATGGGGTGGGAGGCAATAATGCAGTGAATTTAGTGACAGTGCTTTTGAGAGATGTAACAAAGATGAAAATCAATACAACATGGCAGAATTACTGAATAATTTTCTCTGACACCCAGAGCTGTTTCCACTGTGATCTCTTGAAATTAACACATCTAGGTTATGAAATAATTGACGATTGAGAGCTTGTTGGAGAATATATGAGGCACTCAGAATTCACCAAGATAGCTTACTTCCAGTCCATATATAGCTCTAAACATTTTTACAACATAATGGGTTGTGATACATGGCATACACATATGCCAAGAGACATCCTACACGTATACAGCGGACTCCCATTATGATGAAGTCCTTGGGACCAGCAGTTTTCTTTCGTTATATCGAAATTTCGTTATAGGCAAACAAATAAAAAATAAAAATACATAGAGTGGATAATGTTGTGACCCGAACTTTTACTTTGTTGTAATCAGAATTTCGTTATAACCGTGTTCGTTAAAACGGGAGTGCCCTGTACTGAACAAACGCTGAAATGCTCATGTGTTCACTGTAGAAAACTTGTAGAAAACATAGGAACATGATAACACAGTGCTTCTTGAAACAGGCCGACCCCGCCTCCTACAGCAATGGCGACACCCACCTGTCTCCGACAACGAAAATTCGCTCAAGTCATCCGACGTGCTGTCCTCTCTCTCCTCGTTCGAACCGGTGCTCGTCTTGTCCGTCCGGCACTTCTTCCAGTTGTCGTAGGCGATGTTGAAGGCCTGCGCTACCGTCAGGGTCAGTGCCTCTGCCTACGGTAGGGGAGAAAGTGGGAATAAATTGAGAGTTACTGAGTAATGCTCCTAAAGGGAAGGAGGCAGTGGTAATGGTACAAATCTGCTACATTTTGTGAAGACAAGAAAAAATCAATGAACAAAATAGTGTTTGTCTTGTATGGTAATGTCAAATCATCTGTGTTAGCAACATTTTTGTCAAACTGTTTCATTCAACTTGCAATACATTTGAGGTAAATAATTGAGGACTACGTAGATTCCCAAAGAGAGAAAAGAAAAGGTATGTTTGTGAAATTTTACTTTTCTTGATGCTCACAATTTTCAAAGTCATCAATTGTTTGTTGTGTTTTCTTTTTTCAATAGCAACATGGCCATTTTTGTGCGTGTATGTATATGCGTGTGTAAACTAACCTTGTTTCTTTCTCTCCCCCACCTTCCATAAACTTATTATTATGATTTTCAAAGTATTGAAAGGATAGTTCACAATCAAGTACCCTGCTTTCAAAAATAAGAATCTTAAAAAAAAAAAAAAAAAAAAAAAAAAAAAAATATATATATATATATATATATATAAACATACATTATATTGAAAAGGATTAATGCTTGATCCTCATGTTTGCTTTAAGCTTTTTTCTTTTTTAGTAAATGTAAAAACCTGCCAAAGGACTACACAAAGTATCTTTGAAATTCAACACTGAGGCCATAACCTGTCACACATAAGAAAAGCAGTGATAAAGAGTGCACAGGAACTTCCTGCCCTTTCTTTGAGATTTGAGGGCACCATACCTGGTCTTCTTCCCCTTGGAGTTGCTTCTTTCATGCAAAATAGATTAACTTTATTCTTTGCTACATGGAAAATCTCATTACAAGATGCCCAACAGGAAGTGCAGAGCACAGTTAACATCTTAATGAAAAGCTATCAATGCACACATAACTATTTATTCACTTCTACTATAAAGAGGGAAGATTTGAGCGAAGGCCAAAATTTGTTCCTGTGAGTACACCGATGCACCTGTTTAATCTTTGAGTTGTCTCTGAGTCACTTGGAAGAGGGCCTGTCAAAGCGTTCAGTATTGTCACATGTCGGCAAAGCACGCATTGCCTTTCCAATCTCCGATTCTGTCCGTTATCTGCTCTGTGAATGTCATTTAGAGAATAGCCTCAGTGCCCCCCCCCCACCTTTTTTTTTTACTTTATTCTTCATTGTGCACTCGGTCTTGCTAGCTTCATGTTGAATTTACAAATGTAATACTCTTTCCTTTAAAAAACACACATTTCTTGTGCATTTGTGAAATAGAACAGAAACTTTTATGCATGCAATTTCTTAATATAACTGAATAAGACTCCTATCAGAAAGCAGACACATATGGCATGAATGACGAACTAGCAAACTTGCCACAGAATCAACACCTGAGCAGTCTTAGTTTTGTGACAGGGTTAATGTACTGACCATTGTAAATTTTGGAACACGAATACACACAAGTGCTTCAAGCCTTTTACAATGACACACACTGCATGCACATTTTCATACTGTATTGTGCAAATAATGTGATTAAAGTTCTCGTCTCTGGACAGTTTGATAAATATTTTCGTGTTTCTTCCCAAGTTAGTACAGATTAAATCATCTTCTTTTTTTTTCGTGCGTTTGAGCAAAATATGCAAACCTGGCACACTGTTGACTTGAATCGGGCATGTGAATGTGGCATATAAAGAGTTAACAACTTGAAAGGTCGAAAGCAAAACTATCACACAGCAGAAATCAGCCACCGGCACTGGCCACCACTAATGGCTTTACACTAACATTATGAGCCATTACAGATAGAAACTTAACATTGACGTTTCAAGCTATATCACTAAGTCATTACTGTCTGCATTCATATGGCTGCTACCAAGTTTACAACTTATAATGATTCAAGAAGTAAGCACATCAATTAATAGAGACTATAATAATGATGATTAAACTATTTTAATAGCTTTAATAACTTGTGTGACGTTGGCAACTGGTGTGACGTAGAACCTGAGAAGTAGAGGTCACCTTGAACTCTGCAGTTGTTGATTCCACAGCGTGCAAACGGATGTAAACAAGAGTAGCGATGTGACCCTAGTAAATATTATGGTTTTTGTACCTGACGTTACCTTCTGTAGGGCATTAAACTGCAGGTGTATCGTCGCGGTTTAAACATACGGGGCAATGTTCGAGATAAGCTGCTATACATGTACATAGCTTAGAAAGATAATGCACGGAAGAACCTTCTTAATGGAAGGAGGATATTTAAGGACATACATTGATTTTTTTTTTTTCCCCCTCAGCGACCAACAAACTCAAACCCTGTTTCCTGACAAATTGTAGAACAACTAATTTATCGGCGGACAAGGTTTTCTTCTGACTTTGAATTTTATTACACGGCCGTCTTCTCGCCCACATGTTGTCTTCATTAGCAAGTCACATGAGTAATCCAAACAATGTGGTCTTATCTGGTTTCAGATCACATCTTAGACTTGTGTAGCCCACCAAATACACCTGCATACTGTTGCTACACATACATCCTTAATATACATTGTAAAGCAGGCAGGATGGATGATAGCATTTCTATGGGAAGTGTCTTTGTTTTGGGGTTTTGTTTCGGATCCCCCCCCAAAAAAAAAAAAAAAAAAAATACAAATACAAATACAAATGAAAATAAAAAATGATGCATTTGCAATATTAGGCTTGATCAGATTGGTCACATTTGACTCACAGACATATTCAGCACTTCAGGAGAAAAAGACGATGTAAGTAAATTTAATGAAATGCTTTGTCTTTAACTTCCCAAAGCTACCAACAAAGGGAGGTAGTGTAATGAAAATACAAATAATATTTATACACAGCATGCCAATCTTACACTTAAATATTAACTACAAAGAACGTACGAAATGCCCAAAAAGTTATGGAGAGGCTACGGGAAGAACTGCAAATTGCTAACAAAATGTATCACTGCTATGATCGAGGACTGAAATAATGGGTACATGATGACATACTACATTGCAACCCAGTTTTTAAGCATCATCAAAAGGTCGTGAAATGCGAGTCGCAGACCCCGTCGTAGCCAATGATTACGAGCCAGACGGGATCCTTGCAAAATGTGTTCGTGTGATGGGTCGAGACGGCCAATGATTAAAGCTGCGCATGGCTGCGTCCACGGAGATGACGATTTGGAAACGCATCTCATGTGTCGGTCTGCTCTTTCAATATCCATTACAATGATACTTGGACACACACACGGAAAAATGATCAGTAAAGGTGCATATCGCACTTATTCCACACTTCTGCATGTCGCTCTGTTTATCAGGCCATCTAGTAATCTATACCAGCAGCCACTTAATCAATCATCCAATCTTGTTAACTTCCTACCTACTTAATATACCCAGTGCACTATCTCGCTATGTTTCTAACTTCCTATATTCTATCTATCTATCTTTCTACCTATCTTCTGTCACATAATCTCTCTATCCATACATGTCCATCCACCTACGTTTTTATGATCACTCTACCTTTTTTTCAGAATCTGTGTGCGCACTACAATACAATACAATACAATACAATACAATACAATACAATACAATACAATTTGGGTACTTACAACATGCATGGCGCTCTTGAAACAAGTAAACATGTATCGCAGCGCTTCACAGATTTTAATGTGAAGCACTAAATGTGAAGCACTACTATGGAACTAAACACATACAGAATTAAAGGACAAGTCCACCTTCATATCCCCATGTGGATTGAGTGAATGCAACAATACCAGTAAAACACATCAGTAAAAGTTTGGGGAATATCGGACAATCCATTCCAAAGTTATGAATTTTAAAAGTATATGCGCAATCACTGCTGGATGAGAAGACTACTACAGTGTATGATGTCACATGTGTACAACGATACAAGGAATACAAAAAGAGAATTTCACAAAACTTTACTTTTTGAATAAAGTACACATTTCTTCGGCTTGTTACTGACGTATGTCAAGGGTAATATTATTCCCCCTGCCTTCTGAAAGAGAGAAGTCGAGTGTTCTTTTGTTATGCAAGAAAAGTGAAAATATGTTGAATTTTCTTTATACTTTCTTTATATCGTTGTACACATGTGACATCACAAGGTATAGTAGTCTTCTCATCCAGCCGTGACTGAGCAGAAACTTCAAAAATTCATAACTTTTATGCGGATTTTCCTATTTTCCTCAAACTCTCATTGATGTGTTTTACTAATATACAATTGTAGCTGCATTCACACAACCCACCTGTCTATGAAGGTGAACTTGTCCTTTAAATTGTCCGGATCATGACCGCTTACCACTTTTCGCTTGCCGCACAGATAGGCGTGGCACTCAAGGACTTCTGTTCTGAAGTGACACGAGATGAAGCCGAAGACCTTTTCGTTGTTTTTGTCCGCTGTACAGTACGATATTCTGTGGGAGAAAGGGTGGAGAGAAAATGTGCTATTATCCAACAATGCAACGCAAAAACACGATTTGCCAGATTTTCCTGATGTAAAATCAATTTAGAGGCTTAATAAGATGAATAGAAACAGAGTTGACTCCAGAAAAAAGTTTTCATTAGACAGGCAAACGAGTAGAACATCAATGCTTTTACGAGACTAGTCATTTACAAAAACATGGCATCAGTCATCCGTCCAATTATGATGTGCCAAGATCCACGAGTATGGGCCAATGGCTGACTGTACGCAAATTGAAGGAACGTGCCAAAGTGCCTGCGCTTGTAAACACGAGCGCACCACCTCATCCTGGTTTAAATACACATAACAATTTGCAATGCATTTGGCATATATCCCCATACTTGCTTTACTAAATTTCATCACTGCGTAGCAGCTTCATTTATACAGAGTTGTGTACCATTTGGTTCTTTGACTATTGAACTCATTGTTTGATTTTGAGAAGAGAAATTATTCACCAGCACTAGGGGTTAATAAATGTCATTATGATGGTGAAAATACCAGTAGGCCTACTGCTTCACTGCCTGTAAAGACCAGAGAATTTTAAGCTGTCTGTGTCTGCAGCCAAACCTCAATTCTACTGAGGATACATGGTTATGTTGACAAGGGACTGAAGGGAACCATGCCATTGCAAACTTCACTCACAATCATAATAATCCCCAAGTATTTCAGGGAATGTTTGCCCTCATCAAGTGGCACTATCCCTGAAATGGCAGAGAATTTAGGATTCTTTTTACAGCACAGCAAGGCACGCTATGTCATGGTAAAACACGGGGAGATGGTCTCATGAATATTTTGTAATTAACTTATTACGTAAGCTTGCAACAACTCAGTTAAGAAATTCCAGAAATACAACCAAGATTCAGAGAAGACGCTTTGTAGATGGGGATGACTGTAACTTTTGATGGCGTACACATACTCATGATGTGCACTTTTTTGCTCAACAACAACACAAGGACACGTGGTAAGCATTACATGTACATGTAACATTCACACCAACACTTTCCCCCCATGGGTTGTGTTGCACCCTAATCCCAAGGGAGCAGTCGGTACAGATCCCTCCCCAAATCCTGCAACTCCACAACCCCTAAAGAAGTACGAAAGAAAACATCAAATAATTTTCTCCTGATAAAAACATTTAACCCGTTGAGGATGAGTCCCGAGTATACTCGGGCAGATGTCTATGGGAAATGCATGTTGCAGCGAAATCAGTACAACGTTGTACGTCCTCAACAGGTTAAAAAATATACAAATTGTGCATGTGTCACACAGATGCCAGCGGCAGTCATACAGAGAACCCCTCACCTGTGTATCGTGATCTCTTCCAGATCCTCGTTGGTCTCGAGGTCGAAGGGTTTCAGGGAGGTCGGTGTGACCGTCAGGGCAACCTTGCGGACCTTTCCCGAACCGTACTTTGCCTGCAAAGACATACAGAGAATTTACCAACATCACTGGATGTGCTGCAGGGGAGATGCCGCTTGGAGCTATCACAAACTCCAAACATATGTTGACAAAAAAAAAAGGATTACTTTCTTCCTGTTTTTTTTTCTCCTCTCCACCACTCTCAAGAGAAGAAGAAACAAAAGTTACGTTCACATGCAGTTGCCAAACTTGAAGTTTAGGTCGAAAAACTTCACTGTCAATGATTAGCTCCACTCGTGAATTCACGATGCAGGTTCACACGTGCACCTAAACTTTAAGTTACAACTTACATTGTATGAGCGAAGTATTCAAGACTGCTGGGGAAAAAAAAAAGATTCAACTATTCTTTAGAAAGTGAACGTTTGCATCTCCAGCCTGTAGATCTAATCAACTGTACCAACTAGGTAAAAAGGCAAAGCTGTCACACAAAATTCGTATTAGGTTTTTGTTGCAAGGATTATGGATTTTCTTTTCATATGGATTTATTTCTAAGACAGGATGTGCTCTGCAAATTTCAAGGAAATAGAAGTATCAATTTCACTATCTAAAGCTGCACAGTACATACATGTATCTGTGATTCGTTGTTGTATTCTCAAACACACGCGAGGGAATTTTTTTTTTTAATCTATAAATACCTGGTAAGTACTCTGTATGAGTTTAATATTCATATCTGTACTTTCAGGAGTAAGGCTACAGCTGTAGGAGGGGTAAAAAAAAAAGAACAAATGAACACATCAAAGCAAACAAACCATCATACAGGTACAATGTAACATAATGACAATGCGAAAAGAGTCTGGGACAGAAAATGCACACGAGGCATTGTGCATTGTACATTGTGCATTTTTGAAATTCCAGTCAGTAAATATCAAAATAAAATTCCACTTCAAATATGCAGAATACAGCACATTATAAACTAAGCACTAAGAGAATTTAACAAGCAACAAACAAAAGCCTATTAAGATCAACATGAATGAACACTGACTGGGTGATGGGTGGGGAAAACCAAAATACATTATATTTCCTGCATGACTGGGTCAAGTTTTAAGAAATTCTTTCCTCTGCTACCAATCACACTACATTGTCATACCAGAGTACATTATCTGCCAACAAATATTAAAGAAGAATTTACAGTGTCAGCCTTACAATACACAGACACCACTCTGCCTCAGGCATCGCTTTAAAAGCTGAGCTCAACGTCAAATACAAATATTCTATGTAAAGCCACTATTCTGTTCATCATGTCTCCCCCCCCCCCCAAAAAAAAAAAAAAAAATCTTTTCTTTTCTTTTTACTGTTTTTACATTGCCAAGTACTTTGTACATTATTCTGTGCTTAACATGTTCCTCATTCTTACCATACACACTGTACCTTAATTCCAGCTCTGCTCATATGTAAAAGAGAAAAGAATTCACCACGCTACGATGTCATACGGTTCAATTTCGTTGACAAAATTGTCATTTTGTGATGAAAGGGACCATGATGCAACACTTGGCGCCCCATACTTATCTACCAGCTTATCCTCAAAGTTAAGGATCATCGTCTGAACAAAACTAATGACTAGTTCCAAATTTGCTCAATGCTTCATACATCTTGCAACCATGTGGTGGTGGCACCGTTTTCATTTTATCTATGTGTACATGTGTGTGATTTGAATCATAGAGGAAAACACAGAAATAATGGATCGAGTGGGTTTGTGTTAAGTTCCCATCAAAATTAATCATCCAATACACATTCCACAGTGTAGAGCTCTTTGATCATTTGTTAATGAGACAGACTGCATACCAGCCTAAATGCAATGGCTTCCTTGCAAGGCTCAAGTTATTGAATGTTGGTTTAATTATAGATTCAATGTCAGGATCATCATCTGAACCTAACTAATGAACAGCCCCAAATATTTGCTCTACATATTTTGTAGCTTGCACCTTACAAACACATGTTGGCACTGTTTTCATTTATCTTTGTGTACAATGGAGGAAAACATAGTAATCATGGATCGGGTGGGTTTGTGTTTTAAAGCTCACATCAAAATTAATCATCCAAACACATTCCACAGTGTAGCTTTGAACATTTGTTAACGGGACAGACTGCATACCAGCCTAAATGCAATGGCTTCCTTCCAAGGCTCAAGTTATTAAAATGTTGGTCTAATTATAGATCCAATTTCAGTTCATGGCTGGTGGTTACTGACAGCATTAATGCACTTCTATGTTACATATTGAAAAAGTAAAAAAAAAAAAAGTGTGAAACCTTCTGAAAGGACATGTGACCCCAAGCAGAAAGTCATTCAAAATCACAGCATTAGGTTTAAAAGCAATTCTACACCTCTCTCTATGTCCAATTTCCACAAAACTTTTCACCATTGCTTGCCTAATTCTGCTCTGTCCATAAAATATACTCAGCAGGCAACTTGCACATGGCATGACAATGCACTTCACAGGCCAACCAAATTGTTCATTGGCTAGTGACTTTGAGAGTATCAGACATAATATGTCTTTTGATGGCCAGAGTGGAGTAGAGTTACCGGTACGTGGAGTGCTGGAAAGCAGTTGAACTGGAAGGAAGACCCAGGTATTATGATATGTGCAATCCTAAATTGCAGATTCCTTTAAGTGTAGGCTACATGCACTGGAAGCACGCACTTATCCCCCTTGAAGCCTCTTGCGAAATTTGGGGAAAACAAAAACCAAAAAGAAGATAAAACAGCATCGACGTCTGTAAAGGAGGTTAAGAGGTTCACCTAGAGGTGACTCGCGCATACATGATGATGAATAACGCAGGCCCCAAGAGTGATATCCTAATCTTTCACCCGGAAGATGGGGGGTGAGTGATCACACAACTCGGTGAGATGGATGTGTGCTAGGTACAAAATAATTTGCACTTTTATAGCTGCTGCCACAACAAAACCCAACTCTTTGGAACCTCACACTTGATCTTAAACAAGCTGCTGCTGCTGCTAACACGTGCAAAACCCTGATTAATGATTACACACCCATGTTAATATTGCTAAAGATATAGTCAACCTCCCCTACTTTGTATGTGTGTACCAGTACATGTAGTTTGAATTCAAAGAGACCAGAGAAAATCCTTCAACTTACTTGAGTTTTGGCTTTATATACACGTCAGAACTAACTCATTTTTTATTTTTCACTCAAAGTAAAAATTTTCCTCGACTTAGCCAATTTTTAAAACTTGTGTGAGATTGACTTAATCATGGGAGAAGAAGAAACGATGCCTAAAAGACGTAAAGGTCAGTTCTTGGTTCAAAGTGTGCAAGTACTGTATTGTTTGTACGATACAGTGTACATCATTATAGTTACGCTGAAATCCACACCTTTAATAGTACTTTAGACATTCTCACCAAAATCTATTAAATGCAACAAACAAAATCTTTCTCTACCTTTCTTTCATTCAATGGACATGTATACACCTTCTATCCTATCATATTGTCAGTATGATTTGATTATAATATATATTTCTGATGACCACTCTGCACTGATCCAACGCAATTACCACAGCACATTGGCATTATGTATTGTTTCTGTGACTATTTGAATACCTGATCAATTTATGATGGAATAAGGAATCAAAAAGGATTCCTTAATTGCTGTCCATCAAAACATCCTTAAGCATAGAGATTGTCAACTCAAAAGAGTCAAAACATCCTAGATGAATTTTATGCACAGAGATCGATAACGCAAAAGAGTCAAAACATTCATGTTATCAATAAGCATACACGAAAGTGGGTCTGAAAACAAACTTGATAGCACTGGAAACTCTCATGTAAAATAAATAGCCGAGTTTCAGAGTGTCCTTTTTCAGCCACACAACATTTATCACTGGTGAGCAAAAGAGCACTGTGCAAAGATGATCATTTTCATTCCTTCCTCAATTTTGTTTAGTTTGTGGGTAAATGTAAATGTATGAGCATGACCTTTGGTTGGAATTTTCAAATATTTGCTCTGAGATTGTAAAGATGCCAGAACTCTGAGCCTTTGCACACTGGTAGTTTAGTGGACCCGTATAAAGCACAACACAAACATCATATAAGGGATAACTGGAGGGAGGGGGCGGAGACAGAATAAAAAAAAGGACAGTAAAAAGGTTTCTCAAACTCAATTCACACAATGATGCTAACATGCCCCATCCCGCAACTGCTCTAATATTGCACTGGTTCAATACCGTACTAATAGTATGATAGGAAGAATAGAAGTGGGATCTGGTGCAAATCCGACATACCCGATGGATTATCTTCTTGATCGCGTCCGACGTGTGCGCCTCGTCATTGGGCATGTTGACGATCTCCACCCCGAGGTACTTGACGTAGAACGTGACGCCCTCGACCACCGGTTCGTGAGACTTCTCCCAGTCATCTTGGAACTCTGCGTAGGGGGGCGGGGACAGAAATGAAGTACGCCATTAATTCAATGGTACTACAGTCATAATCACCAGTTAGAGATAAATACTTTTAATGTCCTATCTGACTGAGTAGCTGAGCAAATTGCATGAACAATAAAGTCGTTTGCTCCCTATCTATTAGTCTATATAGACGATAATTAATGCTTGAGATCTGTGTCAAATGTGGGTTTACACATGCTGATAGGCCACCAAAGTGGAATTTACTCTCTTAAACTTGAAGCCTAGTTGGACACATTGCAAACTGTACTAGTATCATTTTCAAGCGAGCAGTTTTAAGAGCAGTGAATGTAAAGATAAGAAAATCCTATAGTTGATTTGTGAGCAAAAAACCTAGATCTTGCTCCAAAGTGTTTTGACAAAAAATCTGCAATTAGTGAGTGTATGATGATAATGTTCATACACTTGTAATTGAACAACTACAGTGTATGCATTGTTACAGCTTGTATCAATTTTGTCCCTTCACATGTCCAGGCACTCAACTTTTTAATTTGCTATTAAAGCTTTATCGTTTGCATCTAGAAATCCACACACACTTATACCCCTTTCATAAACTCAATAATGCGGATAATATCCGCAACATTTGGTCGTAAAATCGGAGCGGGAAAAGAATAATGCGCTTTATTTCGACCCTTCTATTATCCGCATAATAGCAGCATCGTGACCAGATTTGGAGTTTATGAACGCAAACCCAAATAATGCGGATAATTGCCGGGGTGCGGTCAAACGTCACCTGTCTTTCCCGCAGGAGGGACGTGTGCAGTCACCATGACGATTATCCACCTTTTTCAGGACGGGCGCTCGTAAAAATAATGCGGATTATTTTCAGAGTTTGTGAACGCATTTTTTATTGAGTTGTCCGCATTATTCTTATGCGGATAATAGGAGGATGAGTTTATGAAAGGGGTATTAATCTGGTTGTACAGTTAGCAAGCCATTCAGGTGTAGCAATGTGCCTCAGTCCAAAGGCATAGACCATAACGACATACTGGGGATTTGGGGGATTAGGTAATCTATCTAATCTTAACAGATATATTAAACCGATTTCCAGACATCTCGATCTGAGCCAAATAGTAAAGAATTCACTGTAAGGGTTAAACCATGCTGCCGAAGGCCAACGTGTGTGGAATTCCCTGCCCCGCCCACTTCCTTTTCGTACACTAGAAACCAGGTACTGTATTAATGATATCGCACTACGTTCTTGGAACTTATCACAGGGACAGCCAGGGGTACCATCAAAACTACTTGATTACGTACCAGTAGTATTTTCTACAAGGTGATTAAGTTTTTATCGTGTTCTTCTTCCTTTTTCTCGGGGGGGGGGGGGGGGGGTCATATGGTTATAAATACACATCGGATGTGGTACAGGTGGAGTCCTCATGGGGATCACGATTACATAATCCTTTCCGAGATGCGTTGTACCAGTGAATATTGAGAACGATACTCAGGACATGAAAATTGCATCAACGACTGATGTAAAAGTGTAGTCTAGGTAATAAAGAACACCAGTGCCGTACATGTCTGACATGACAAAGAAAGTGCTTGAAATTTCAGGCAAAATATAGGGAATTCAAAAGAAATAATCACAAGGGAAGGCAACCATTAGATTAATAACTCGATGCTAAAGGCATCAAAATGCATTCTGTCAAGGTCTTTTCACAAAATTTGCTCCTGAACCAAACTGAAAAGGAGAGAAAAAAAAAGTACTCAAGCTCATCCAATAAACCCATAGATCCAATATTGTTGATTCAGTTCATTCCACTGATCAAGACTTTGCAAAAACTTATAGGACCTATCCATTTCATTTGTTGATTCAGAAAATCAAAAAAGACAGGGAAAAAAAGTTTTACACACAAGTTTCCCCCAAGTTCTACTCCAAGAATGATAGTGAAAGCAGTGAAAAGCTTCAAAAGGTATACAGAGTCATGCAGAAAACACTCTGGAGGCAGTTCACATGACAGGCACATGCTCACAAACACTCATGCAATTCTGTTCAAAGGGCATGGATGTATACTTTGAATTATTTTGTCACAGTGGGCATTGGTTGCATTTCGGTGAACCCTGCTGGTGTAGATCAGTGACGAGTTCTCACAGTTATTATCATTATTATTCCGGGCACACATGCCCTGAATGCTTGTCACAAAACTTTTTTTACATACTGTACGCGACCTATGCTGCAAGGGTGTTGCTGCTACACATATGTACATGTATCCACTACGTGTGGCGGCAACACTATCACAGGCACGTCAATGAGGGAGCAGCAAACATAAAACAAATCTCACGGGGAACTGTCAGCGTTGCTTATCGACAGTCATTTGGGATATGGGGGGGGGGGGGGGGGACTGGTGAAGATGATGCAATGTTCTGTTTACATGAGATGTCATTTCTCTCTCTTCCCCCACTTTTCCCCCACTTTCCCCATATGCCTCTCTTCCTTTCAAAATCCAGGAAGTTTTCAATTTGATTCGCAAACGTCATTACCTCCCCCCCCCCCCCCCCCCCCTTTGGGCTGGGTGGCTCACTGGTTCAGTATACCTACACTATACTCCCAAATTAGGTCAAACTACCGAGAGAAAAAAAAAAAATCTCTGCTCTCTGACAAGGAAAGGCCTTGTCACTGGGTAACCATCCTGCATCGCCTGCGGAATATCTCATCTTTGATACTATATTTGGGACACGTGGAGGACATCTACAGCTCACCATTTTTGTACATGTATGTTTTCACACTGTAGGGCACCTAATCGTACAATTTACTGAACACTTCTTCATAAAGAGCTTGACAGAAATAGGACCAACCAACTCCCCCATCTAGAAATTCAACCGAACAATGTGTAGCTCTTGTTGGGCTTTCCTGCTTCACATTGTCAGATAAATGCCTACAACTTTACAGTTTATAAAGGAATTAGAATGTAAAGGTTGTGGTATGATGAACTGTTTTTGCTTGTATAAGAACTGCAGTCTAAAGAATAAAAAACACACACTCAAAGTTAAAAACATCACACTATTTGGAGTTGCATGGGAGAGAGATATCATAGATTGCAAGCTACAATAAGTTCGCAACTTCACAACCCTGTACGAAGCTTGTAATAATCACGGCACGGGTACACCATGCCCTTTTTCAATGGTGCCGAAAAGTTCCAGAAATGCAAACTTGTCAAGAGAGAAGGGAGGGAAGGAGATTCTGGCATTGTGGCTTACATGTACCCCATCCCTCCCCTCCCCTCCCCTCCCCTCCAACATTAACCCCCCCCCCCCCCCCCCCCACAAAGTGTACACTCAAGGCACAGATCAATGATACATACACTGTGTACATTGTACACCAGTTAATAGTCTTTCACAACATACATAATGTACCTTCATGCTAACTTGCTGTAGTAAGCAGAGTAATTCTATCCCAACAATGCTTACTCATAAAAACATGACCTTTATCGATTTCCACTAATTATTTCTAGAGATGTTTTATAGGGTAAGGAGAGGGTACTGGAGGAAATGGAGCCTCAATCAGGGATTGGATTGTAATGATATGACCTCATCCATCAACACACTTTTAAACTATCATGCTAATAATATCATACCATACCATCACGCATTTAACCTCTGGGGAGTCTAATAGGACTGACCTCCATTCAACACTAACTATCATCCATTTACACAGACTTTAATGGATTACGCATTGTTTGGCAATGACTTGTGCTTTTAACCAATTGTAGCTCCATTGAGGGGATTCTTAATCTTGGTTCTACTTCCTGCTTTTTACATTACTATATGATTCTCAGTTCCTGCCACACTACAGCAATATACGATCTTCTCGTGACATGACTGATTACAATCCCACATATCATCAACGACCTTATTGCACAGGTCAAATAAAGTTGGTCAACTCTTTGAATTTCAGTTACTCCTCATCCCTGCACTATATCACCCAATTTTCACTCCATTTTTCCCTTACTACGCACATCATTTCACAAAATAATACATCTGCCCACTCAATCGGTATACATTTTTATTGATACCACAAATAGTCATTGCATTCTTAAAGCATTCTTTGCACCTACACTGTAAGCTGAACTATTGCTTTAAGACTATAATGTACACTGTATGCACATACTGTACATTTACAGCTTGTACAATGTGCAAACATCCCCATATCTCCTGCTTGTATCTCCCCCCCCCCACCCAAAAAAAAAAAAAAAACTAGATCTACATTGTGAGTCCATATGATTTAAATGCATCCCATTAACATGTACATTGAAGAATTGACTTTTGTCTTTTGCAGAAATTCTTCAACACGTTTTAAAGGGAACAATTGAAGGCATACTACATCTATACAGTACAATCACCAAATTACTTTTGGAAGTATGTAATTTGAGAATAGAATCGGAAACTGTAGACTTTTCTCTAATACCGGCAACTAATCACCTCAAACCCCTTTCTCTATAAACAATAAAAGCATACACGATTTAACATTCATCAACGTACTTTGGAAGAATGTAATTTGAGAATAAAATGGGGAAACTGAAGATTCCTTTAATAGCTAACAATCTCAGATCTCCCCCCCCCCCCCCCGAAAAAGTCCCCGAAATTACATCCAAGTGTACAAATGTATGATAATATACTGTATGGGACTGTACTTTAGAATCCTAAAAAATGTAAAATCAGTTTGCAAACACAATTACCTGTGACAGGTGCAAGTTATGTGTATGAGAGACTCAAGCTTATCTCAGAAATGATCTATAATTGCCTAGCTACCAATGCATGCATGCTGGCATTCACATGGCACGGTGCACAGCAAGTCTGAACTGTATTCTGTTTCTTGGCTCCCTACCAAACCTCTCCTTTCGCCTGCACATTTTTAACTCATTGTTGCATCTTGAATATTCTTACATATTGCCTAGACTGTTATGTTGTTTTTCGTTCTCAAAACATGCTATTCTAATATTACAAACATTCTGATACAGACCAACACAAGCTGATGTACGTGTACCATGTACGGTCTCCTTTCCAAGCTGGACATTCCAACTTTTAATACACAAAAGTGGTAAAGTCAATACAAAAGCTTGAAATTTATACAAAATCAAATTGCGCATATGATTCCTACGCATAACATGTACACTATTAAAGATGTACATGTCCCTTGCGGTTGATACTTTAATTACTGGTATATCTTTATTCATAAAGAAAACAAGGTTCCTTCTGTGACTGATTCACAGGAATATTCTGCAGTGTATGTGTCATGGATACCATTTTGAACTGCTGTACAAGGAGAGAAACATAACACCACACTTCAGTTCATAGAAAAATGGATCACTGGTGGATTGTGAAAGTGAACACAAACCAGGATGAAAAGAGTTTCTTATACCAGAAAACAGTCAAAAGAGAAATATGACTAGTGGTGGAACTGATCATCCGATGCCAATCCGATACCGATCAAGGATGAGCGGCCATCTTTTAACAATCGCCAATCTTCGGAAGAATCATTCCACTGTCATTTGGCTCATGTGTGCTTCATCAGTTCCTACTTAGCCCAGAACGCAGAGGTTTTGGTCAAAGGAACATTTCACCTTGTAATTTGGCATCTGACCTTTGCGAAAGCAAGACGCAAATCTACCTGTAGATTAATTCTGTCACAGCTTTTCCTTTCACACAATGTGATCGTGTCTCTTTTTTCCCCATTTTTCTTTTTTTTTTCTGGGGGGGGGGGGGGGTGAGGGGTGGAGAAGGTTCAGTACCAAGATTGCCTTCGAAGTTGACCTTGACCCTAAAAATGGCAAGCTTTAGCTAGCTCTGTAAATTGCTCTGACAAAATCAATCATCTCCCATTTTGATTGAGAAAAAAAATTGGCTTGATACAGTTATGACAAACAAGCAGCAGATTGGATGACCTATTAGTTGAAAAACTGGACAATAATTTTGCACTATACATCATAGCCACTGGATTGTTTAACAAAAAGTAGCTGAAAGTAGGCATACATCATTACATGTATTTGTATGTACATGTAGGCCCTACTGAAGTTACATTTTGTAGCCTCCAGTATGATATTTGGTTGGTAAATTGGGCTGACGATCAAATGCAAAACCATCCTAACCCCTTTCCTAAGTAGTGTCGCTGCATAAAAGTGATATTACAGTACAACTAGAGAATTTCATAACCACTATACATTTTCTGTTCAATGATGGCTATTAAAAAAAAACACAGTGATAATTTGTAATGTGGGAACAAAACAACTGTCATAGAAATTACACGTGGGGGGGGGTGATTTTACACTGTATGTGATGATAAAATAACAACTGTAGGGTTGAGTGGGGGAGCCAGTGAGGTTAGTAACAGTGACTGGTTCTTTAGTCAGGGTTTGTGGACTCAACCATCAGAAAGAATACCCCTGTTCATTGCAGCATTTCAGCTGCTGGGGATCAATGATCTCATACAGTAGATCTAATATAAAGCATGCAGGAAAAGACACAGAATAACAACAATTATGCTGATTTTATTAAATCTTGCAAAGCCAGTGTGCAATGAACTCAACAAGAGTTAAGAGGAAGTTTTGAAGAGATAATGATTGACCTGTAAATGACACATTTAGTTATTTCCCTTGAGTGGCATCATACTGTAGACCTACTGTGTGTAGTCCTACACATTATGGTCTTGTTTCCATGAAGCAAAGGAGAAATGACTTGATACATAAACTGTGAAACTAGATTAGTTCGCATCTCTGGTACAAACTTCAGAACACTCATGGCTAGAACTTGTGGTTGCCAATTGTTTGAGCGGTCACTGTACTTTTTTTTCTGAAGATCTTTGGTTTGCCCCAGTGGTCAGCTACTGTACTTTCCGTGCAAGTTCAGTGGTGATGGTGATTGGGGTCACTGGTCAGAAATGCATGCTAAAGACTTCACAGGACAAAAATAGAGAAAGCAAGTTGATGATACACTTACAAAGCTTTAAGCCTAGGCCTACATGTACTTGTAGTAGCTTGTAGTAGCTACCACTCACTGTACTGTACCGGTACCGTTGGTAATAACTGCCATCAGCTACTATCAATGTCAGCTTTCAGTTTTGACATTCCTTCGGTTATAAAATGTAAATTACAGCCAGTCAGATGTAGTCATTTCAAATGGATGTGTTCCATGTCATTACAGTTTTACAAACTGTGATACTGGTTGCATCATTGACATCTGAAATGATGTCTTTAGTGAATATTTAGTAGGGCCTAAAGCTTAGTTATACCTTAGATAGGCCCCTTGGGTAAATATATATTTCTTTTTTTTTTGGGGGGGGGGGGGGGATAGGGACTTCCACACTATATTGGTAAGGTCAGGACCTTTAGCCCATCTATTCAACCCAAAATCATTTTCTCTGCCACTATTTGCCAGGAAGATACTTTGTACTTTAGAATACAACTGTTGCAACTATCTCGAAAATGTTAATACCCTAAGAGCAATGAGCAAGACTTTTAGATGACTATTAAAAAGGGGGAATACAGATAGAATACTGCACCTTTGCATTCAAGATTTTTAAAGAAAAATGTTTGAATTATCGCATTTGATGCATTCATGTCAGCCTATGTATACAAGTCATTTGTAGGCCCTATCATAAAACACCCTACCATGTAAAGATTTTGCAATAAAGCTGCGAATAAGTAGATACAATTTATCACTAATTGTCTCAATAAACTGTCACCTTGACAGTTTTATATTCTATAAACGGTTTTGAATAAAACTACTCTTCACATTTTGTAGACTATTAACAATAGCCTACTGCACGTTGATTATACTGGTTAACACTTCATGTTGGTTATTTTTATCCCTAACTCACATTTCAGAACTATTTCAAAGCACTAAAGCTGTTCTTGAGTCGGAGAGGAAAATGGTCTTTCGCTGCTTCCAGTTAAAGGGATCGTATAGTTTTGGCTGAGACCTAACTTCAGGTTTCTAACATTTTGGGGTGAGATAATGAGAAACCAAATATGAAATATGAAGAGCATGTACATGTAATTCCAAGAGGAATTCAACGTTTATTTGATGAAAATTGGTTTTGAAATGGCCGAGATACCCGCTACGCAAAATAGTGCAATCCTAATAAAAGGTGGGACCCACCTTTTATTATGATCGCTTTATTTTCCTTTGTTTTTGGATGTCTCAGCCATTCCAAAACCGATTTTCATCGAATAAACTTTGAATTCGTCTCAGAATGGTATGTTCTGTACCATTTCATAAGTGATTTCTTGGTATCTCACAAAAAGTTAAAAGCCTAATCCTTGCATCCACCAATACTGTACTATCCCGTTAAAGCCGTTACAAATGAGTAGGCAATCTTGTCGGCTAGTAGAAAGCCTACACTATAGACACGCATCATGGTAACAAAAAGGATGCATCTTCAGATTTTCTGAACACGCCCCCATTCAAATCCCTGCCATTGACTCATTGAGCAGGTTCCAGTTACACACTCACTGAACCACCACTGTCTGTGGCCACAGCTACAGGTACATTAGTTTGTACTAGTGGTCAATGGCCCTCAGAAGATTTACTGAGAAAGTGAAACAACTTTTGTGTTGGAATTTCTGGAATGTGGATGCTTGTAATTCTCAGACTTGGGTCAATTACTGCCCACTCCAGTCCATGAGGTGTGATAGGGCAGGGCAAGAAAGTCTGAAAGGCTAGCCTTGATGGGAAAATGCACCCTTTCTATTATTGACAAGTAGGCCTACTGTGTACGTATAGTTATGGATGTATAATGATGAACATGTAGAAAGCTGTTTCACACTATATAGGGATTTTACGTGTACAGTAGGTTTTGCTATTTACAAGCTTGAATACTACCTGTGACACATTTCTCTAATCATGCTTGGCCCATCATGGTCTGGATGTGTTAATCCACTAAATTTTTGCTCAATGTCTAGGTTCACACTTGAAATCTGTGATAGGCCCTAAACCTTCAGCTCCCAAACCCCAAAATACCACAAGGAGGTAGGGTTTAACACACTTCAAGGTGCATTTACTAGAACATTTGTATTAAAGCATATAAGAATTTTATGACAGATTTTTAATACAAACTATTGACATTTTTGCGTACCAGTCAAATGAAATGGTATTCACCATGAATATTCAGCAAAGGGAAACCCATACAGTCTACACTGTCTGAACATGTCGCAAATCTACAATGATTTAGAAATATTAAGACTTTGTAAAAGCTGAAATTGCTCACAAAATTACCTGTTTGCAAGTCCCCACCCCCCCCCCCCCAAAAAAAAAAGAATTGTACCCTCTTCAAAGCTGGAGATGGTATCAGATTAATAATACTTGGAAGCTCTCACCAGATTTACCAGTGGGGAAAGGGCAATCCCTCCCCCCCCCCCCCCTTTAATTCCCTTTGAAGTCAACTTAATGTGTGGGAGGTAGATTAAAAAATTCCAATGCCTTTGTTGAATGCTACATAAGCAGTTTATCAAGAGAATTGTGTGACAAAATTTATAACCCACGGCTGTCTGCGAGGTAACATTCACAGTCTCTGGGTTTGCCGAGCAGATGACGTCTGCGTGACAATAGCAAACGGGAGCTGATCGTTCGTAAAACGTTTTCTTGAGCAGGGTAACTTTGGCCTGGCATTAAGACCTTGAGCTTAAATGCCAACCATCTCAAGACAGTGTTCATCTGCGTGACAATAGCAAACGGGAGCTGATCGTTCGTAAAACGTTTTCTTGAGCAGGGTAACTTTGGCCCGGCATTAAGACCTTGAGCTTAAATGCCAACCATCTCAAGACAGTGTTCATCCCTGCAATAATCAAGCACACTGCTCCGATTAAAAGTCCATTGATGTTGACTGGCGTGAAGACCGCATTGCACAAAATTGCATGCTTGGTGATCAACTGTAGGCACCCTATAATCATACCATACATATCTTGCTACAGTACTGGCTTATCTGTATACCGGTTGACAGATAGATAGACAGATTAGATACAAATCAGATTAGATTAGATAGATAGATAGATAGATAGATAGACAGACAGACAGAGAGACAGATAGATAGATAGATAGATAGATAGATAGATAGATAGATAGATAGACAGATAGATAGATAGATAGATAGATAGACAGACAGATAGATAGATAGATTGTACAATGTTGTAGATAGATGATACATACTGTACATAGATAAACTGATTGATAGATTTATAAATAGGCAGATACACAAATGGATTGTACAACAGAATTGTAGATGGACAGGCAGATCAATACCAAAATACAGACATCTGTAATACCACAAATCAGGCCTAGGCCCCTAGCCTAGGGTCTACATTTTCACAGACAGGCACTTATATACTACAGTACATATGCTGAAAACTCGAGTACCTATCAACCTTGTATTGCTCTTCACAAACTTTTTAGGGGAAAATTCTTATTAATACATTGTACCTCCTAATTTCTCTCTCTTTTTAAAATTAATTCTGTATCAGTGCTGCTATCTGAAAACAGAAGATAACATAACAAGACATGTTTTAACTGCATATTTAGATTTTAAAAATGAACTGATAATCTGCCATTCTTGGAAAGGCTTGATAAATCAAGTACTGTTCAAAGATAATTTGATGCCCATTTATCACACGGATACTAAATGACAATAATATTACTACTTTTGTTTTAAGTTTGTTTTGTTTGTTTTTTCAACACATCCCCTTCCCATTACAGTTGTTTTGTATGTTACAGTGCTCACAGCACTTTACGATGTGGCAAAGACCCAAACCACATTATTTTTTTGTTGTCTGACCTTGAACAGGTCAATTACTGAATCATGCAGCAGGCCAAGGGATTATAAACAAACAAAACATGACAAAACAAATACAAGACGGCACAACTAAAGGGCAAGACACATCAAAAACAAAACATCAGAACATTTGGTGGCTGATGAGCATGCAGGATGTGGCTCAAGTAATTCAAATGATGACCATGCGGGTCCTGCTACTGACTCATAACAAGGAGGTACTAGGCGAGCTCGCCTAGTACCTCCATGCTCATAACCTACATGAACCACCAATGCAAAATATGCAAATGATTTCCCTTTGATATGACTAACACAAAAATGCATAACATAACATATGCTAGAAACATATGCTTACATGTATGACTAGTCATTATCAGATACACCTAGTTTTCATTCCAGACCTTCCCATTTTACATGCCGGTGGAGGTACAGTATTTTAATATACTGAGGTTGATCACCCTGTTTATTTAAATTTCTTTTTTCCACAATTTCTTCACACATCTTTGTGAAGTTTGGCTGTAAGTTCTTCAAATCTATCATGCCTTCACTCTCAATGACAGCTTGTGAATGTTAGTGGGTTAAACTGTATGTACACTGTAATCCTTCTTTTTTCTTCTTTTTAAATCCAAATGGAATGTTCCCGTGATACAGCTGTAACCATAGAAGAAAAAAGAACACTGCACAAAAACAGAACAAATAAGAACAATGCCCTTTAGGGTTGTTTTTGTTTGTTTTTGTTTTTTTTTTTTGCTTTTGGGTACTTTTGTCAAATTTTCTGTTGCTGTTGTAATGCAACAATTGCAAGAGCATTGGCTGCCTACATGTATGACATATGAAAACGTGGCATCTGGATTCGAGCCAGTCATGCGGAATAAATTTGTGACATCACATGATCGTTAGCGTGTACCTTGGCTGGCTTTCAAGAGAGCTGATGGTAAGAAGGCTTCTGCCCTGCCGCCACGGGGTTACACAGCCGAGGGGTCAACCCGATGGGACGATTGGTTTTCAAACAATGTCAAGCATGTCACATTCATGTGTCACTCTCCTTTGTTGTATGTAGAAGGGCTCACAGAGGCAACCCTGGGCACAGGAGTACGTGCACGTAGACTGGCAGGGCCATTGCCCAAGAGCATGATTTATGGGAAAGATCAAATTATGGTATGACAGGGGCCCCGTCCAATCAGGAGCAACTGAGCCTCACTGTGCCAAAGGTCAGCCGACTCGGGCAGTTTTAACAGCACATTAAAGCGGACCCCAAAACCCCAAGCCTGTAAACTTCAGTCGAAAGGTTTACTACAAGTCACAGATCACACAAACACACACAATCCATCCCTCATGTTTAACAAAAAAAAAAAAAAAAAAAAGATTTTACTGGGTTTACATTGACAACAATGTCACGTGTATTGCAGTGATGGTTACAACACCAAAGCTTCAATTCACAGTCAAGTATTGTCAGCACTTGTAGTATTGGCAATCACTGAAAGTATCTCCTCAAATAGAATTAGACTGATCATATAAGCATTCTAAAATAAAACATACAACTATTAAAGCAGACCAGTATTTGCACCTCAATAAAAATGTACATGTGTGCATGCTACATCCTCTCAGGGAAATATTTTGCATAAATTTGTCAAAGTACAGAGCAAATTGTACCAAAGTCAAAACAAAACTAAGAATACTGTACATTGTTGGTAATCAACTCAGATATGTACAATTGTATCCTCCCCCCCCCCCCAAACAGTCATTTCTTTCTCCAATATTAAAGTGCATGGTATTTGATTCTTTGGGCTCTGATTTGTTTTGTTATGTTCATGTTTCAGTTTTCAAACAAAAGGATGATGGTTCATTCACTATATAAAATCTACAATCATAATTTGACAGTCCTTTGAGTGGACAAGTTACTTCACTCATTGAAGCATATAATGGCACAGTGTGCCTGGTTGATACCGTTCACTGACACTGTAAAACGAGGAATGTTCGCGTGCATTTTAATTTCGCAAATTTCGCGAGCGCCAAGATTTGCGAAATTAAAGGGTGTGTACAGTTCTGGTCGAGGTGAAGATTTAGCTTTTAACGTTTTGTGAGATATTCAGAAACCACTCAATTAGATGTCAAAGAGCATGCAATTCTAAGGGGTATCAAAAGTTTATTCGATGAAAATCGGTTTTGAAATGGCTGAGATATCCAAAAACAAGGAGAAACAAAGAGATACTAATAAAGTTGGGGCATGTCGCCTTTTATTATTAGCACTTTTTTTGGATATCTCAGCCATTTGAAAACCAATTTTCATCAAATAAACGTTGAATCCTTCGTAAAACTACATGCTCTTTCATATTTTATAAGAGGCTTTTCATTATCTTACTTAGAAATGTTCAAAACATGAATCCCTACCTCAACCAGTACTGTACAGTCCCTTTAAAGTGCACACGAAATTTCTTGTCTACACTATATGCATTGAATGCCACTGGCAATTCGGCTCCAATTCGTGAAAATTTCCTGCCGCGAATATATCATGTTTTACAGTATATTGCTAGACTCGGTCAATTGTAGTTTGATTTATAGGCACGGCATGCCATCGCATTGCACAAGAAATGCCTGTATACCTCCCCCCCCCCCCCCCCCCCCCGTCTTTTCTAAGAATCTCCTGTGATGCGGTCTGAAACCCCACTCCCCATCCCACCCCCTTGTTACATACTAAACTACCACATATTACTACCACACTGTGGTGCTAGTGGTACAATGTCTCGTTTCTTCTCTGTGGATGTACCAGTTGCCTTCAAATCAAATTCATCCTTTTTTCCTCAGAAAGTTAATAAGGACACATACTAACTATATCAAACCTACATATCAACAATGTCGATTTTTAGGTCTTGCAGAATGCATGAACGTTTACCTTTTTTTCTTCTTCCCATGACTATACATTACAAAGTGCTGGTCATGATCATGCCATTGTTGTGGCGCATATTAAACAAAGACGATGGTGGAACTGAACGGAATTCACAGGGGTAGCTGTATACTAATACTCGGGGAGAATCATGTGCTCTGTGGTCTTGCACAAAAGATTCAATGTCAAAATCCTTCAAATACTTGCAGGTACATCATGCACAGTCACCTTATGACTACAGGTGAAGACAAATTGATGTATCCTGCATCATCACCAATAACTGACGCAGTAGTCTAGAATAAAACCAACACACCAATGACTTTCAGATTTCAGTTGCACTGGTACACACAGATGTAGCTCCGTGAAACTTGACACTCGCTGTGATAGTGGGTCAGCTCTCGCCCCACCTTTGGAGACTTTGGAAGCAGTCGAGAGAATACTATCTAAAAAATTTCATGTACATGAGACTCATAAGAGAACCTTTCCCAACCTAGGAAGCTCTACTTCATTGTAAAACATACAACCAAGAGATACTAAAATGAGTAATGAATGGACAGATAAGTTAAGACTGGTTTTAAACAAGCTCAATAATAACAAGGAGGTACTACATGTAGGCTAGTACCTCCTTGATAATAACCACAGTAGTAAGCTGGGGTTGAGAGTAATTCTTCATCATTGGATACATGTAGGTCTATAACTGTAGCATGAGCAGTATTCAAATGTACTGTATCATGTACACCAAATATTTTGTGAGGTTTTTATTTTCATAAATTTTGCAAGTCAAGTTGAGAGCTATTCGCAAAATTAAAAACACGTGAAAATATCAACTCCCATCCCGACATGAATTTGATGTGCACCCACACATTTCTCTGTCCAGTACTGTACACCACAAGCACAAATTTAACCGCTCACGAAATTGTCGGGAAGTTCTGATTTGCAAAAACTTAGACTCGCTAAATATGTGGCAAATACAGGAGAACGATGTAGCAATCATCATCGGAACAAGCATCATCTCCAGAGGTCGTAATAGCTGGTTCTGTTGTTGTTGCTGTTGTATAATGTCAGGTGATGGCCATGCAGAATGTACATGCTATACATACGCATTGTAGTTTTCAGAGCACTTCCCTACCACCCTATAACTGCAAACTTGTGTTACCATGCTCCCTATGCCATGCTAAACCTGGTCATGCTTCAACTCAGAGAAATTGAGAAAGCCATCAGCTTTCACAGGCTTCGGTGATTTCAAAGAGTGATGCAAAATGCTGAAACTGGTGTAGGACTTCCTCTCCGTGTGTTTGACAATCAGCTTTTGATAATGAGGTCATACTCGCTTTATACCTTTATCTTGCTTTATCCCCTTCACACACACACACAGACACAAACATAACTGATGTATTTGTGACTATCTTTTATTCATTCACCTACACTTGTACGTTGTACGCTGTTTATGAAAAGGCTGCCTAAAAAATCATATGGTCTAGAGGTCATGGCCGAAATCACTTTTTATACTGGCAAAGCTTTGGTTGGGGTTTTTGTTTGTTTGGTGTTTTTTATTAATTTCTACAATTGTATATTAAAAGTATTACAGCAGAACACCCGGGCTAATTCAGAAAATAATAATATGATCTGATATGGCACAGTAAGCAAACAAACTGCTGTGCTCTCCTTTTTTTCTTTTCTTTCTGTTTTTTCCCCCCATTTGTCACACCTACTTTAAATCAGACGTATCATGCAGGTCAGACAGAGTTTGTTTGCGATGTTTTCAGACTTTGCTTGTACTATTTAAGTACTAAGCTGAATAATAAAATGTACTAGGATGAAGAAATTAAACATACATTGTACACAAGTCTGAACATTAAGATTTCCCTGTTGAGGTAACTAAAACATTCAATACCAACTATGAAATGATTTATTTTTAATCATGACTGTCTTTGGGGAGAAGTGAGTTTGGTAAATCAGGCAACCAACCAATTTCTTCTTCCTTTTTGTTGAGAACTGAATGATTACTTTTAACAGCTTGATTTTGCATCTACAGCTTCCTTCATAACATAACAGAGTAATATTACACAGGAAAATTAAAGCCCATACCTTACAAATTGTAAGTGGTACCGGCAAGGACATCATTGTTCCTTGTTTGATCTGTTAAAGGACAAGTTCACCTTCATAAACATAAGGATTGAGAAAGTGCAACAATATTAGTAGAACACATCAGTGAAAGTTTGAGGAAAATTGGACAATCGATGCAAAAGTTATGAATTTTTAAAATTTTGTGTTGGAACCGCTGGATGAGGAGACTACTACAGCTTGTGAGTCATATGCGTACAACAGTACAAAGAAAATGTAAAAGAAAATTCAACTTATTTTCACTTTTATTCGCATAATAAAAGAGCACTTGACTTGCCTCTTTCTAAAGGCAAGGGGAATAATATTACCCATAACATAATGTCAGTAACGAGTCAGGTGAATGTGTACTTTTTTCAAAAGATGGAATTTTGTGAAATTCTCTTTATATTTTCCTAATATTGATGTATGCATGTGACATCTAAGTTATTCATACACTGCAGTTTTAGTCTTCTCATCCAGCGGTTATTGCACAAAAACTTCAAAAATTCATAACTTTTGAACGGATTGTCTGATTTTCCTCAAACTTTCAATGTGGTGTTCTACTAATATTGCTACATTCTCTCAATACTTATGTTTATGAAGGTGAACTTGTCCTTTAACCTTAACTCCAGCCCAACTCACTCATTCCAGCTCATGTTGAGCAGCACATGCAACTATTAAAATCATGCTTCATACAAGTTTCCAAATACTGTTCACCTTTTCCCATAATCCTGGAAGGAAGAAAGGATGATGAGAAGTCGTTCGCATCTTGGATACAACTACAAGGGAATGTGAACAAAAATCCCTCTCTCACATCTGGTTGTGAATCAGGTACGACCACCACACATTATTTTACATCACTATCGTCGGAAATATGCCACACTTCTCGAGTGGCCAACTCTCTGTGATGTCATTCTTGTTTTCCCCGCATACATTACGATTATTCGTGGCCTGTGGCAAGACTGACAGGTTTTTGCATGCACTCAGACATCCACGATTTCACATGCAGTCAATTCCTTCCTACGGAAGCGTAAATGTACTGCGAGACAGTCACTCATCCAATCTTGCCAGCCACCTTGTTTTGTGCAAGGAGGCAGCTTTTCACAACTTTGCCCAGACACTTTGTTCGTGATGAGAAAGTACAATTTTTGGAAGGCCAATGGCATACAGAGGAGCTGAAGGCAACTCTGTCTTGCCTAGACGTCTTTTACAAGACAAAACGAGGCTTCGACAAGTCTCAGTGCAGAGTATAAAGTCACTTGCCTTCTCATAGCGAAAGTGCCTAGGCGAGTTTTTAAGCAGTTGCCTCTGCGTTTTCTTGTTCCGAAAGAGATGTAGCCAAGCAAACTTTGACAAGTCATCTTCTCCCTGTACATTTTAAGTTTCCGTACTCTCCTTTCCCAGCAAGCAGGCATTCCTTTGGATGTCAAGCAGGGCTCCCTTCTGCCCGGTACTCACCCAAATAAGACTGGTCAGCGCCACCGTACGATTTCACTCGTTCTCTCAAACTCACCCCTACAATGATGAGGTGTACATGTAGGTGAAGGCACAATCAATCAAACATTTCAATTCAAAGAAGCATAGATCCCTTTTCTTTTAGACACAATGCAGAGAATTACAATTCAAATACAGTGCATTCCTTCGATGAACAACTGAATCCTGCATACTAAATGTCAACTACAGTCATAGAATGCATAACAGTGCAGCACATTCATGCATGATCCAACCAGGAGAGGCTGCCAACTGTGACATCTATCTTTTGTATGTGCTCAATGGCAAGGTTGCTCACAGGCATTATTCTACTTCTATTTAATATCATTCTAGTAGTTTAGTTTCAAGTAGCAACTTTCAGTAGATTTTTTTTTTTTTCAGGTACCTGACGGGATCTGTAAATGTGCACTGTACATTGTACTTGAAATGGCACTATCACAGTGACCACTGATTGTATGGTCACCAGCACTGACCACTGGGCTGACAATGAGATTATCCTAACTGTTAACAGTTACATTATTGATTGGCTAAAATGCACAAGTACTGCATTCTTCTCCTGACACCATAGTTAGTGCCTACATTCACACGAGTCTCTTTGAGACAATCACTTTATTTACAATTGACTTTGATACAGGCTCTGACAAGTATTTATCTCTTTTATCTTTTTTCAGTCCCATCTGCAGAACATTGTACATAAATGTATAAAATGTCAATATTTCAAGATGATGTTTCCGAGAGTACAATGTATTCAGTGAAATGTGCATCCTTTCAATTGCAATGGGACCCCCATCTATTGGCCAAGTTACCTTTTTGGTGCTCATGACCTTATCTCTAGTCCGTATCATGTTTTTGGTAGGCTTATGCCTTTATGAAGGATTTACTGGAAAATGAAAAATAAATATTTAATGATTTTTAAGAAGGTACCAACACCATATAATTCTAGTCTTCACTTATGTTCACTTAATGGTGTATGAGCTTGAATCATGTAGTGTATTGCTTCCATGTTCATACTTTGTGTTATAGCCTACATCAACAATCTACTGTGCCATTTCCATGTGAATGTATCTCATGTTGGTGGTGTTGTCATTTTCATTTGGCTGGCCGATGATGATGATGATAATAATAATAATAATAATGGTAATGATGATGATGATGACGATAATAATAATAATAATAATAATAATACCGGTAATAATAATAATAATTATAATAATTATAATAATAATCTAAACAAAAAAAGAAAGAAAGAAAAATACTGTAGATCCTTTGGAATGACTGAGGCTAGATAACTCTGTCCAGAATAATTGCAACCTGTAGACCTATTTTTAAAAAAGGAACAATGGTGGCAGACATTACAAGGATAGTAGTATTGTAGAAAGGCTAGGTGACAGTTTTAATGTCCATCATTTCCTCTTAAAGATTATGTGTACCAGTATGTGTTGTAGTTGATAACAGTATGTCCTTGTTCAAACAACATACATGTACATGATGTAAACCCACTGCCAACCCCCATTGTTTTCATGTGGTACCCAGCCTATATGGTGCGCTTTTATGATTTCTGAATCATGGTGATGTGATGGATTATGGGCCCAGAGACAAAACTAATCACTTTTGATAATTCAAGAATCATACACACCATTTCTTCTCACCTGGCCTCATACAATGTATGAATTTATGCAGAAAAAAAAGAATAAATATAAAAATAAGTAGGTAAATAAATTGTGCATCCCCATTACAATGTATTTGAGGTTTATAACAATATATGATCTACTTCTTCTTTAATGTACAAGCAAAATGTTATTAGATCTACTACAATGTATGAGGACCTGTGAGTGTGGTAATGATGTAACATAGCATGACAGTGCTCTGATATTCTATATCTTATAATAGCATATCACAATCCAAAAAGTAATCAGCGGCAGGAAGCAAACTATCAGTGTATCATACTGACCTCGTAGGATAGCGTCCAGAGCATAGGGCACTCTCATTTCATAATAGTCTCGATGTCAAAATTGTCCGATGTCTTTCTTTGAATATCTCTGGACAAATACTTGCATTTGATATCTTCCAGTACAGTATCGTTACAGAGAGGTCTACACTGTCCAAAAAGAGAAATCATTTATCAGTTGTTTAGTCTATCGTCTTCGGTAAAGTTGAGGTGTCAATTATGTGATTCACGTGCAGCACAGTGCACTGTGTCTAGGAAGTGCGAATTTCATTTATTTAGTCTAACTTAGACCTATATTCTAGAAGGAAATGTTTCTTTCACACTTTCATTTATCCTACAAGAAACAAACAATTACATTATCAGTAGGCCTATCTAGTTACTAGTCTAGACACTATTAGTTTTAATCTGACTACATAGTCTATGTTTAACCTAAATGTTAGGTCTATGTTTCTAGGCCTGGGATCTGCTCAAAACATCTTGAAAGTGGCATTCGATACTCTAATTTTTTTTTTTGGTATGAGAGTTCCCATTACATGTACAAACAATAAAATAAGAAACATTAGGCTAAACTGTTTTAGAAAAAGCCACGTTCTTTCGCGTTGCTGATACAGCATGGCACAGACATAACAGAATACACGGCCAGGTAATGCATACACGGAGAGTACACACCTTCCCGCACTGTCCAATCGCTGCTACGCGATATCATACCACTGCATCATAAATGCAAGCCATGCCCTATGTAGTCTAGCAACCCATGCCGCATCACCAGCGAGTAGGGCGGCTTAAAATTGATATTTCGTTGACAATGCTATCTTAAGAATTTAGAAGACATTGGGGTATCACTTTGTCTGCATTTTGTTCTATGAAACACTGACATAAATGTACAAAGGTGCGACAGAAAAACCCTGCAACGGTTATTGTGAAATTGATTTGGCAAGACGCCAACACGACAAATTTTCGTAGTCAAACGTGGACAAGGAGGGATGACATCAACAAAAGCCGGGACATGTGGAGATGCCGGTTGCATCATAACTCAAAATTAACACAACAAATACAAACAATTTAGAAGTAAATTATAGTGGAATACGAAACAAATATACTCACTTTTGTGTTTCCCTCTCTTGAATCGATTCTTCATCATGTTTGCAGAAGATATCTAACGCAAGATTAGTCTAACTATATCGTACAAGAAGGGAGTGCAGTGAGAAGCAGATCCACGAAATTCGCGAAGAAGCCGGTGTCGTTGATAAATCGCGCGTGTTGGTGATGATTGTGTAGTGGATCAATGAATGATAGCCCAGCTTGGTATGTTATCGACCAGCAGTACAAACAGTCCTTATGTGCTCAGCCAGGTTTATTCACCACCCATGAACCGCGATAATGAGTAACTATAAGAAAATCTCAGCTTTCAAATTGTACTGTAAGCTGCAGTAATTGCAATGACTTTGATCACATACGCAAAGCCATTGGCATTGGCATCGCTACGCTACTCAGTGGCGCCGTCCCCCCGTGCGAGATCAAACGAGCGAGCAAGGGCGCAAGAGGGAGGAGCGAAATCGTAGTCGTAGTAAATCGAGGGAGTGTTTGTGTATGATCTTTCTGCTCATAATGACTGCGCAGGTCTGTGTGTGTTTGTGTGTGTGTGTGTTTGTAAGCTGCAAGCGTTGCGTGGACGAATGCTGCGATTCGGTATGTGTGTAATGTCGGCCCTTTTCTCATGTAAATTAGGTCATTGATGGCATTGCCCAAATATGGCACAGTGTGGTTACGTGTGCAAAAGACAAGTCGCGCCACTGCTGCATAGTCTCATTCAGAGAGACTCTGCTCGTTTCCTTAGGCCCATATGCTCTCGCCCGAGTACTGTCTTACAGTAATACACGCCAATAAAAAAACATTCAAAACAACAACGTGAGAACACTAATGGTGACGATGCTTATGATTATACATGTACTAACAAGGATGGTAAATACTAATAAAAATGCAAAATAATGATAATGATTATGACGAGGAAAACGGTGATTTGATAAAAGTAACAATAAAGATATCAACAGTAGGTCCTATTGAGTATTAACAAATAGTGTTCATATTCTATATTGTTATAAAAATGACGCATGTTGCTATTATTTCGGATCGAATTTTGCTTGTATAAGGTCAAAAACTGTTCTGTTATTTTATTCTCTGGTCTCCTACAAACACAAAAAAAAAAGAAAAGAAAGAAGAAAAGAAAAATATTGGGTTTAATATGAACAATAGTATCTGATTTTGTAATTTTGATTCCCGTTGTTATGTTTTGGGGGTTTTTTTCTGTGACTGACCTGGCCATGCTATGTAACGACCATCACTGCATTGTAGTACCAATGGTTTTAATGAATGATATACATATTGAATAGTATAGGTCAACTAAAATGATTTGTTACATTATTTGTTTTAGTTATTTCTAGCATCATCATTCTCAAATTCAACAAAGGTCAAAGAGGAAGATGCACAACATGTACGTTTTCGCCGTGGGCCTATCATGTTCTATTCTTGTATTGAAGGAATATGGGCGAGTAAAATGAATGTTTTAATGGATGCAAAGTTTATCTATAGGGGATGACATACTGTCAATAAATGAAAACAATGAGTGTCAAAATGATAACAAATACAGTTTTGAAAAGATTGTGATTAACATTGATGGAATCTATAAAACTAAATCAAGATTTAAAAAAAAAAGTGCATTGGAATAGAGCTATCAAAACGAAAAAGACAAAAACAAAACGAAAATCAGCCAATCAGCTTCAAGAAGCCCAGTCTCTATTGTCACATGGTCCTCATGCTCTTGACCCTCCTAAGTTTTGTTCAATCTGTGCGTCTCTCATTCAGCGTGCGTTGTCCATAGACTTCTGACCGTTATTGACCGATCAATGCTTTTACGATAATGGATAAAGCAAAAACAAAAACATGACCAAAAAAAAAAAAGAAGAAGAAGAAGAAGAAAAAAGACTTGTGTGCAGATTCCACACCCGTGAAACTGGCGTGGAGCAGGGCAACAGCCAAGCAACCCATTATAACATACGCGGTTCAGCAGTGTAGCCCTATAAAGATAAATGGATTGCCGGGGGGGGGGGGTCCATCTATAAGTCTGTTTAAAATCATAATTGATGAGCTGAATCCCTCTAAAATATTTCATTTTTTATTCTTTTGAATCTAAGGGGACTGCATCTTTTTTCCTCTTTTTTTGGCGTATAACATTCAGAAAACACTTGAACTATGAGTCTTGAAACTGTAAAGCGTAGTTTGAGCTGACTGAGAAACTCCCTTGCGGTATAAGATGTGCACATTGCATTTGAAACACGAACGTCCAAATCTTTCGTGTATCTTTATAATTATACACCTTTCTTATTATCCTTTAACACTAATTATTAATAAGAGGATATCATAACAGGCGGCGAACTGGACCTTTATTATCGCGTTGTCAGCATGGGCGCGAAATGGAGTATATACGACGCCCTCTTTTGTTTTCCGTCAGTATCAAGAAAGGAAAATGTTCTCAAAACTATACTGATGAAATGGATTTCAAGAAATCCCTCTCTTTTCTTCTTTTCCTCGAAATGTTGGTTTTCTACAAAATAGTAATGGACGGTCTGTATCTTTGAGCAATGAAAAACCGTGAAATAAGAAATGATTAAATTCCAGACCTTCAGAATGCATGCCCAATACAGTATCCACATGCACCATGCAGTGTATCATTTTTTTTTTCGATGATTTAACGATTGTCTTATTTTGTATGTTTGTTGTTGATTTTAAAAGTTTGCCCGGCTGCTTTGTTCTATTCAATTTATACTCTTCACCAAGGCTGTAATACCACGTTGGAAATTAAGATCGGGTGAGCTCAGGGTTTGAAATGTATAATCGCCAATACAGATATTATAAGGACGATATTATACGTAAAAAGAGAGAGAGAGAGAAAGAAGGGTTTGAGATGAACAGACGAACAAAATATTGTGACACTTTTCAACTCGCGTGGTTATTAGATTTTCTTCCTTTTCGGGGGGAGGTGTATGGGATATAGTATTAGATTTGTTCTCCAGCTGATCTCCCTTCTATGTACACATTTTCGGAAGAAAATAACAACAAAACAAACATGTTGTCCTAGAGCTGTTCGATAGGCATGCAGAATTTGGATGTGAAATTACATTCTTTCCTTATTGCATCAACCTATCTATATGCATGATGTCGATACAATGTTTTTCATGACAATTGTATAACTTTCAATGGGGGGGGGGGGGGAATTAATCAGTTGAGCTGCAGTGGTAAATGTCATCAACAAAATATGAAATTCAGAGGAGAACTTAGTCATTCCATCCTAACTGCGAAAAAGGTATAGAATAGAACGAACCTGGCCATTTTGACAGGAAAGTATTTCTAGCTTATTAATGTGTGTATTTTACTGATCCGGCATTAGTTTGTGTTAATGTATATATTGATAGTTTTATGATTGTGACCAGTATAATTATGTTAGTCAAATAAGATATTGTTTTATATTTCTTTATCATTACTCTGAGTGTACATTCACTAAAACCATAACCAAGTAGGTGTCATATATTGTTCAAACATTTTATTTCGAAATTCAATCAAATCTATCTGAACTGCACTGGCCTTTTTTTTTTTCCTGTTGCTTTTGCATATCACTTTTGGAGGTTTTGCGTGCGTCATCTTGTGTCCCTTTTTTATAGAATCACAAGTCAAGGTGCGAGTTTTGTAGGTTTTTCTTTTCTTTTATCATTCTAATGTCTTCCTGACGGAAGTTGTCATGACAGACTCAGAGTTCTTTTGCCCCGTTTCTCGCAGTGTGATGAATGTTGTGGTCTTGAACCAGAAACTGTAATGTTGGCCAGAAAACATTATAGCCTCGCTCATGACTGTGACGTGCAGCCAGACAGGTAACATTCATGCGTCATGTTTGCCAAGCTCAGAAGGAATCAAGGACAGTTAGTCACATACAAATACGAAATTTCCTGACAATGTATGCGAGAATTTCCGTGAAAGCAGTATAGACTTAAAAAAAAAAAGACAAAAAACGGGAAAAGAGAGATAGAGAGAAAGCAGTGTCATAATACTTGGCTGATTAAAAAGATGATCACCACATTATAATGTAAACCATGCGTGTTTGTATATAGGTGCAGCTGCATTGCACTTTTGTGATGTATTGTTTGCATTTGTATTTTCTTCATGACATTTCACCTCGTACAAATCTATATATTATTATACTTCTTTGTAATTATTTTGTAGTATTTGAAAATGGAAACAAATAAATGAGATGAAATGAAGATAAACGTGATTTTAAATACTTGTTCCAACCGTGTATGCCACATGATGATTCTACCATTATGTGTTCAATTTGATACACGTACGTCTCTATACCGCTGTTTAGTTGAATTATTAGTGCGTATATGGATTCTGATTTATTAGTTATTCAGTTTTGTTTAAAAGGTGAACAGGGTAGTCATGTCCAGAGCCCAAGGGCCTGCTTTTCAACTGAGCCCTGTAATATCAAATATGGCAAGTAAAAATCACATAGTACAACAACAACAAAATAGAAATAGTAAATTAACATGTATCATATTGTATCAAGATGCGATATCTGCACAAATAAAAAGTAAGACAATTAGGATAAAGTGCGGTCATGGCGGTATATAAGAAATTTTTATACGCAAGGTCGAATAAATCAAGTTACCAAAATGTACAAAACAATAAACGATAAGAACCAACATGATACCGCACCGAACAGAAACAATAATGTATAATGTGTATAAACCAGTTGCTCGATGTCATAACTTATAAATACTGAGTTTGGGGTGGATTATGATGTGATCAAGTTTCACTTTTAAACCTTCCAAGGTAGTTAGACGTTTTGATGAAACTTGGAGAGCTGTTTAAAAAGGAACAAGCAAAATTTGATAATACACCTTAAAAAAAAATGTTTAATTACGGGAACAAACAATGCAGGATGTAACCATAAAGGGCATATAATAATTATTTTTGCACCGTGTGCGACTTGAAGCTTACGTTGTACAGCCATCAGAGGGCATAATCAGTCTAGAATAATATGAAGATGGAACTAATCCACACAAGACTTATCATTAATGCGGCAATGCAGTACTGATATTTGGTGCGTTGTTGTATGACACACTTCTTTAATATTGCAAATAGTCCAAACAGTCCAACAAAAACAGACAGACAAACAAACAAACAAACAACATGCAAATGACAATGTGAAAACAAGATGCGGTGTCATACACAGATGAAAGATGAAAAGATGTATACAAAAGATAACAGCGCATAAGAAATCATCAAAGGCAAGGTCGAATAAATCATGATGTAAAAATATACTAAAACAATAAAATGAGCTATAAGAACAAAAATAATACAGAAACAATCGATGTAACTCATATAATTATAAACTATCAGTTGCTCATATGCATGACAGAAGGGGGTTTATACGATATTTGCAGATCGAATTTGTCTTTTAAATTTTTCGAGACGGACGTTTGGATGAAACTTGGAAGGTTGTTGAAGAGGGAGCAAGAAAAAAAAAGAGGAAAATGTACGTTTTGTGATTTTTTTTTTTAATTCTGTTTTATGTATATACAATGTAAAAAGTCAGGTGTTAAATATGAAACACCGAGCTGGTGTTAAATTTCCGGTGCTCATTCATGGTGTTAGATTAACACCTCCGGGTGTCATTTCAAAACTTCATCAAAATTGTTTTTTTTTTTTAATAGTTTCTTAGTTACTGCACTTCTTGTTAATTTTGAACTTCAACAAGACGATAAAGAATTTTCCGATAAAGTACTTGATATTTGAAAAAATCTGTAATGATACATTTACACCACAGTAACACCAGTTGGTGTGGTCCCCTATCACTGCCTATTGAAGCTGGACGGATGTTATGCCATTGAAATTAACACCACCAATATCAAATCAACACCATGCGGTGTCATTATTGAATTAACTCTAGCGCAGTGTCAAAAATATGACCAGCCACAGTGTCAAATTAACACCACGAAGTGCCAGGCGAACACTTTTTAACACCGTCACAATACATTTTCTATTACACCTGTGGGTGTGGTACTCTATTGAAGTTTGATCGGTGTTAGATTTAACACCCATGGTGTTAAATCTAACACCGATGTTTTTACAGTGTACGGGTATGAACCATAGACAGGATATAGAACACATCTCGTTATGATTGTATGACGTGACTTGACGCCTTTAGTATAGCCATATAAGGACACAAGTAAGGTGGAGATAATTCCTTCAAGATTCGGCTATTATGATTATGTAGTACTGATATTCGACGCGTTCTTGTACACTAGTCTTTGTTCACAAAGTTTTAAACGAGAGAATAACACTCTGCCTACATCAGCATGCAGTTGTATACGAGTTGGGCAGCCTTGTTTTGTACCCTTTGTAATTGAAGAAAGTGATAATCATATCGTGATAGTTCCATCAATCTACAGGCATAATACCCAAACTATGGAATTGTCAAGTTCCACATTGTTCTTACGATGATAGCTGCAACCACAAACGTTGACAGTTATGTTATCACCTGCTTGGTTTGAGCACGAATTCGCACTAAAAATCCTATGGTTGATAAGTTCGTGTGAAAACCTCTTCCTCCAATGCAATTATCAGTGCTGTCATATAGGCCTATGTAGGTCATTCTGACAAAATACCACAAAACAATGATTTGATGCAAATGACACATTTTTAATGTTTATGTCATGGTAAAAAATGAGTATAGTAAAAAAGCATGTGTGAAGATCAATTTGAAAATTTGTACATTGCCACTCTTTGATGAAAATGGAATGAATGAAACGAGGTAATAAGCATTTTTAACTATAGTTTGCATATACAGAATTATACTTTATTAATTTGATGAATCCTCAATTCTGATTGATCAAAGGTTTATCTATATATATATATTTTTCTATTCAGTTAGGCCCACATTTTGATTAATTAATCAATTGATATATTGATTAATAAATAAATTAATTTTTCCTGTACATTTATTTCTATTTATTTATTTATCTATTTATTTATTTATTTATTTATTTATTTATCTATCTATCTATCTATCTATCTATCTATTCCTTCATTCATTAATTAATTAATTTATTTAATCATTCATTCATTTATTCATTCATTTTGTGGTTCTATTTCAGTAGCAGCTCTGTAAGTGGCTAAAAGTTGGTTTTCTCAGTGTAACACTATTTTCCTGAGCAATATGAACATACTCCAGGGAAGATGATATTTTTTTCCCACCCTGGTTTGGTATCTGTCTGTGAAATACCTTCTTGCTGACAGGAAGTAAAATGAATAGATAAAATGAATGAATAGATACACTATAATCGAGATACCAATACACTGTTCACGTACAGGAAGAGTGACTGAACAATAATAAATTATAAATGTGGCAGGAATTATGATAACTCTTCTTATCATTTTCGGGAGAGAACATAATGCTTCATTTTGTTCCTAGTATTCAAAGATCATTGACTTGTGAGGAATGATTCGATTCTCGATCGTATGACTTCAGTCGACTTGCTGCTTGCTATAAAGGCAGAAGAAAGAAAAAGATCACCCTAAATCATTATGCTCTTCATACAGTAGAGGACCATAGGTTGTTGTTGTTGTTGTTGTTGTTGTTTTTTTTTTTTTTAGCAAACCTTTTTGATGAAAAACCATAGAGCTGCTAAATACAGCTCTATGTGAAAAACCTAGTCGCTAAAATTGGCAACGCGAGGTTTGCGACACATGTGAGAATAGTGTGTGCATGAAGTTTACGCACTATGCACAACAGCCAGCGAGCAGCCACGGCTGAAGTTACCCACGATGAACGCAAGGCAGTCATGACAGAAATCGAAGGCATGGACACTCACAAGCAGAAAAAACATGCTTCGACGAAGGGTTCTTCGTCAAAATTCAAACAAAAGAAGCGAAAGCTCCGTGAAAAGAAAGTGGTTTTGAAGAAACTTCAAGTCGAAAAGAAAGAGATCAACCAACTGATTGAACAATATGACCAGGTATGCTCACTCCTTCGGTTTGTTTGGAAAAGTCCAGTCCCACGCACTAGTAAATATGTTGGAACGTGCTATTTGCATCAACCATCACAAATCATTGCCATAAACTTAAATTACATGTAAGAGGTGTCTATTATGAATTTGATAAGCACCTCCGCCAACATGGCCAAGAAGGTTACTAGTAAATTTATCAGTGTTTGTTTGTCTGTATGTCTGTCTGTTGTCTGTCGTCTGTCTGTTAGCAAAAAAAGCGCAAGAAGTTGTGAATGTAAAAATTGTATTTGGATGAAACAGTAACAGTGACTAACACTAACGGTTAGGTCCTCTAGGACCTACAGGAAAAGTATGTAAATTTAAATATAACTGTTGTCTGTAGTGTTCTGTGACATGACTCCAACTTCTCCAAGAAGGAACAAACACTGACTGAGAGTGACAGTAGAACTTTTATGCCTAGGCTAGGCCTAAACTAAAGCTAAACTGATGACGGCTTAAAGATCTAGAAGAATCTAGTCTACACATTTGCTACACAGATCAGATCCTATACAGATCACAGAATGACAGATGGCTATTTAAATTTTGGTAGGGGATTTCCAAAATTAAGAGAACGAGTTCAGGCTGCACATTTTTACATGTGCATTGTCATTGAGCGTGCCCACTCAAGGCGCAGCATGCAGCCAGAGGGAGGATTGATTAGGCAGCAGCTCACCAGGTAAACTTGTTAGACACGACCGAAAGGCTTCTTTGCTGGTAGTCACTTGGAAATGGGGCAATTTTCAGCATGCGTGTATGGGTGGAAATAAGGTGCTTGGCGGACGTCTGTTGTGCTCTCCGAGTGTTTTTCTAGTAACATTATGAATTATCGTTATTTTTTCTTTTGTTTTTTTGTTTTTTGTTTTGTTTTTTGGTCTTTGGCAATCTGCTGCAGTGCAGTGCTAGTCTGCCAGCCCAGGGCATCAACAATTCATAGTGACTGCCATTTGGATAGGGAGGCAGACACTCTTCTGCCTGAACTAAATCACTTCACTGCCCTAACATGAAGTAGTCTGGTCCAATAACAACCATTTGTTAATTCATTGTTTAATTGTCTGTATTGATTTCCAGTTTAGGTCTGGCACAATTGTATCTATCTCTCACATTTCCATTTGTTGTCTTCTATTGCCTACAACAAACACAGATCACACCAGCTGATATTGAGAAGTTCTCTGACTTCCCTCTAAGTGGCCGCACCAAGTCTGGGTTGACCGATGCCGGCTACGAGGTTCCCACAGAAATTCAGAGGATGACCATTGGGCTCGCTCTCCAGGGCCATGATGTTTTGGGAGCCGCCAAGACAGGCTCTGGCAAAACCCTGGCATTCCTCATTCCTGTGAGCTTAATGTTGCAATGTGAAGTACACTGACCGTAGTAGTTGCCACTCTTCAAATTTCTTTCAAGCTAGGCAGGGTTGGTGCAGTGGTCGTGTACTAGATTTATTAAATCATGTTTACAGCTCCGGATGACCTTCTGCAAGATTGTAAACACACAAACAAAAAGAATTGTAAGCTTGCGACAGATGCAAGTTCGTGATAGATTGAACTTTGATATAACAAGCAAAAAGAGGTTTAGAAACATCTCCAAAAAAAAAGGTCATTTGTTATGAAGCTTGCATAATTATATTGCCTCTAAAGCAAAACTGGTAAAGAATACTTCATCCAAGTTTCTATGAGTTGCATACATAGTGCACAAAATGATGTGTAGAAAAAAAAATGTTGTAAGTGTTGTTGTTCCCCTACAGAAAGGCCAACCAAGTTATCATCACTTGTCAGCCTCACACCATTTTTTATGCCTCTTGTAGCAAAGGAAACAAAAAACAAACAAACAAACAAAAAACAAATGAGAACATGCAGTAGCAATGCATTAGGCTTATTATGCCTTTAAGTGATCTTGCTATGCAAAGAAAAAAACAACAACATACAATTTGGTTTCTACAATGTTTTTGTGTCATGTCCACCTTGTTTTACACCTTTTCCATCATAAAGTGGTATTAATGTAAATGTTTGATTATATACCACATCATTTTTGTTATTATACAATGTAGATGTTATATTCTTCTTTATTCAATTACAAGTAACACCAGTGCTTAGAGCTTACAAAACTTTTGGAGTGCAAGATCTCATTTCTACACAGTCCACACATGTGATTTCCACACAGTGGAGTCCAGGCATTTTTCTGAATGACATCTTGGTTTGCAGAAAGCATTCATTAGTTGGGGAGATCATACAATAGGAGATTCAGACTTCTTAGGTTAAACGACCCCTCTCATTCAGCCTTAGTGGAACATGCCCTCAACCCAGGACACAATATTGGATGGGAGGATGCAACAACACTAGCCTTTGAAAGGAATTTTTGGCCGAGAAAAGTAAAAGAGTCCATCGGGATAAAAAGAATCAAACCCACACTCAATAGGGATTCTGGATACAGCCTATCACAAATCTTCGGTCCAATGATCAAGAAACAAGCAGGCAGTGCTAAAACGGTGCAATGATCTGGCCTGAAGAAGTCCTCAGGAGTATATGAATGTTAGCCAGCAAATCACTAAAGGTTGGTAGAAGCCTGAATCTCCTATTGTGTGACATCGTGGTTTATTTATTTATTCATTTTTTTTTTTCAACCATAGATTCTGGAATGCCTGTACCGCAACTCCTGGTCGATGCTGGATGGCCTCGGGGCCCTGGTCATCTCTCCAACCAGGGAGCTGGCCTACCAGACGTTTGAGGTTCTGTGCAAGATTGGTGCCAAACATGATTTCTCGGCTGGCCTTGTCATTGGTGGAAAGGTAAGGGGAATGGTGGGGGGGGGGGGACTTTAACCCATTGAGGATGGGCTGAATTTGCTACTACATATGCATTTCCCATAGACACTTGCTTGAGTATACTTGGGACTCATTCTCAACGGGTAAATTTCTTCCATTTTTGAGGGCTGAAGTATTATTACAACATGCTTCTGAGTTCTTTCCAGCTGTGAGCATTTGGTATGGGGTGTCAGAAATGACATTTCTATCTCTTTCAGACTTGCCAGTACATGAATGTTTCATATACAGCGTTGTATGTGGGAGTTTATATATTTTGTTGTGCCTGTCATGAGCGCTTCCATACCCTGCCAAATTACATCTTCATTTGTGGTTTCTCAAACAAAGTTTGTGTATCATATCCAACACTGCACACTGGCATTAGTCCGATGGTCCCTGACCAGTAAAAATCACTGTCGGACCAGTAACTTTTTCAGGAGTAGACCCGTAAAGAATGGGAAAATTGGGTACCTACTGGTTCGACAGACAGGTCAGACCAGTGGAAAAAACGGCTTAGTATGCAGCCCTGTCATATCTGAGAGATGTAATTAGGCATCCCAAAGACAATTAGCAAATGAATTGTCAGTTATCTGAAGAAAAAGAAAATGGATATCATGGATATATATATATATATATATATACAGTGTGTCTCTAAAAAAAGTAAACCCAACTTCAACGGCAAATTTTTAGAAAACTGTAAAATATTTACACATTATTTTTTCATGGTTAGATAGTCCAATAAGTCCTCTGTCCAATGATACCACGTAGGTTATGTAACTCTCATGCATGACTGAGCATGATTCAACTTAGTAAATGGGTGTGAAATCATCACTGTGGCAAGTTCCGTGATCAGCATACTTTCTCACATTGTACCAGATGGCTCTTTGTGTTGGAGGCTGCCTGTCGGGGAACTGCACCCGAAAAGCCTCTTGAACTTCCACGAAACTTCTTGTTTCCTGGTATCGAGTTACCAGGAATACTCTCTGCTCAATTGTCAACTGTACCATGTTTGGAAAGCATGTGAAGTGTGCCTGTGTCAGGAACAACCTTTGCTGACAAAAAATTTAACTTCAAATATGCCCTGAATGCATGACAATAGCAAGAAATAACTTGCCACAGTGATGATTTCGCACCCATTCACTAAGTTGAATCGTGCTCAGTCATGCATGAGAGTTACATAACCTACGTGGTATCATTGGACAGAGGACTTATTGGACTATCTAACCATGAAAAAATAATGTGCAAATATTTTATAGTTTTCTGAAAATTTGCTGTTGAAGTTTGGTTTACTTTTTTTAGAGACACCCTGTATATTATAGAGATGTATACATAATTTGTATTTGAAATACACTGTTTATGAGCTAGCAAATTACCCGAGCGTTCTATGCATCTTTGTCGCGATCTTCTAGGACCTTAAGACGGAGATGGAGAGGCTACCAAAGACCAACATCATCATCTGTACTCCGGGCCGCCTCCTACAGCACATGGATGAGACTGCCTGCTTTGAGAGCCTCAACCTTCAGATGCTAGGTAAGCATCACCAGCCAGATCTGACTATTAAACCAGGCACAAGAAAGTCTCTCAGGGCAGTACTGTCAAAAGATCTTGCAGTGTTACACTCTGTCAGATGTTTCTTAAAGGTACTAGCCCACATTTGCAAACCCACGAAAATCAAAACTGCATAAAACAGGTCCAATATGACTTCAAGTACAAGTTATAACAGTAACATACCTCACCTGTCGCTCTTTGTCTATATACCATTCGATAAAAGAGAGAAAAATCATCGTTTTAAAATCAATTTTCAAACCGGGTCAACCCGACCCAAAATCGAATTACGAGCGCGGGCTATAGCTACGTACATTGTACATGTAACACGTACGTGGACCGGAGCTAGCGAGCGTTATACGCATGCATACGGATTACGGTGCATTTTCATTTATTTTTATGAAAGTAATGGACTAATTGGAACGAAATTTTGCACAGGTGTTACTGCAATCATACCCAAACTCCATGCTAACTATGAGACCAATTGCTGCAGGTTTACAAATGTGGGCTAATACCTTTAAAACCTCTGCGTGCCACATTACATTACACACCTATAGGCTTGTGTGTGAAATTTGTGCAAATTTGACTCACTGGCACAAAAAAGGTTAAACAATGTTAGACTTTGGAGTCTAAAAGGGCCTAAGATCGGGCCCCTTTTGACTCCCATTTTTAATACCCCACTGGCTTTTCCACTTTTGAATAAGCAATTCTCAGTATCTTTATTTATTTATTTATTTATTTATTATACCCCCGCCAAACGAAGTTTGAAGGGGGTATATAGGAATCAGCGGACGGTCGGGCGGTCGGTCGGGTGGTCGGTCGGGCGGGCGGTCGGTCGGGCGGTCGGTCCGTTGCAAATCTTGCGTCGCGAACTACTTCCTCAGTTTTCCACCGATTCCCATAAAACTTGGCACAGATGTGTGCCTTGGGTTGTAGATGTGCAAGACGTATTTTTTGACAGTACCCAAAAGTACGTTGCCATGGTAACGGCATATTATGGGCAAAAATGGGTACAAATCTTGCGTCGCGAACTCCTCCCACAGTTTTTGATCAATTTTTATGAAATTAGGTACAGATGTTCATCTGAATATGTTAATGTGCAAGACACATATTTCCGCAGTGGCAAAAAGTGCATTGCCATGGTAACAGCATGTTATTGGTAAAATATAGGGCAAAATGCTTCATGGCAAAACTGCTTCATCAGTGTTCTTCCAATTCTCATGGAATTCATATTGAATGTTTGTCTTAGGATATAGGTCAGCATGACACATTTCTTGACAGTGACAAAAAGTATGTTGCCATGGTAACAGCTCACATATTATGAGCCAAAAATGATGGAAAATTTTGTGTTGCAAACTACTTCCTCAGTTTTTGCCCAATTTCCATGAAACTTGGTACAGATGTGTGCCTTTGGTTGTAGATGTGCAAGATGCATTTTTTGACAGTACCCGAAAATACGTTGCCATGGTAACGGCATATTAATGGCAGAAGATCAAGGAAAGATCTTGCGGATTTAACTACTTCCTCAGTTTTTTGACCAAAGCTTATGAAATGTGGCACACACCTTGATCTTGGTAGGAAGATGTGGAAGACATATTTTTCGGATGTGTCGGAAGCTGCGTTGCCATGGTAACGGCATATAAATGGCAGAAGATCAAGGAAAGATCTTGCGGATTGAACTACTTCCTCTGTATTCGACTGAAGCTCACGAAATGTGGCACACACATTGGTCTTGGTGGGAAGATATGCAAGACATATTTTTTGGACGTTTCGGAAGCTGTGTTGCCATGGTAACGGCATATTGATGGCGGAAGATCAAGGAAAGATCTTGTGGATTGAACTACTTCCTCAGTTTTTGACAAAAGCTTATGAAATGTGGCACACACAATAGTCTTGGTGGGAAGATGTGCAAGACATATTTTTCGGACGTGTCGGAAGCTGCGTTGCCATGGTAACGGCATTTAAATGGCAGAAGATCAAGGAAAGATCATTCCCTGGGTAAGACTGTCGTCACGGGGCGGGGGTATTAATCACCTTAAGTGGTATTTCATTTATATATTATTATTTTTTTTTTTTTTTTGTACATAATGCTAGACCTTATCAGTTTATTATGGGCATCATGTGCTGGACTGCTTAGAAGAATATAATGGGTCTGGGTGGGGGATGTTGCAAAGCCAAACACAAAAGATGTCACTGAATATTTCAAGGGGATGGCTAGTAACCGATCAGTGGGAATCAGTGGGAATGCTGGGGGATGATCCAATTCTTGTGGGATTCATTTAAGAGTACATTATACATCTATTGTTGGGTGAAAATTATTTGCTTCAGAACGGTCTCATATTCAAGTAATGTGCAATTTAATGCCCTGTCACTGTACAGGCATGCTAACCTGGTAACATTAAATTATACATTACTTGAATATGAGATCATTCTGAAGCAAATAATCAGTCAGGATACCAGGATACAATAATACAATGATATGTATATCATGATGAAAATAAACACAAAATTGCTAGCTAAGGTGATGATAAGATGCTAATGCCCCTTGCTAACATTTCCAGAAGAAAAAAAAAAAAAAGAAGACAGCATTAGTGCTTCTAAATAGTTTTAAAATATGAGCTAGGGATAAAGATAGGAACATGAAAATGTTAATCACTATAATCATTTTGAATGTTAAGTATTGCTTTGTGAACAATATTTTTATTAAAAACCATTTCTGCAATAAACCGTTTCCGTGATGGTTTATTAAGAAAATTAGTGATATCTGTTTTAGTGTATTTGTGGCTTTACTGCAACATTTTTGTACGTTAGGGTGTTTTGTGATACAACTGAATTACACATATGCCTCAAATGTGATACAGCTGTAATTCGAAAAATCTTTTAATCACTGTTCCCAATGTTGAAAAGTGGCTTTAATGATGAGTACGCTGATACTTGATGGCAATGATGTTATTGATGATGAAATTGGTGATAATGATAATGATCATGACATCAGAGTTGATGATGATGATGACAACCATGATGATGATAGTGATGACAGTGATGTTGATGATCATGATCATGATCATGAAGAAGGGTCTCGTATACACTGTACATTCTTTTTTGTGTGTGTTTACCACCAGTCTTGGATGAGGCTGACCGCATCCTGGATCTTGGCTTCCAGAAGACGATGGATGCCATCTTTGAACATCTCCCCTCTGAGCGACAAACCCTTCTGTTCTCTGCCACCCAGACAAAGTAAGATTTCTTCTTTTTATGTCGTCATGGAACTCGAATCATGCATTCAGATATCAATGAAAATGAATATGATTTATCAGTGTATAGCTCCTCGCAAGCTTCAGGGGGCATTTCATGAAGGAACTTGTCGGATGAAATGTCCGACAAGTCAATTACATCCGACAAGTTCAGAGAAATCAGCCAATCAGACTAAAGAATTTCTCAAAACTTGTCGGATATAATTGACTTGTCAGATATTTTATCCGACAAGTACCTCCATGAAATGCCCCCCTTATCGCACTGCCTCCATAGTGACAAACAGAATACTCAGAAATAATTCTTTCTCTTTTTAGTTTAGTGTTTTGCTTGCCTAAATCACACTCAATTTCATTTGGAGGCAAAATCATACTATTTTGTGTATCAATGGCTCGTACTTGATGTTATGTTCCAGTTGTAGCTGCCCGAGTATTTATCAGTGTTTCAAAAACCGTGGTCTTGATTTCGTACATGCTTTACATGATTTTATTTTGAAACATCCAAGAAAGGAGAATTCTTCCTCAACTTCATCAAGATCTCTAACATTATTCAAGTTTGTGGACTGTCCATTCTTTGACCTCGATAAGAGTGGCTTGCCCGTGTTTTCCTCTTTGCTACTTGTCATTCACTTCACCTGGGATCATTAATGTAAACATTTTGTTTTCAGCTTCCAGTCTTCAGAGATTTTAATAGCTGTTTATCAATTAGGGAAATGATGTTGTTGATCAATAATGGAAATGATGTGGCACCATTCTCTATGCATGTATGTATTAAGTGTTTTTTTGTTTTTGTTTTAATGATTTGCAGCAAATTCAAGAGTGAAGCACACCTTAAACCTTTCCAGACATCCAAGATTTCACCAGTTTCATTTTTTCAAGAATCCAATTTGAGGAATGCATGGCTCCGTTCTTTGTCAATATACATTGTAGCATATTGGAAATATCATGTTCAGCTACTGTTCTTCAGCATTTACAAAATGTTGTTTGATTAGAAATGTTGTGTATGTGTGTTTATGCTTATGTGTTTTGTCTAGGTCTGTGCGTGACTTGGCGAGGCTGAGTTTGCAGGATCCAAAGTATGTGGCAGTTCACGAACATCACACTCACAGCACTCCTGTTCAGCTCGATCAGGTATTTCACGTCTTGTTTAAAGGGAACGCAAACCCAAAGAGCAATGTGGACTGAGTGAAAGCAGCAACATTAGTAGAACACGTCAGTGAAAGTTTGAGGAAAATCGGACAATCGATGCAAAAGTTATGAATTTTTAAAGTTTTGGTGTTGGAACCGTTGGATGAGGAGACTACTAGAGGTTATGACGATTGAATTGGCACAAAACCAGAATGAAACGAACATGACATTTTTCATATCACAGAGAACAATGCCATTTTCTCAAACGTTTTACCGATTTTATGTATCGGTTATGAATTATGACTAATACATAGATTGGCAATGAAAAGGGTTTTGAATTTTCTGCGAGTTGAACAGCAAAGGCACACTTGCCAACTAATAAGATTTTATCAGATTCAGTAAGATTTTTTTACATTAAAAGTAGCAAAATATGATTTTCTGTCAGAGAAATAAGATTTCAAAAAAATATTTAGATATACCTTTCATGTGTATTTTCTGAAGATTTGACTGAAAGTAAGATTTTTTACTTCAGTTTGCATATAAAATAAGATTTTTGCAATCCGAGAGTAAGATATTTCATCTTGAAATGTTGGCAGGTATGCAAAGGGCTCAAGTTGGAGGATATTTTTCTCCTTTATCTTTCTTCTAAAAAAGTCTGATAATATGTGAGAAAAATTGCAATAAAGTCATACAACACAAAATTGCCCAAATGCATTTTTGGACTTGATGGGCTAAATTAGATATTAACATAGCCTTGGTATGTTTGCCTTAACCCGTTCAGGACGAGTCCCGAGTATACTCGGGCAGGAGTCTATGGGAAATGCGTGTTGTAGCAAAATCAAACCGTCCTCAACGGGTTAATACTTTTTTGTTTTTGATCCCAAGAAAGTTAATTCTCATGTTCAGAATATGACAATTTTCATATACATGGGAAAATTGATGAGTTAGGAACTTTGATTCAACTTTTATTAAGGTTGTATTCATTCTGATAAGGATGGTTAACTGTTGCTGGTAGGCTAGATTTTGATAATGAGGTCAGCATTCAAAGGTCAAATTGTAAATTCTGAAATGTCACAATATTTTGTTGAGATAGTGTGAAGTTTGGTGTGTCTGATGGCAAGGTCAAATTTCAAGTTTGCATTCCAAGATAAAGTTTGATGAAAATATCCCCAGGAACAGAGGAAGAACATAAAAGATTCCACCTGTAAGGGTAAGGTTGGCAGAATGTTTCATCAGGTAGTTAGCTTTTGTCATCCCAAAACATTTGACGAGGACTTCACTGGTTATTAGAGGAGCAATTGAAACACAAACAGGTTGAGTTCAGTTCATTGACACTTTTGATGAATTTCAGTTTTAGAAAGAAAAAAAAATTGTATACGTAGCAGGAAGTCCATGTGTTCATTATTGTCACTTTCATACTTAAAGGACAAGTCGGATTGAGTGGCATAAAATGAAATGGGATACTATAGAGGAATCCTTCAGTTTATTTAACAAAGTTTTGGACACAGGATTGATTTGGTGGTCGTTTGGAGTTCACTATAAATTCTGTATCAGTTTGCTTGCCAAGTTATGGAATGATTATTTCAGTGTTGGTAATTATGTCATCTTTCAAAAAAAAAAAAAAAAAGAAGAATTCATAGCCTTCCTTCCCCTAAATGATCGTCACTACTACTGCTGGTGTAATACATTTTGTGATATGTGCAAGAAATTTCAGAGAAAGCATGTTTACCATTAAGATCCTAGAATCCCAGGATTTGCTGGGGTTTGCCCTATCTAGCAGCAGTAGTATTAATGATTGCGTCGTTCGCACCAAAACTCATCTTTCTTTTGATTCTATCTTAAGTATGAAAATTGAATTGTTGAGTATTTTACTTTTGAATTCAACTATCCAGGTTTCCTGTATGTTTAAACATTTTGTCCTTTCTGGCACTGTTGAAAGAAAAATGACAATAACTTTGGAAAAAAAAAACCACAAATTATTGAAATTATGATGCATTCCTTAAATTGGCAGCAATGGTGTTGGTTGAACAATATTCACTGTAATCTGCTCTGATTGGATGACTTTGTTTTTACCATGTCTTCCCATTGACTTTATATAGAGCTACATTGTGTGTGAGTTGGAGCAGAAGCTGGACGTCCTATATTCATTCATCAAAGCCCATCTCAAGCAGAAGATCCTAGTCTTCATGGCCAGCTGTAAACAGGTTAGGAGGAGAATTATATGAACCCTTTCCCTAACATCCCCATTGCCTTTGCACAGAACCCACCAGTGTCATGTATACAATGGGTTAACTCCTACACATACACACTCTTATACACACACCTATGCAAACACTTACACAAAAACCTACACAAACACCTGCACAAACGCAAACACAGACTCACACACACAAACACTCTGTATTGTATCGTTTTTTTAACTTTAAGTTTCAAGTTGTTTTATTTACAGGACAATCATACAAATATACAACATTCATGTAAAAAGTGAACTGTGGAATAAAGCAGGTTGAAAAAGTACATCTTGGAATTGTAAAGCAGTAATGACTATATTTGAATCATGAGAGCTTATGCACTGGAAACTTTCTAATTCTCGGATTATGAAAGTGCCATACAGTTAATTCCAAAAAGTAGTTTGAGTCCAGAAGGAACAAGCTTTTTGAAAAATGCATACAAAAAACAAAAACATAGCAAGGGACTAGTAGTTAACCCTTTAGGAGGCATGCCTTGAGTGTTACCTGGTGTAATTTCAGCCATTTGCTCTTGAGCAAATTCTTACTATGAAAGTCTATACCAGGTGATCTATGAAAAGAGAAAAGGAGCCCTATAAAACAAATAGTCCAAAGTGATATTGAATGAAGTGCATTATCTAAATCTGGTTTAGCTGAGCATGTTCTGTTGCTGAGTTGAGAGTTTCTTGCGCAAATATTTGCACAAATTTTATATGCTCCTTATTAATCTTTCATTTTCTCAAATTTATGCACAGGTGAAGTTTGTCTTTGAGATGTTCTGCAAGTTAAACCCAGGCATTTCGGTGATGGCGCTCTACGGCTCTCTGCATCAGCTGAGGCGGGTCGCTGTTTACGAGGAGTTCTGCGTGAGGGAGTCAGCCGTCTTGCTGGCCACAGACATTGCAGCTCGGGGACTTGGTAAAACTTAGCTTTTGCACTTCTACTCTTGTGTCTTTTGTGTGTTCTCATGTTTACCACCATCACTGAAATAGAATTACACAGATGTGCTGAAGACTTTGTATGCAAAACTATGCAAACATTGATATGAGTGTATGGGACTAGAATGTTTGTTTTTAAGAACTCACAAAATTTTAATGTGTCACTACTGTGATTTGCTAGAAATCAACGTCCAGCGGTTTTTTGTAAGCTTCCTTGGACCCTAGTCAAGGGAAGTGCATGTCCATTGTACAAGTGTGCAGAGTGGTACATTGGACTTTTTATATTTTTGAATTATTTATGAGGTATCAAATGGAGTCTCATTTTAAAGGTAGGGGATACCTTTTACAGACCTCCCAAAATGCAGCAAAACATTAAATATGAACCTCAGGGGACTTGTTTAGGCCACTGCTGAGAAATTTGGAAGTCAACAGTTATCTACAATTTGAATAATGCACAAAACTCAACTACTCAGTAGTTCTGTGTGTCAGCCACACTTCAGCCTTTTTGTTGCAGTCTTCTGTATCTTTTATCTATAAACACAAATCTAAAAGTATAAGAGCTGATGTAATAACATATAGAGTGTGTGGCAAGAATGTATATAGAAATGTTTGTAAGTTTTCATGAACTTTCTTCACAAAATATACATGATGGACACACATGCAGTGCATGGGTCTGCAAAGGTAGCCTAGTAATGTACTGGAATTTACGGTGAGCCCCGAAAAAAATTCAATTCAAAATCTAACGGTCAATGAAAATGTACTAAATGTTACCTTCCACTTTCAATACTTTATGGGAGTTTCTAAAATGAAACTCTCTTCAACATACCACTGTATTTATACAACTCTTCATTTAAGGCATGCAAATGGGATTCCCTACCTTAAAAAAAAAAAAAAAAAAAAAAAAAAATCATTTATGTGTGTTTCTCTAAGCTAAAACCACATAGTATACTCATCAGGAAGAATGAGGCGCTTTTCATTTCATTAGCTATGTCATCACCCAGCTTTGACCCGGGTTTGTCCCCAATAATGGGAGTGGCGGGACTTCCCTTTCTCTAGCAGCAACTTCTCTCATGACCATCTCGCTATCTCGCCCAATTTAGAGCATCCTCCTTTCTCAAGCAACCTTCCTAAACTCCTCCACCTGTCTCTTCCACTTCTTCTTCAGTCATCCTTGCTTTCATAGCTCATTCATTTCAAACTCTGGCACTTTCCTCCTTTGACATGATCAGCATCTTTCCTCATAATTCAATGAGAATAAAAATTAGTGGTGGTCTTTTACTCGTGGTGTACCATTTCAATGTGGCTGTAACATGCTGTTTGACTGCATCTTTCTCCTCTTTGTGGCATTTTCCCCTCCCAGACTTTCCGGCCGTCCACTGGGTGGTCCAGCTGGACTGCCCCGAGGACTCTAGCACCTACATCCACCGGGTGGGGCGGACGGCCAGGTATGAGAAGAACGGCGAAGCTCTCCTGGTCCTCCTACCCTCGGAGGAAGAGGCCATGGTAGCAGAGCTGGAGAAGAGGAAGATACCCATCGAGAAAATACAGTGAGTGGCCTGTGGTGGTGCTGTTTTGGTCCACTTATAATCAGTATAATGCACTCAGACATAATCATGTGTGTAAGTGTAAGCAATGGCATAACTGTAACTTTACCTGCAACAGTATCTGTACTGTAACCGTAGCCATAACACATCTGTAATTGTAACCAAACCAAAACCATTAATTTTACCATCGTCATTCAGCCAGAGCTGTCTCTTCATTTTTTGTGGCAGTCTGAACTGTAACTGATAACAGTAATTGTAATTGTATCATAATTGCACTTATCACCAGAACTATATATAATTGTAGCCATAGCTGTAACCATTTAAATGTAACCATGATTGTCATAATTCAACCAGAACAGCTTCTTCAATGTAAGCCATGCTCTGCATGGGGGCGAGCCATTATCACAAGCAATCCCAGAATCTCTGCATAGTTATTTTCACATCTTGGTCAAAGGGGACATAGAAGGTCATGAAGATCTTGTCTGGAGATGTGAACATGGGGCGGGAATCAAACTCTGTATGTCATGTGTAGGAATCCAGAGTATTATTCACAGCACCTCAGCCACAGTGCTCCCCAAAGTATGGAAATGATGATGAAGATTGATTTGACATCAACTAATACCACACAAAACAGACAACTAAAAAGCCATACCAAGAGCTCCACCAACCCCTCCCCCCATATCAAGTGATACCCTCATCCTGGTCTCAAAAACTGTCCACCTCTCGTATCGTTGCAGGGTCAACCCCAACAAGAGAGTGACGGTGGAGAAGAAGCTCCAGTCTTACTGTGCCCAGAGCCTGGAGCTCAAGCAGTCTGCCCAGAGGGCCTTCATTGCCTACCTCAAGTCTGTCTACCTTATGAAGAACAAGGATGTCTTCAAGGTCCACAAGCTGGCCCTCGACAGCTTTGCCAGGTGAGACCTCTTAAGGACCTTTGTTCTTTGGGTGTCATTGGAGCAGCCTCATCTCGTCACTGATGTTGAATATAGTTTGCTGAAATGTCAGCAATTCAGTATGGCAAGCGATATGAAATTTACAGTCAGCTTTATCTCTAACAAACTTGTCAGCCTCATGAAATTCTTCCCTTATGTTAGCTTATTTACGTCAATGTAGGGCAATTTTTTAATCAGTTGCAATGAAGAACAACTCTGTCTTGGCATTTATATGCCTTTAGTTGAAAGGAGGATTCTTAGTAATGAGGAGACATTGTTGAGTTGATGTGAACTGTGTGAGTGCCTTTATTCAACTCGTTCTTCCAGTGTGTCCTTTGCACATGGGGCATATCATGTTACATCCAGCTACAGCTGGCAGGTTAGTCTTTGCTCAGACTCATCATTGCAAGACTTTACAAACATAATACATGTATATCAACACAAACTCCACGGAACAATTTCATGAATTTGAATAATTACGCAGTACCTGCTGTAAACTACAAGGATTAGAACCAGCACTGGCTGTCAGGCAGAAGCTAGGTGGTCTAGTGGATAAGTTGCCTGTCCGGAGATCATGAGGTCGTTGGTTCAAATCCTGCCTGAGTATGCATGCCCATGATTTCTTTTTGTCATTGCTACTACAGTGAAACCCCGTTATAACGAGGTCCGTGGGACCGGCGATATTACCTCGTTATAACCGGTACCTCGTTATAACCGTACGCATCAAAAACAAAGAAAAACATAAGCACGACGTCATAATATACCCAACAATGAAAGTTTAAAAGAACATCCTTTGCGTTGTTATTACACAATTATGGATCATTATTATCGAGAGAATAAAGGGAAATTATTTGTGAATTAGGCGAAAATGTCGGGGTTGAAATAGGATAATTCTTTATTTTTCTTCCGAAAATCTCTTCACATAATAGTGCACGTTATGTTCTTGAGAAGAATAGGCCTATATTATATTAAAATCACATTGTATAAAATGCATTGTTTACCGTAACTTGCGAGGTATTTTTACGCTGTTGGTGTCAAGCGGGAATGCGATAATTTCATGAATCATTTCGGCTGTATTCTTATACAATGTATGATCGTTGCGCCCGAAAGGATTAAAATGCGTTGTTTATTTTCGATGATCGTTGCGCCCGAAAGGATTAAAATGCGTTGTTTATTTTCTTCCGAAAATCTCTTCGCGTTTTGTACATCCGTTCTTGAAAAATAAGCGAGAGGATTGAATTTAGAAGGTTGCGATCCTTTTTACGCAGATCTGTTCCTCACAGACCATTCTGAAAGAAAGAAAATCTTCATTGTGAAATGCGTTGTTAAAATTGTGATAATGAACAAACCCAGATCTATTCAAATTGTTAAATACGTTTGTTTCTTCTTCTGAACACCGATTAAGTAGTTAAACATGCGTTATTCAACTATTTTTACGCTACTGTCATCCGGCGAGATCGCGATGATTTCAGAGTAACATTCGTGCGTCGTTTACCGTAACTTGCGAGGTTATTTTACGCTGTTGCAGGCCAGCGGGAATGCGATGATTTCATGAATCATTTTGGCTGTAATCTCATACAATGTATTATCGTTTCATCCGAAAGGATTAAAGATGCGTTCTTTATCATCTGCCGAAAATCCCTTCGCATTGTATACATCCGTTCTTTAAAAAATTGCGACAGGATTGCGTTATTCAACTATTTTTACGCTACTGTCACCAGGCGAGATCGCGATTTCATTAATTATTTCGGCTATAATCGTACACTCGTATTTGCTAACCAGCAAAAGAACTAAAAGTCGGGACTACAAATGGAAAGGATATAATGTTGAGTTGCACACGCATTCCAATTTCCATATTTGCCACGACTGTCGCTACATGAAAAGTTTTTGAGTGCGTTATCTTTTTTCCCTTGTTGCGCTGTGGTCTGCAAAACATTACGCACGCGTGTGATCTCGCGTAAAAGAAAATCGAGTGATTATGTTTAATAATTTAGTAGGAACATCGAATGTTATCAGTATGTTGTCGTTTTTTTTTTTGCGTGGTTTAGAAGAAAACATGGAAGGAACCGTTCTCTGCAAAACGGGAAAAAGACATGGATAGCGTGAATTCGATTTTCAATGTTTCATTTGTCTCGTGTTTGATAAGCGGCAAGTCAAGAAATGGTACCTCGTTATATCCGATCAAATTTCTTATGTTTTTCTTTATCATGATGCGCCGAAAATCTCCTCGTTATAACCGGAATCTCGTTATAACCGAACTCGTTATAACCGACTCGTTCTGCCATAGGTTTACACGCAAAGGAAAACGGGACCGACGCGATCACCTCGTTATAAGCGGTTCCTCGTTATAACCGAACTCGTTATAACGGGGTTTCACTGTACTAAAACACAGATACGTCGATGTAGGGCGATTTCTTAATCTGTTACAATAAACTTGTCAGTGTTATGTACATGGCTAGGTGGAAGCACAAAGTGAAAATGTTAGTTGTGTTCTGAACTCACATTTGACACCTCCATTCCTTCATCATCAACTTGAAGGTTTCCTTTGGGCACATTGGATCCAACATCTGCGAGTTATGTGTGTCCGTGTGACTGTAAATGGAACAAGGACATAGATGATATTGAATGGTTTCACATGATCCTTGTATGTTCACACATTGATTCCGACAATGTGTCGTGAAAATGCCAAATGTTATCATGAACTGGGATGATAGATGAAGGGTAACTCAGCATGAAGGATTACCTCTGTCCTTGCTCATGCTATACTCATTTCCGTGGAAAACAAGATACTGTATATGCCATAGATTTAATAAATCAAATTTTTTGCTAATCGGGACTCCCTGACGATTTCGTGAGTGGTTAAATTCACGATCGTTGAGTACAGTATCAAATGGAGAAATGTATGCATGCACGTCACATTCATTTTGGGATCGAGTTGATATTTTTGTGTGTTTTTAGATTCGCGAATAGCACCCGACTTGTGAAATTTGTGAAATGTATGACATATACAGTGTATTGAGGGCATTATTTTCAAAGGCAATGATGACTTAGGCCAGGAAAATATCACTGTGAAGTAATGAAGCAGTCAAACTAAAATGTCAGCATGTTTTTTATGCCTCCGCCACGAAGTGGTGCCGGAGGCATTATGTTTTCGGGTTGTCCGTCCGTCCGTCCGTCCGTCCGTCCGTCCGTCCGTCCTTCCGTCCGTCCGTCCGTCCTTCCGTCCGTCCGTAATGAATTTTGTGGACAAGGTAACTATCAAAACCTTTCGAGGTATCCTAATGAAACTTGGCATGTATGTGTATTAGGGGGTGAAGTTGTGCCTATCAACTTTTGGGTGCACATGCTCAAGGTCAAAGGTCAAAAGGTCAAGGTCAAATACATAAAATTTCACTATTTCCACCATATCTATTGAATGCCTGAAGATATTTTCTTGAAACTTAGTGTATACATGTATTACCCAATCAAGATTCTCTGGTGAAAGTTTGGGTCATGAGGTCAAAGGTCAAAGGTCAAAAGGTCAGGGTCAAATACGTAAAATTTCACTATTTCCACCATACACTGAAGATATTTTCTTAAAACTTAGTGTATACATGTATTACCCAATTAAGATTATCTGGTGAAAGTTTGGGTCATGAGGTCAAAGGTCAAAGGTCAAAAGGTCAAGTAAAAATATTAAAACTTCTTTTTTTTCTCCATACCTTAGAAAATTGTTCAAGGTATCTTCATGGAACATAGTATATACATATACTGACTGGACGTGATTATCTAGAGAATGTAGGGTTCATGGGGTCAAAGGTCAGGGGTCAAAGGTCAAGTGCAACACTTCAAAATTTTACTATTTCCCTCCTATCATGCAATGCCAGCAGGGTTATTTTTTTTTACACTTGGTGTATGCATACATGTGTAACCTAATAGAAATTCTCTGGAAAGTTTTTTTTTCTTCTTTTATTGCATCAAAGGTCAAAAGGTCAAAGATCAAGTGAAAGTGCTGAACTAACTTTTTCCTCCATATCTCGGAAGTGGCTCAAGTTACCTTGAAACTTAGTACATATTATGCATGTTCTACCTGAAAGTAATTATCTTATGAATTTTCGGGTCAAGGGCCAGATGAAAATAGTAACAATTTACTATTCAATTCAGAAATTGCACTTTTTCTCCACACCTGTACCTTGAAAATTACTCAATGCCTAAATGTATGAATGGGTCAAAGTCGAGTTAAAGTCCTTAAATCCCTAGATACATGCTCTCCTATTCATCCAATTAAACCTAGGTCAAGGAAGGTGAACATTCAACACATTTGTGACAAACTTGTCATTTCAATATTTTGCCAATTTTGTGAAAATGTAATCACACATTGTCCACATGTACTATCTAGACCTATTGGGAAAATCATGTATTATGGCGGAGGCATACCAGTCGCCAAAGCGACATTTCTAGTTTGTTTTTGGGGGGGTTTTTTATAGAGTGATTTGTGTGTCAGTGGCCATTTTTCATCTAGAATTTTCAGTTCATTACCGTATGTTCTATATTCATTCATCAGGTCGCTCGGCTTGGCCGTTGCCCCCAGGGTACGATTCATCCAGCGGGCGGAGAAGCGGAAAGAAGAGCAGAGCAGGGATAAGCGAGCATCATCAAGAAACGAAGGAATAGTCCAAACAAGTGCTGGACATGAAAGGACGCTTTCAAAAGCCTCAATAAGTGCAAAGAAGAAAGAGGATGAAAATGAGGAGGATTCATCGTCATCAGAAGGAGAACTTGAGTCTGAGGAGGAGAAGATGCCCAGAGGAGTGGCATCTGAGGAAGGCTACAGTTTCCATGGCGACGGGGATGAGGATGATGACGACTTGCTGGTCAAGAAATCCAGCGGTGCTACAGAGCAGGTGATTCATTTTCACTCTGAGTTTTCTGCAGTGTGCTGTCATAACTTCAGACAGAGAAGGATGTTAATCCACTACTGAGCTTCGGGATTTTCTGTCTTATTTTCTTGAAGTGTGGAAATATTGAATTTAGTTTCCAAATGAGAGAGTTGTTAACTCTCTCTCTCAAAAGTCAAAGGTAGCCTTGCTTTACTTAATTTTCATAGATGGTGGTATGTGAGTGCATTCAATGTGCAAACTGTTATGAAATGCTGCTTGTTATTAGTGGAGTCATTTTTTAATTCACAAAAATATAAATGGAAAACAAGATTGTGTTGCAGTGACAGAGGCTCTGGTTTGATATCAGAATGTAGGCAGAAACGGCAACTGCGAGTGAATTTGATGTGTCTCCAGGCTACATTCCCTGTCATGCCAAAGTCTTGTTGATTCAAACATGTATTCATTTTCGTAATTTCTGCTTGTCTCCCCCTTTTTTTGTACTCCTTCAGATCGGGGCTGCCGGAGACGACGGCGACGAAGATCTGGCCGTGCCTGAGAGGCGGTCAAAGAAATCCGACAAGCCCCTCACCAAGTACGCCCTGGCCAAGAAGATCAGGAAGAAGAACCTGACCATCAACACCAAGAAGATCTTTGATGAAGATGGAGAGGTAGGCAGTGGGCGGAGATGTGGCACATAATTCACCTTTCATTATACACACACACACACAAAAAAAAAATGTGTATTCAATGCACAGTTTACTGTAAATTGTGATTGTTACCTGAAACTGAGAGCTAAAGGCCATATTTTTTCCTTTGCCGTCATTTGGTCTAATTTTTCAAATAGTCCCAGAGAAAAGAGTAAATTGAAAGCATATTGCATTTTCTCTCCTCTCTTCATTCCCCCCTCCCCCTGAAAAAAAAAAAAAGGATCAATTTTGTTTTGCTTTGTGTATGCTGTGTCTTGGGTTTTGTTGTTTTTGTTTTTAACAATCATGGAGAGATAGATTGATCTCTGAAATGTGTTGCTGATTTCCATCTGGCCCAAGGTTCAAGCCCAGTGGCCTCCAGCCCAGCCCACCAAGGCATCCCGTCTCCATGACGACGAAGAGGAGGAAGGAGGCGGGATTGACATTGAGAAGGCCAAGCAGTTCATGGCCGAGGAGGATAAACATGACAAGCAGCTCTTCAAGGAACGCATCAAGGCCAAACACCTTGTGAGTACTTCAGTCATTGAATAGAAATGTTCAGTTTTGTGAATGAAGAATAATATATGATTTGAGAAGTGTAAATTATATCTCAAAGTTCACGAAAGAGCTACTAACTGATTTTGACTGACTCTATAAGGTCTGCTGATTGCCGTCATGTAATGATGAACCTTTACTATCACAACTGCAATTCAAATTTCTGACTTCAGTCTCAACTTCATCCTTGGTATAATGAAAACTGGCTTTGTGGTATGTGTCACCAATTGTGTCATACTCCATTCATTGTCCTTCATTTCGTAACTGCTGGCGACAACTTCCCACCTCCATAGGCTTTGCACACAGTAAAGACGTAAGCACGAGCGAGTGGTGACATAAACCACGATTTGGCCCAAAAAGTAAATCTTGCAAAGAACAGGAAAGGGGACTTCAGATATGTCCTTTCAGCTTCTGAAAAAAGGAAGTACAGTTAAGAATGTCTAGTGTCATTTTGTGTATGACAAAGATTCTGCTAGGATCAAAAGCTCAGTCCTCTTTCTACTCATTTGTACTCCACTTGCTAGCCACTATTGGATAAGTATTTTTCTGCACCTTTTTTTTTGCTTCAAAAATGTCTGTTGATACATTTGTATTGTGATAACCTTATTTGCCTTTCGCTTTTCCACCAGATGAAAAGGTTAAAAGAAAAGAAAGAGAAAAAAGGCAAGAGAGGACGAAAGGACAGTGACGATGAGGTAATAATCTGTTTACTTGTTTGTTTGTTTGTTTGTTTATTTGAATGTTTGACTCTCTGGAATCGAGCACTCATCAGCTCTCATCTTCTCTAACCTTTTGGTGGGTGCCACTATGAGTTTTTCACTCTGTGTTTCTGTGACCAGGCATCTATTTTGCCTTTATCTTTTTTCTTCTTTTTTTATCGTCAGTGGTAATCAAATGAATTCATTGTGGAGTGATCATAGTATTTCTACTGAAAGTATGTCTAAGGCAAGTTAGCCTTTCACATTGCAGCACTTTCATACCGACATTAGTGTAATAGCCCTGTATTGCTTTGGTCACATGCCTGACCAAAGTCAAGAAACTGATATGTACACACAAGTGGGTGAGGTGTCCTGTGTATTGAGTATTCAAAGATCTGATCAGTAATGCAATGCTTGCTAATGTACACAGACTTGTATACAGGTGTCTCCCATTTGAATGAAGTCCTTGGGACCAGCATTTTTCTTTTGTTTTATCGAAATTTCTTTATAGCTGAACAAATAAAGTATATAAAGATCTATAGATGATAACTCTGGAACCTGAGTTTTTACTTTGTTTTAATGAATCTTTGTTAGAAATGTTTTCAATATAATGGGAGTGCACTACCCGTGGTGCCATGTTTACCCAATGTGGTCATCTGATAACGTTATTGTTTTGACAGGATGAGGGTGTACACCTTGGTACAACCCTAAATGTTGAGGAAGAGGAGGAATTCGATCCCATGAGCCTGCCAGACCCCGACAAGTTCTCCGCCTTTGTCAGTGATGAGGAGGATGATGATGATGCCCACAAGGATGTCGAAAAGGAAGATGATTTGTCAAAAGTCAAACTGAAGTAAGTTTAATATCAGTGATCTATCACCTTGCCTACTCCCACGTTGTCTAATAACCAGTAAGTCTCAACCCACATGGTCCAAGTCCATTTCATCTACAACCAGTTCGTCTAATGACTATTTAATCCATTGTCACTTAGCATCATTACCAGTTGGTCTACTTCCAGATGGGCTATGCCCACTTCGTCTAGTACTCATAGTTTATTACACAAAATGGGAAAAAGTCCCAGGAAACAAACCTGCGATTAGACCATCTGGACCCTGTTTAATCAAAAGATATGATCGATTTTAAATTTCTTTAACACACAGGCTGCCATAGACTTATGATAGAAATCAACTTTATAATCAATTTTAACTCCTGCATAAAACAGGGCCCAGGTCATTAGACAAAACAATAAGTAGCCAGAATGGGCATTAAACCGAAAAAGTAGACCAATCGATAGTAGACCAAGCGAGTTTAGCCCTAGTGGTGTTAGAAGAACTGGGAAGTAGACCATCTGACAGTAGTAGACCAAGTGGCAATAGATCAATATCACGAGGAGTATGTCTCTTATGTCACCGGAAACTCTACATAGCCAGCGTACCAGTGATGGGAGTGTTTGTGTTCTCATAAACGGCTTCAATCAAGGATATTGTAGTGTTTCACTCCAGGCAAGCGGGGATACAGTTTACACCGGTCATGTGGCTGTTTGTTCAGAGTATTTAAAACAAATTAAAAAGCACCTTCTTAAAGGCCCTAGGGGTTCCTTATAAAGGGTATATAAAGCACCTTTCCTTTCTGTGTATTTAGGACCTGCACGTATACAAATGCAGTAGCACTTCACATTTTTCAAACAGGGAAATATGAAAATTTGAACACATATCCTTGATTGTTGTGTATGCACTTATACACTACATATTAAACATTCTACAGACAGATTCATTTCATTCATGGTATTTTGCAGTGGGTAATTTCTTGCAATTTTTGAAATAATGTTAATTTCCACTATTTGTGTTTTAAACAGAACAATCCCTTATTGTGATGAAGAACTTAATGCTTGATGATTATTTTTAATTATATTTCTGATCAAGTATTCAAACCAGCCTCTTGATTTGTAATACTAGCTGCATCTTTCTCGTGAACTCTACAGGTCTGCAGAACGGATCAGTAAAGCTTCAAAGAGGAAATCGAGTAAAGAAAGCACAGGAAAGAAGAAGAAGAAGAAGCGGAAGATGTCTTTCGAGGAAGAAGAAGAAGGCGTTCCCATGGATACCGGGATGTCATTACAGGATGATGAGCAACTTGCTTTGCACATGTTGTCTTCAAACAGACTCTAGGACATGTGTTCAGGAGCTTTCCATGATGTTAGAAGAGGATATCATTATCTCTTACAAGACTGCTGACCCAAAATGTCATTGCCATTTGCATGGTTGCCTTTATCTTTGGCAGCGATGGGTCTAATGCTGGCTGGTACACGTGTACAATTTGATGACTGGGTGGCATTGCTGAACTGTACAAGAGAAATTCTATGGACATTTCAAATTAACACAAGTCTTCTGTTGTCTTAGTTGCCATGGGAAGACATAGATCCTGGTATGACTAGCTTCTACTGATATTTCCTGAATATGGCACTGATTTTTGCAAAGATTTTAGTGTCTGTTTCTGGAGCAATTCTATCAGGAACAATACAGGGGAACTTCATTATAACAAAACTGCTTGGACCATTGAAATGTCCTCATTATAGTGACCTTGTCACATCAAAGATATAAGCACAAGAAAATAAAAGGAATGGGACCTATGAAATAATCCTGTTTTATCAGTTACATTGCTCTATCCAACCTTGTTATAATGATGTCCCCCTGTAGTTTTTAGAATGATTATAAAATTTATCACCATGTAGAGTACTGAAATGATCAGTTATGAAATTACTACCTTTTCCTTCCCACAAAGCAGTGAAGTGGAAAATTTAATGACAGAATTAACTACACTTGTACAACACAGTTTTGAAGAGTTGTAATCCCCACCATTACAGGTTACTCTTGCTTTGACAGCATTTGTTTCAGCAATCTTTTATTCAGTAATGAAATATCTTCATTGATCCTTTTCATTTTATGTAAGAGTTTGAATATACCACATTCTTCATATATCCCTTCCCCCTCCCCAAAACACCAATTGATTAAGACTTGTCAGCCACATTGATTTGTTGACAATATGAGCCTTCGATGCATGCAGATACAACTGTACCTGAATCTAGAACTTTGCACTTGCACAGAGCTCCGTACCTGTACACTATAACACTGCAGATGACTGCTTTTAATGCTGGTGCAAGTTTTGGTGTGGTTGTCTGTATACTCAAAAGCAGTGCTCCTGCAAAGTGGATTAAGTCACAGTGTTAGTACAGTGTACAAGTACATGTACACTTGTAGTCTGAATATTCCATGTCTGCCAGAACTTTTAGTCAAAGTTCTACAGTACACCATAATCTTAAAAAACAATTAAACGAACACACACACAAACCTAGAATTCACACACAAAGAAAATACAGTAGCATTCCCAGACCTGAGTAGAAGGTGTAGGCGTAAGTGAGCCTTCTTTCAGTTTTTGTCTTTTTGTTTGAAAATTCTGTATGGTGGATTTTTATTCAAATCAAATACAGTGTACATGTGCTTCTCCACAAACTTTTTAGAAGCACACCATTCACTGTTACACAGTCGGGCTCCATCATTTGTATCAATGGACTTTATGTGTTGTGCTCACAATAAATTTTGCTAAAACCAGGTGATATCTCACATTCTTTTTCTTTGTCCCATGTGTGTGAAATGTTGTTGTACACCAGGACTTTGGTGTATTCAATGTTCAGTCTGATTGACTGTTTGTCTGTAAACTGTACTATATTCATGGTACTGTAGGTGAAGGGGAGTGACGATTATAAGCCAACAACTTCCATCTGCAGTGTGTGACATTCAATGTAGAGAAAGTCAGAATTACCTCCACCAAGGGAGGTTATGTTTTCGGTACCGTTGGTTTGTTTGTTAGTTAGTTTGTTCGTTTGTCCGTGTGCAAAATAACTCAAAAAGTTGTGCACGGATTTGGATGAAACTTGCAGAAAAGGTTAAGAATGATACAAGTAACAAACGATTAACTTTTGGTAGTGATCCGAGAATTTTTTTGGGAATTTATGAAGGATTTTTGATATTTTGTAGGTAGGGTCATTGAACTTGGGAGTTCAGGCTGCGCGTATTTGAGGTTTGCATGCGCGCACGTAAGTGCGTGCTCTAGTTTCTCCTAGGGCGAGGCGCGCCGTGCAACTGTGGGTTTATGACGTAACAAAGGCTTCTATATTGGGAAATCGGGCGACTTTCAGCACACAATGCTATATAAGTACGTATGGGTGGAAATCACTGATATCTCTATGGAAGAACAAGATCAGTGGTCGGAATGAGCTGCATGCTTGGCGGAGGTCTGCGCTCTCAGAGTGCTTTTCTAGTTCCTCATGTGTCTCCATGATGTAGATAGGTATGGTGACCACACACAGTCAATCTGTGACAAGTATGACCATAACTTCCATACTCCGAGCATAATACTAACAGAACAAGAAAAGCCTATACTACACAAGAGTATACAAGTAGCCAAACAACTCGATTATCACATGGTATTTACACAGCATATTTATTCAAACACATGGGCTCATATACAAATGCAAGACAATGAAATACAATACACAGCAAGAAAAAAAAAAAGGCAGGACACATGAATTTTTGTTCACATATAACACACACTCATTTTTTACTTTGAACAAAGTGTGATTCCTCACAACATGTATAATACCACTTGCAAATGATTGAGATCAAGTGGCTTAACTTCCAATTATTTTCATCAAACAAGCATAGGTATACAAGAGCTGGAGTGACTGTGTTGTCACAACTGTTTGCAGCCTATCCACAATTGTGAAGATCATGTCAATTAACTGCCTTTGCAAAACAAATGTAACCAATGTGACTAATACTGATATTTTGACAAGTCCATGCAGTTTGTTATAAAACCTTGTCAAAGAGAGGATCCATCAATCCTCTTAGCTTTAGAAACATCAGCACCCTTTTTAGGATGATTAACTTGCAAGTACAATCTCTACTCATGGTTACAATCGTACAGCCAAACATGATCCATCATTGTTTTATCCTTTAAATATCCTACTTATTTTTCATTGTAATTATCGAATGCATATTTCCTTTTTTGGTAATTTCTATCATAGAAGTGATACGGTATGTCCAAAGAGATCCAACACTTCATACAATTGTTTTCAATTCCAGTTCCAAATTCACTGCATGAAATGTGATGTAGATGTTGTGGAAATGATGTTGATGTACAGTTTATCATTTTTCATGTCCGATTCGGCTTTCTTTTTTTTTTTTTTTTTTAATAAATTAAAAATTCTTTTCACTATCACAACTTCTTCAAGATATAGCTGCTTTGTTACTATTTTTCAAAAGGATTTTTTTTTTTTCATTAATGTGACTTTCACATACTGTACATTCATTATCAATGCATAAGATATTATGTGTACATCTATGAACCATGGAAGTCATGGAAGTACAAAACTGAAGCCCTACCTTACCTTCATCAATGTTCACAGCAAACATGAGACCATAATTGGGGAAAACTGATTAAGGCGGTATCAACTCCATAACCTTAGTGTGAAGAAATAAGACACAGGCTGCAAGAGAGAGAGATGGAAATTCCTGCAAATACAGGGGAACCTCGTTAATTAATATTGAGCTGCCTGGGATCACTGAAATTTCCATGCTATATCGGGTATTTGTTATATCAGGAATAAAAACAAAAGAATATCAAAGGAATGGGACCCGCAACATTACCTCATACCAGGTATCTTGCTTACATCCGACCTTGCTACAACACGGTTTCACTGTATAGCAAATGTTTTGATATCTGGAGCTGCTGAAATTGGTATACAAACAGCTGATAGTACACACTTCGGGAGCTGAACCATCAAGCCCTCCCCCCATTTAAAAAAGAAGAAGATGAAACAACGGTGAAACTAAAAAAAAAGGTATTGTCACGAGCATACACGAGATATTGTGCATGTCTGTCCACGCACGCACATCACAGAGGGGGCACAAGCATATGAACATTACAAAGCACATATATTTATACTATGTATATTGCCTAAATTAACGTTGTACTGTAGCTATGACGATGAACCCTTTGATGATGCTGCCTGGCGCCTTTTTACATCCCAGTTGTACACTCGAGCCATGTCTGGAGATTACGGGTGGTCAAGGATCACTAAGGGTCACTTTGGAAATAATGCGATGCAATAAATTCAAATTCAGGCAGACCCAGTTGAATGTGGATCAAAATCATGGTACATGGGGTACAAGCTGTGTACAAAGCATACTTATTGCAGAGTAAAGTCTACAAGTCCTGCATTTCATTAGAGTTACCGGTTCTTATGCTTTATGATAATTGGCACACAAAGAAAATCTTGGATGAAATGCCAATGGTCAATTCATATCACAATCTTCTGAAGTAATCTTCCAGTTAACCCTATCTCTGTCACGGGCCGATTAAATCGGCCCAAAAACTGCAATAGAAATGCTTCGGCCGATATTATCGGCCCTATTTTGATTGACAGATTACTTCAAAGGCTATGACACTACCACTCTATAAACTCATTTGTGATTGGCTGACAGTGTAAGGAAATGATTTCCAGCCTGAAAAAAGCTTCCCCACCTTTAACCAATCAGGAAAGCTTTCTCAAAGTCCAAGAAATTGTGGTGGCCCCGCCCATGTTCATTTGCATTCAGACTGCAATGTATTGTGTACAGTTTTGCCGTGTGTGGAGAACTTACACGAATCTGTATATGTGGGACTGTAATAGAGATCGCCGCGAGCGATGAAAAGATCGTACACGTGGGTCAATTTTCATCTATTTTATCTAAGTCAAAATAGTAAAACATGAAGTGAAACATTCAGATTAGGGATTTCACCATCTCTGAATTCTGTGAAGGGGTATAGTTTCAGTAATATCGGCCTCATAAATGATCTGAAGAATAGATGAACACTGCACATTCGGTGCAGGAGTTGCAACTGTTTACTCAGCACCAACAGCAGTGCAATGGGTCTCTAGTTAGCCGGGGCCAGGGGGGCAGGTGTAAGGAGCAATAGGGTTACAGTAGCTTCCTGCTGGCGGCCTGAAGCTGTACAGTCTTGATGTTGGGGTATGTTTGACTGTTTATTATTATTACATGATGAAACCGTCACTATGCGAAACTTCAGTTCAATGCAGGTTTATCATAAAGAAAATGACTGCTGTGATAGTTAATTCTGTTTCAATAAGGAAAGTGCAGAAAGTCGTAGACTAGCATACATGATGATCAACTGGAATGCATGGACACTCCAATGTCTGAATATTTTCAATAACATTTTTTATCCTTAGATTATCTTATCATTATGGCATTATCATAGGACAAGATTAATATAAATTTGAAAGGAAAAAGCACAATTCAATTTATATTTTCAGCTTGACAAGATACAAACACGCTTTGTCTACTTTCAGGCCAACATCAATCACAAAATCAGAAATTACACAAAATGTGTGAAATCTAGGTTGTAATTGCCACAGACTTTTGTTCATAAAATGAAAATTACTGATGCTATTGATGAAAAAATCATACCATCTGAAAGCTGAATAAATTCTCTACAACATCTATGAGACCTTTTTGTGATGCAAGTTCATGTTGTGTGGAAAAATGAGGTGGTAACATGTAGAAATAAGTCTACATTGATAATTATGTGACATAAGAGGGCGTCCTACTTGAAATTGAAGTGCGCCCTCACTCAGATTATTATGGAAAATGAAAGTTTAGACCATAAGCTTTCAAATGATGTATAACATGACACATTAATGGCAATGATAATAATCAGAAATGGCCATCAACAATCTTGTGTCTGTGCACTGCAAAATGCCTGAGCACTCTGGCTACGGCGTATGTGACAGATATAGGGTTAAGGGTAGTGCTCGTGGTGGTATGAAGGATCAATGGTACCCTGGTACCCTCTGGTACAAAGTCCTAAGAAAGTAAGTGGTGGTGGTGGTGTGTGTGTGTGTGTGTGTGTGTGTGTTTGGTAATACTGCTTATGTTTGTTTGTTAATTAATTATTTATGATATTAATTTTTTTTATTATTTATCTTTTATTATTATCATTTTTTTTTTGGGGGGGGGGGAGGGTTAGAAGTCAAAAGTGTGTTCCATGCCCCTTGATGAAATCTCCTCATGTTTGCAGAATGTTGGGACACGAAGACTGTGAAATAAAAGTGGAAAACCAATGGCTTGCACAAAGGTGAAACAATAAACTAAAATGCAATGCTTACACCTCCATGGAAGATTGCTAGAAAATTACATCCAAGGGTAACTTTGGTCAAAGGATACTGACTTCAGTGGTTGTGTACTGGTCCCGAAGGAAGTCCAGGTCCTTGTCAACTTGGATTTGGTTCTCTGAGGCAGCCTTCAGGTTCTTGGAGAGGAGGGCCTCAGCATCTGAAAGCTCATACTCCAACATCACATTAGCCTGCAATGTACAAGCATCTTTGTGTTAATAATACTGTTGGTACCTTCACAATACAGTGATGAAGATTTTATGATCACAATTTGGAAAGGCAAGGGCACCACTTCACCCCTTGAAGTTCCTGGGGTTTGCTGCAAAAATCATGCCATGATTAAACTACTACAAAACTTGCCAATTTGAGAGAGACAGGAACTTCAATCTCCCCAGTGAGTTGTCAACTTAAAGGGGAATTCCAGACAAGTAGTAACATTCAGACGATGATTCTTAACTTTGAGGATAAGCTCGTAGTTAAGTATGGGGCGCCAAGCGTCGCATGGTCTCTTTTGTCATGAAATTGAAATACATGTAAAAATTTTGTGACGGAATCATTGTTTTACTGACATGTGACAATGTCAATTTCTTCAACAAAATAACAATTTTGTGAAGAAGTTGTAACTTCATTGAAGAAAGTGTCATTTTGTTGACAAAATAGATGTTGTCAATGGTCAACCAAAAAGTAATTTCGTGATGACAGAGACCATACTTAACTATAAACTTAGCCTTGAAGTTGGCTAATCCTGAAAGGATCACTATCTGAACATAACTGGTATCAGCATGGCACACACTGAGCCCAGCCAAGCACAGCCCCTTGATAAAACATGCCATTTTTCGCATTTATGCATATAATTCCTGTTAATATATCAAAACAAAATCCGCATCAAAAGTGAATACTGATGTACAAATTTGAAAGTTTTTTTTAGGCTGTCCTCATACTGCATGGATACAAGAATCTGCTTTTATAAAGCAAGCAGACTTTGGCGGTCCAGACAACAGTGTTCAATTGGGATTCCCCTATGCATGTACAGTAAACCTCGCATGAGTCGAAGCTCTCGGGACTGACAAAAATGCGTCGACTTAAGTGAACTTCGACTCTCGCGAGAGTCGATTTTTTTTTCGACTCACAGTTATGTACATGTGTTATAGTACATTTGCATGCATGTGTGTGTGTGTGTGCTTGTGTGTGTTTGCATTCAAATTTGTCTGTTTTTGAAGATAATATTCTTGTTCTAAATTGAACATGGAATTTGTATCAATACTGGTAGTTAAACGTAGTTCTGAGAATGTCTGCGCTAATGTGGCAATGTGGATGTGCTATATGTCTATGGTGCAACATAGGTAGCCATCTCTGTTGACCTACCCTGAGACAAACACTCTCCCAGGCCCATCCCACCTCCATTGAACAAAACTAGACAGCCAGCCGGGCACGCACTAGTCTAGCTTCTGGACTCTCTTTACTCGTAGGGGTGATTCAGTGTACGCGACAAGCCGTATGAGGGCGTGACACCCGAGGATTGCGATACGCCGAGAACTGCGATACCCGAGTTGGGCGCGCAGTCTCTCGATTATCGCAATCAGAAAATTTGCGCCCTCTCTTGGTCGCACCAAGGAAAAGGGGACGGAGCCCAGACTAGGCACGCACAAACAAGCTCCGCCTACTTGGCCTGTCACTAAAATATTAAAGCAGCGATTGGTTGATCAAGGAGTTCTGGCTTGACATGGATAAAGTATGGATGTGCTGTGTGTATACATGTACAGATGTGTATGTATTCGACATGCGTGCGGAGCTGTGCGGTGAGTGTGCATGCTTACTGCAGCAAGTCAGGGACGGGGTTCTGCAACATGCCGATTTTTTTGTTCTCCTCTAAATGTAATGAGAATGCCAGATAAATTTTCTTCGGCTCAAGTGATGTAAACTACGTGTATTTTGTACAAAAGGGACTGAATGTTTTACTTCGACACATCCGAAATTCGACTCTCGTACTTCGGCTTATCCAAATATTTCTTAGAGAATATACATAGGGAAAAATTGGGACTTTTTATTTTGCTTCGAGTTAGGTGATTTTCGAATCACTCGACGTCGACTTATCCGAGGTTTACTGTACATGTAAGTCTCATTCAGGACTGTTTCTGCTTACCCCAAGCCACAGGCAAACTTTATTTGTTGGTAGAATGCTAGCCTTGGCATACACCTGGTCCGACAGAAGAAACTGAGTGGAGAGCTGTTCGCCAGATCCCTGGAATGGGAAACAAGAGGCAGCAAAGAGATACTGATTTGAAAACACCACTAGGCCATGAATAATGCAGGGAAACCCTGTAATTACAAGGTTGCCGGGCCTTCTAATTTTACCTCGTTATAACCAGTATGTACCTCATTATAAACGTAATAAAAAAAGACAGACCAGATAAAATACAGCTATGTAAAATCCAGATTGCTGAAATTAATCAAAGCGATACCTCATTGTAAGCAAGCTTGTAACAGGGTTCTCATACATACGCAGTGCTTATATTTTCCTGAATTTCGCGTGTTAACCAACAGCCACAAACACCTGACGTAAAAATTGCTTCCCACATTAAAAGACCTAATAGTACATTGCGGTATTTACCGCCTCCCAATGGAAAATTGCTAAATGTTCTCTTTAAAAGGGATAATATACTTTTTGTCTTATGCCATGAATGTGGTTCTCGAGTGTGAATTTGACCACTCAAGAATTATATAGCCTACCAACCGAAAGAGGTACTGAACACTCATCACAATAATTCATGCAAAAGACGAAAAAGAAAGCAAAATGACTAAAAACTAGGAACTAGGAACTAAAAAACTAAAAACTAGGAACTAGGAAGTGGTATCAAGTAATAAGACATTGGCATAAAATCTGCAAAACATTTTGTTTATGAATTGACTCTGTTTAAAGGGAGCAGAAAAAAATAAAAAAAAAAAATTAAGTTTTACCTGTTTACTCTGAAGGTGTTTCACACTGTCAAGTGTTGTTCTGATGTCAGGTATTTGTCCTTTCAATCTGCAAAGAGAAAATTTATCAGACCACTGATAAATACATGCTTTACAAATTCAAAATGTTTTCACTTCTCTAGAATAATGAAAAAGCACTTGACCAACTTCTTTCAGAATGCATGGGGAACAACGTTACACCTCAATGTCAGCAACAAGTAAAGGGAATGTGTACTTTTCATAAGAATGCAATTTTGTGGAGTTTTATTTGATATTTTCTTTACATCGTTGCCCACATATTTATGCAGGCAAATTAAAGGGTGTCTACAGTTCTGGTCGGGGTGAGGATTTAGCTTTTAACATTTTGCGAGATATTCAGAAACCACTCTATGAGATATCAAAGAGCATGCAATTCTAAGGGGTATCAAAAGTTTATTTGATGAAAATTGGTTTTGAAATGGCTGTGATATCCAAAAACAAGGTGAAACAAAGAGATCCTTTTATTATTATCACTTTTGGGGATATCTCAGCCATTTGAAAACCAATTTTGATCAAATAAATGTTGAATCCTTCTTAAAATCACATGGTCTTTCATATTTCATACGAGTTTCTCATTATCTCACTTAGGAATGTTCAAAACATGAATCCCCACCTCAACCACTACTGTACAGTCCCTTTAAAGTAATATTATTAGCAACACCAAGACATGCTTGACTGACTCATACATTCTTTTTCCACAAGAAGATTTCCATGGCAATAATCCATCATAATAACAGTTTTCAGGGAATTTTCGTGCAACAGTTTATCAGCTCAGAAAGCAAACAGAAACACTGGATATGATATATCTACATGTCATTCTCAATGTCATTTTGACTTGAAGTCACATACCTTCTTTTCTTCTGAAGGAGATTCATCTCCATGAATTTGTACTTCTGGTGCTGCTCTTCCAGTCGTCTGAGGACAGCTTCTGCCGAGTCATTTTGGGGCTGCTGCATAAAGCTCTCTACATCTTCCTGCAAGTGCAAAGGTCAAATGTCAAAGGTGATACTGAGAGTGAGAAGACATCCATTAGTACGGAAAGTCGGTGGCTTAATTTGTTTGTTCTCATGGTGGACTGCTACAAGGATTACATGAAATAAATGATCTGTACATGCACCTCATTTCTACATATTACGTTCAGTACCAGAACTTAACTAAAAGTGTTACATGGGGGACTTTACATTTACAGATGTCATTATTGGGGCTTAAACCTACTGGTGGGGCTGGGGGGCCTGAGCTTTAGACATCACACATGCTGTATCACAAAAGCAAATAATTATCAAAATCAATTCAAATATTCAATATTTAACTACATGTATAAAGGTGGACAAGATGAGTGGACAGCAACCATTTGGCATTAGGTAGAACAGAATCCATGCACACATATCAAAATCCCTTATTCTTGGTACTTGGTAGACTATAATGGCCTAGCATCACTGATAAAATTTTGAGAGTAGGTTCTACAGCCTGTAGGGGTTGAAGTTTGCAGTTACTTTTGTTCCCAGAATTTGCATCAGTATAAAATGAGTAGCCTACATGAAGGCAAAAAATAATCTCCACTGGCAGCTTCAGGGAAAGGGTTTGTAAGTCATAAAGAATGTGTATTTCACTGTCAGGTGTCACTTGTTGTATTGGTCTCTGTTTTAGTTCACTTTTGTGACGCTTCATGAAACAAATCAAATTTCACATTAGACCAAAGATGCAGTGGGTATCTGTTTCTTCTCGTTAGAGAATAGCTCGTTGGGCTTGTGCAATCTTATTTATAATGTTGATACATGTAATGATAACTTGCATGGTCAGCCCCTGTGAGTATCGAATAGAGACAGACTGAGATCTTCTCATATCACTCTGCTAAAAAATTACCAACTCACAGGGGTCACTGGTTTTGCATAGCAAAATGATAGCAAAATGATACGATAACCAGAACAGCTGGAGAAGATATCTGTCTCCACTCGTAGTCGAGGGGGGCTGACCATGTTACATGCATCATTAGACTAGCAAGTAGCTAACATGGGCAGAGAATTTCTATTCTGTTAACGTTAGTTAAGTTAGAAAGGAAGGAAGCTCAACGACAACGTCAACGAGAAGAGACGGATACCATCAGTCCAATTTTTTCACATCAGCCACTAGGAGCCAGTCTCCATTACCATGGTTACCCGCAGGGAACAGCCATAGCTCATGGAACACTACACTCTACCCTCGAAATTCGATTTGTTGTGATATTACGCCGAAATTATCAGAACCAGCGTGCACATCACTCATCATGCTCATCACTCATGTCATCATCAGCGAGTCGGCAACAGCATTCAAAGGCCAAGCCCGCCGCCTCGCTAGCGGATAGCGATCGCACGGCCACGCATGGCCACTCCATCACCAGCAGGCAGGCGTCCGCGTTCGTCCATGTGGAGCTGCTGCAGCAGCTCCCGCTGGAGCCCGCATACTGCACACACAGTGGGTACTTACGTCCTACTACTTCCCTCAAACCTCACCTCATGCAAACAGTTCGGAATATTTAATATCTCTTAAAACTGTCAGTGAATACTCAATAACAACACAACATCATCCATGAAAAGGCTTAGATTTACTCACCAGAAAAACCGCTTCTGGAATCCCAGCACTCTGTGTCTCGCTGTTGTCACTGTCTCCGGCCATTTTTTCCACGTGTGAATGTACGTTCGACTGCAGCATGGGTCTCACACCTCCAGATAGAATGGATCAGCCCCACCTTGATGTGAGCTACTAGCTAGCTCGCTACACCTCGCGTATGAGTGGATTCTTCAACAAAATTCACCTTGTCCGGAGACATGCATGGACATCATGATTTTTTTTTTTCCGAATTCAAATGTAGAAAGACTTCATTTCATTCCATTTCAATATGTTTCGGCGTGTAAACATGACATGCACGCAATTTTCAAATACGTGTACATGTGCGAAACTATGATCTTTCGCAAAGACTGCTTGTAGGGCGGGGTTTGCAGGGAACCACACCCTCCCCCATTGCAAATTTCAAGAGAAAGTACGGCGTATAATAGTAATCTTTCTTTCTTTCTTTTTTCTTTCTTTCTTTCTTTCGTTCGTTCTTTCCTTCTTCCTTTCTTTCTTTCATTCTTTCTTTTTGTTTTTTGTCGGTTGGTTATAACAAAGCACCTCAACGCGGCTTCATGCATAGGTTTGCCCGATGCTACAATTTATGGAATTCATCCAACCAATGAACTTGGGTAGGCTTACCAGAATGGCCCGTCAATTACAAAAAAAAAGGAAAGAAAAGAAAAACATTAATTTTGTGGAAAGCATCCATTTCATCATGTTTTAAATAGTTATTAACATATTATATACTTTTTCCGTTGATATCACAAAATCAAACTTTTCACTCTCAGGTGCAAGTGCTGGAAATTACAAATTACAAAATGATAAGGATTACTTGAATAACCATTACATCAAAGATGCTTATCTCAGTGAATCAGAAAATTAAACATGCCCTGTTGGTAAAAAAAAAAAATAATAAAAATATAAACTTTTTTTTTCGGATTATGGGCAGGAATCCTAAAGTCAGTGGCTTCTTCTATCAGACTTCTGACATATAATGATAATAAAATTGAATTTATTTATCATATTAATATTTTTCAATTTTTGACACAAAATGGATTTCTGTTGATGAGATGATGTTAGATTGTATTTTTATATTGAATTAAATGATTGATTTGTGTATAAAGGTAATAATTAAGAAGATTGGTGTCATATGACATTGCATTATCATGCTACCCACAATGAGGCACCGCGTTCGTTTATAGGAAGGGAACAATCTCTCGCACTATATGTATATATAGGTTGAAAGCGTACTTTGAACAATTTATTTGACTTCAAATTCAAATTTAAAATTCTAATGCGTTATACTGTGGGTGGCGGAGGTACATGGGCGCCGCCTTCTTGCGGCTGCCTCCACTCAACGAGTCCATAGAGTCACTAAATTTGCAATCACTGATAATCTCTATGTACCTATCTTTAGATCTTTCTTTAGATGGTTACATAGAGATCAGCGGAGACAGTACGTGACTCGCACTGTCTTGTGGGACTATAAAAGAGGGCCATTCTCCGAAAAAGTGTGCAATTATACCGTAGGGGTATGACAAAAATTCAACATCAGAGATTTCATTCATTTTTTATCAGTTCAGAAACTTCAATCCCTTAGGAATACAAAACAATCAATGGGTGATTTTTGAGAGCCCATATTTTTTTCTGGAAACATTTCCAAACGGGGAGTCCTTTTCTGCATGTTTAAACTAATGGCATACTCTATTCAGATATATCTGATCATCTTCCAATATTTACCATTCACGAGCAGATTGGAAACGTTCAACCAAAACAAAAATGCTATAGAACGCGAAGAAAAGAATCTCACGAAAATATTAATTCATTAATATCTGATTTATCACGCGAACAATGGCAAGATGTGACTTCGGTCAATGACGCGAATTTATCTTACGAAATGTTTTTGCATAAATTTCTTTATTATTATAATAATTGTATTCCCTTAGTTAATAAGAACAATCGCGCAAAAACAAAACAACCATGGATTACCAAAGGGCTAATGCGTTCTATACTCACCCGTAATCGCTTATATAAAATGTCTTTACGTAAACCAACACCACAGAACAAAGCAAAATACAGAACATATCGAAATACATTAACCACATTAATCCGGGCATCTCGAAAGCGGTATTATTCAGACATACTAGAATCAAATAAGGACAGTAAAACCATGACTGTGGCGAACTATCAATGACCTTATTAAGAATAAAAAGAAAGAACTCCCGATCGTTATTTCCGAAAATGACCAAGATATTAACGACCCTGAAATCATTGCAAATTGTTTTAATAAGTTCTTTACCAACATAGGCCCCAATCTTGCCTCAACAATACTTCCAAACGCTGGAAATTTTACAGATTACCTTCCAGAAAGTAATAGTAATTCTTTATTCTTTACTCCCACGAATGAAAATGAAATACTGAATATTGTTCGATCTTTTAAGTCGAGTAGATCTTGTGGCCACGATGGATTAAGTATGCATTTACTAAAACAAATAATACATTTTTTAGTAACCCCCATAGTACATATTTGTAACTTATCATTATCTACTGGGATCTTCCCAAATTCTTTAAAGATTGCGAAAGTAATCCCTATTCACAAAAAAGATGATGCGTCCCAAATAAAGAATTATCGTCCAATTTCATTATTGCCCGTCATTTCCAAAATCCTTGAAAAGATTGCATATGAACGCTTGTATAAGTTTCTGGTTGATAACCACATTTTAAATCCTAACCAATTTGGCTTTCGCAAAGGTTTTTCTACAGATTTTGCAATCATTCAAACTTGTGATAAAATTATCGATTCTATTGCGAACAAACAGCACGTGATAGGAGTTTTTATGGACCTGAGCAAGGCCTTTGATACAATAGACCATGGAATTTTATTAAAAAAGCTACATAATTATGGCATAAGAGGAATAGTTCTTTCCTGGTTCCGAGATTATTTATCCCAACGTCAGCAATACGTAGCATTTCATTCAAGTACCTCGTTTAAGTCATATATTACTTGCGGTGTACCACAGGGATCCATTTTAGGACCTCTACTTTTTCTAATATATATCAACGACATCATAAATTCCTCAACCCTTCTCACCTATGTATTATTCGCGGACGATACCAGTGTCTTCTACTCTCACAACTGTTTAAACACACTAGTTGATATACTTAATTCTGAGCTTGCAAAAATTTCTACATGGTTTAAATGCAATAAATTATCATTAAATATAGATAAAACGTGTTTTATAAACTTCAATACTTCACATTTGCAACCGATAATGCCTAATAACATTATTATTGATGGTATGCCCATTATTGGAAAAAAATCAACCAAGTTCTTAGGGGTAACCCTTGACTCCAACTTCAATTGGAATAACCACATTGATAATATAATCACATTAATATCCAAAGCCATTGGAATACTTCGGAGATTAAGATATTTTGTAACGGAAAAAGTACTCATTATGTTATACAATGCATTAATCTTACCGTACATTAATTATTGTAATGTTGTCTGGGGAAACTGTAATAAAACCAAAGTAAATATTATTTTTCTTTTACAGAAAAAGGCAATAAGAATATGTACCAACTCACATTATCTAGAACATACTGATCCATTATTCCTTAGACTAAAAGTTCTTAAAGTTGACGATATACACAAATTTCAAACAGCAATATTTATGTTCAAATACACGCAAAATCTACTCCCACTCTTCCACAACGCATTTTCCCTTAACAGGGATGTCCATGCTTACCCCACGCGCCATCGTAATGATTTCCATTTGAATAACCCTAAACTCCTATTAGCTCAAAAATCAATTCGGCATAACGGGCCTGATATTTGGAATTCACTCCCTCTCCACATAAAACAGTGCACATCTCTCTATTCCTTTAAGGCAAATACAAAGAAATATTTCTTGGCACAATATCATACGGTACAGTAATCATTAAACATGTACCTCTTATACTCAACAACAAGGCAATATTTGGTCCACCCCCTTTTCCTTTTCTTTTACTTTGCTGCTTGACCCTTCGCCCATATTATAACATATCCAATCATTTTCTTAGAAGTGCTGACCATCAACACTTTCGCGCTTCATCACCTGCACACGCACTCACAGGCACCACTCCTGTTTACCAAGTAATTGTGTAAAACTGGATTTACACGCACTTTAACATGGCCCATCTGTATTAGTGTTCAAGTAATACAATAGAAAATGGTAATTTAACTCTGGCTGTCCGTCTGTTCAAGCACGGCTTATAACGGCGGCCCTCTGCATCATATGTATATATTATATATTGTACTGTGAATTAAGTCATTATTGGCCATATAAACATTTTGTATGTTATTTAACGTTTCATTTGTCTTTATATACAAAACATGACTTACTATGTAATATGTCAATAATTTTCAGAATTGTATTTGTGTAATTGAAGCTGCCTTTGTTATTTTTGTTATTCTGAAAGAAAACATGAAATGCAGAAAATAAAATCTTTTCAAAAAAAAAACAAAAAACAAATATCAGATATACGTTACCAGAGGTATAATAGCATCGTAGAAAACTGTTGATTGTCTGCTTATTTCTTTCTTTAAAATGGTAATGCTTATGTAAAACTACAAGCTTAAACATCTACGAACATAATGGAAACATTTTGGAGTCAGCCTTGATCTATAGTAATAAAAATGATCGTAACTTATACAGTGAAGGCTAAATAACAATCAAGAACAAATACATATTTTGGCTTAAAATAAAATTATGTTACCCTAATTTAACTTTTTACCTGAATCTGAATTATAACGATAATCTCACTATATGATTATGTATGAAACTTTATGAACAAATACTTCTCATAAATAACAAATGCCAGGTAACATTTTTGTTAGATTAAATACATTTCGGATCGAAAAAATGGTTACAGCTCGTTATTCCGAAGGTTCGTTATTCCGAGGGCTCTTCAGTCCGAAGATTCGTTATTCCGAAGGTTCGTTTTTACGAATTTCATTTTCGGATGAACAAATCTTCGGAATAACGAACCTTCGGAATAAAGCCACAAATGTTCGGATTAACGAACCTCTAGGTAGGCCTATCGGGAATTTGTGTGTTTCGGATTAACGAACCTTCGGAATAACGAACCTCCGGAATATCGAACCTTCGGAATAACGAACAGCACTCGAAAAGATAACGGTGTGTGGTAAGGTATCTGACCTATCAAACGTTCCGTTAGTATACAATTTTAAACCCAACACCAATCATGCTAATATATTCATTTTAACTTGTAAGAACATCACAATATGATTATTTTAGTTAAAAACACCGCACTTCTAAGCGTAAAGAATGTTCTCGTCATAGATAGAAGATTGAATAACTCTTCAATAAAAGTTTAAGATGTACGTGAAATACGAGAGCCAAGCAGGCACAAATCCACAATACCTCTTTTCTGATATAGTTCCGAAATTTTGTTATTATGATACACGGAAGACGGTAAGAATGAAATTGGAAAAGATTTATGCAAATGATACACATGACTTCAATTTTCCTTTGTTCCTGTCTGTAATAAAAAGGGTCTCAAGAACCAATAAACGATGGTATCTGACAAAGTATTCATGTTCATTGACACAATAAACTACCAATTTACATGAAACCCCAATCACTCAAACATGACTGTGATTCAAACACCTGATGCAAAACGTTAGACATCAAATCCTATTGCCATTTTCAGAACATAAACCTGCATCGAAGGAAGTGCTCTTGACTTTAATCATAATACTAAGCCCATTTTATGTATAGATAAGATGCAAAATTATAATGAACAAAGGAAGACCGTTCATGTAGTTGCGTTTGCTGTGAAGTTGAAAAAAAAAGTGGGTACCACACTTCAACCCTTAAAGTCCTTCTATGTTATTGTGAAACAACATATACATACACACATACACGCACGCACACACACACACACACACACACACAACGAAGCAGAAATAAAATGAATTTGTAACGTATATCTGACGGCCCTTTTTGTAGATGTCACAATTCTAAGGGATAGTACAGTTATGGTTTAGATGAGTATTTAGATTTCAACTTTTTGCAAGATGATCGAAATCCACTTATACGATGTACTTAACAAGAGCATATACAACTCTAAGAAGAATGAAGTATTTATTTCATGGAATCGGTTTTGAAATGACTGAGATGTCCAAAATAAAGTACAAGAAAGATGTCCAAATCAAAGTAGATGAGCCATCACATTTTGTTAGGACCTCTATCTTTTACTTTATTTTGGATATAATCGGCCATTTCAAACCCGATTTTGTCAAATAAACTTTTAATACCTCTTAAAACTGTATGTCCTCTTAGCAAGTCATATACAACGTAGATCCAAGCACGTTGTCAACCGTCAAATCGTTGTCAAATCCGCGAGCAAGAGCGCGTCGCGGTTAACCTTGCTGCACGATTTATTGGTAACGTATCTGTCATGTTAACGTATCTGATGTGCCGTTACCGTTCTTACACTATTATCTACAAAAATATTCATTTCCTCCAACAATTTCTGTTGTGTGATTAATCAATACCTTAAGTAGTCAAAAGTACCTGAGCTTTGTTTTTATTTACATCAAACTTTTTTTTTTTTCTAAATGAAGCAAAGTTTAAGTAATGTATCTGTTTCAGCTCATCGTAACATTAGGCTTCCGCGGCTTCGGATCAGTATATTTTTTGTAACAAGAGATTCAATGAATAAAATCATGGTTCCATGTATGTGTTAGGTTGACTCTGTTTAACACGTGAAATTATACTGCCATGCGGCATATCTCTGATCTTCTCTCAAGAGTCTGAAAAAGGGTAACGTATCTGACTGCGATTTGGCGACATGATATAGATGATCTCTTTATAGAGAAATGTCAAAACATTTTATTGTTATGTAATATTGTTTTTCATTCAGGCACTCGAGGGACAATGGAATGAGGTATAGTTAAATAGTTTCAGCTTTTGCTCTTGAATTGAACGAGTAATACCTTTTGATTGCATTCGTCGTCACTTTCATATAGCTTGCCTTGACTGCCTTTTTATCAGGAAATTATAAATAGCACAAACTAATTATTATTCTTACTTTCTCAAAGAGCCTATGATGTAGTAACATAATACATTGTATATATGCAGACTGCCAGATAGAACATAATATCATTATTAAACAATATCATTACAGGAAGTCAGTGTAATACAAAATACACGAACATATTGAAAGCGGAAAGACAAAATTAGTAGTTTGCATAACTTTTTTGAGCTGCTAGAACAAAATCATTGCATTTTTGGGGAAAAGAGGGGTCCATTTATAGAAGACAAGCTGTGAGAGAATAACGGTATGTACATGGGGCCACTTAATTTGAATTGTACAGATAGAAAAGTACAGTGAGAGCAAAGAGAAGCACACCATCCACACACACAAACACACACACACACACACGACACACACACACACACACACACGACACACGCACACACACGCACACACACGCACACACACACACACACGACACACACACACACACGCACACACACACACACACACACACACACGCACTCATACGCGCACACGAACACGCACGCATTCGCACCCATCGACATTTGCATAAACATTACGATATTAAAAAAAAGATGAAAACTTTCTGTGAGTTTTGCAAGATTAGGTGCATTTTTTTTTTAGATCATCACGCGATTGATTGAAAACTTGGTCTAGGTATAAAACAATAATTTGTTAGATCACTTCTTGAGGAGGATACTTTCTGTATTATCATCAATCGTCTTGCTAACTCATACATGCACGGTTCCTCTGACTGAACATGAGTTGTCGTAGTTGATGAAAGTATAAATCTGTAAACTTCAGAATTTTGTTATTTAGAACAAAATAATCATCAGTACAAAGAATTTTCGACCGGAACGGTGCCAAGTCACGTCAAGGCATCAAAATCAACAGGCGATAGACGTGTTACATTGGCAAATTGATATGATACGCATCGTGCTCGGTTATTTAGGGCGACAACCCGAGTTGGTATTACAATGTAGATGCCCATCATAGCTCGATTATTAATAGCCCACATTAATGCCACATGTGGGCGAATGACCTTTGT